>OY720193.1:12210741-12674858 GCA_963082885.1 Parascotia fuliginaria | reverse complement strand
AGGACGGTGAGACCTATCTAGGGATACCTCTGGATCGCTTCTGCACCCTCTGAAACACACAAAAATAGTTAAAACAGTGGTGTCACCGCATACTTTTCAGTAAATTTTTGAACAAAGTCGCTAATAACTTTTGACCGTGAACCCTGGTGGTGTCCGGGATAGTCTCGTCTTGTAGCTGGTGATCAGCCGCGTCTTTTGACACCCCTCGCGTCCAGATCGGGCGAAGGGAACCTGAAAATTTTGACGTTTTTGACGTTTTAGTAGACTCGTGTTCTATACACATTATACATATATACATACAAAAGTCTACCTTAGGGAGCTGATGTTAGAAATTTTACTTGCTATTTTTTGAAATTTTCTTTTGGTTTTATGTTGTTTGTTGACTAATTAGCAGGTAGTTTTTATCCCTTGGTTATACTCCAACGGGAACACGTGTCAAATTACACATATTTCAGGACTTTAGTACATTTTGACGAAATTTTTGCAGTTTTTAATTTTTCTATAGCACTAGACGTATTCCAAATTCCTGTGTATCATTTGTTTTGGCTTGAGGACGGTGAGACCTATCTAGGGATACCTCTGGATCGCTTCTGCACCCTCTGAAACACACAAAAATAGTTAAAACAGTGGTGTCACCGCATACTTTTCAGTAAATTTTTGAACAAAGTCGCTAATAACTTTTGACCGTGAACCCTGGTGGTGTCCGGGATAGTCTCGTCTTGTAGCTGGTGATCAGCCGCGTCTTTTGACACCCCTCGCGTCCAGATCGGGCGAAGGGAACCTGAAAAATTTTGACGTTTTTGACGTTTTAGTAGACTCGTGTTCTATACACATTATACATATATACATACAAAAGTCTACCTTAGGGAGCTGATGTTAGAAATTTTACTTGCTATTTTTTGAAATTTTCTTTTGGTTTTATGTTGTTTGTTGACTAATTAGCAGGTAGTTTTTATCCCTTGGTTATACTCCAACGGGAACACGTGTCAAATTACACATATTTCAGGACTTTAGTACATTTTGACGAAATTTTTGCAGTTTTTAATTTTTCTATAGCACTAGACGTATTCCAAATTCCTGTGTATCATTTGTTTTGGCTTGAGGACGGTGAGACCTATCTAGGGATACCTCTGGATCGCTTCTGCACCCTCTGAAACACACAAAAATAGTTAAAACAGTGGTGTCACCGCATACTTTTCAGTAAATTTTTGAACAAAGTCGCTAATAACTTTTGACCGTGAACCCTGGTGGTGTCCGGGATAGTCTCGTCTTGTAGCTGGTGATCAGCCGCGTCTTTTGACACCCCTCGCGTCCAGATCGGGCGAAGGGAACCTGAAAAATTTTGACGTTTTTGACGTTTTAGTAGACTCGTGTTCTATACACATTATACATATATACATACAAAAGTCTACCTTAGGGAGCTGATGTTAGAAATTTTACTTGCTATTTTTTGAAATTTTCTTTTGGTTTTATGTTGTTTGTTGACTAATTAGCAGGTAGTTTTTATCCCTTGGTTATACTCCAACGGGAACACGTGTCAAATTACACATATTTCAGGACTTTAGTACATTTTGACGAAATTTTTGCAGTTTTTAATTTTTCTATAGCACTAGACGTATTCCAAATTCCTGTGTATCATTTGTTTTGGCTTGAGGACGGTGAGACCTATCTAGGGATACCTCTGGATCGCTTCTGCACCCTCTGAAACACACAAAAATAGTTAAAACAGTGGTGTCACCGCATACTTTTCAGTAAATTTTTGAACAAAGTCGCTAATAACTTTTGACCGTGAACCCTGGTGGTGTCCGGGATAGTCTCGTCTTGTAGCTGGTGATCAGCCGCGTCTTTTGACACCCCTCGCGTCCAGATCGGGCGAAGGGAACCTGAAAAATTTTGACGTTTTTGACGTTTTAGTAGACTCGTGTTCTATACACATTATACATATATACATACAAAAGTCTACCTTAGGGAGCTGATGTTAGAAATTTTACTTGCTATTTTTTGAAATTTTCTTTTGGTTTTATGTTGTTTGTTGACTAATTAGCAGGTAGTTTTTATCCCTTGGTTATACTCCAACGGGAACACGTGTCAAATTACACATATTTCAGGACTTTAGTACATTTTGACGAAATTTTTGCAGTTTTTAATTTTTCTATAGCACTAGACGTATTCCAAATTCCTGTGTATCATTTGTTTTGGCTTGAGGACGGTGAGACCTATCTAGGGATACCTCTGGATCGCTTCTGCACCCTCTGAAACACACAAAAATAGTTAAAACAGTGGTGTCACCGCATACTTTTCAGTAAATTTTTGAACAAAGTCGCTAATAACTTTTGACCGTGAACCCTGGTGGTGTCCGGGATAGTCTCGTCTTGTAGCTGGTGATCAGCCGCGTCTTTTGACACCCCTCGCGTCCAGATCGGGCGAAGGGAACCTGAAAAATTTTGACGTTTTTGACGTTTTAGTAGACTCGTGTTCTATACACATTATACATATATACATACAAAAGTCTACCTTAGGGAGCTGATGTTAGAAATTTTACTTGCTATTTTTTGAAATTTTCTTTTGGTTTTATGTTGTTTGTTGACTAATTAGCAGGTAGTTTTTATCCCTTGGTTATACTCCAACGGGAACACGTGTCAAATTACACATATTTCAGGACTTTAGTACATTTTGACGAAATTTTTGCAGTTTTTAATTTTTCTATAGCACTAGACGTATTCCAAATTCCTGTGTATCATTTGTTTTGGCTTGAGGACGGTGAGACCTATCTAGGGATACCTCTGGATCGCTTCTGCACCCTCTGAAACACACAAAAATAGTTAAAACAGTGGTGTCACCGCATACTTTTCAGTAAATTTTTGAACAAAGTCGCTAATAACTTTTGACCGTGAACCCTGGTGGTGTCCGGGATAGTCTCGTCTTGTAGCTGGTGATCAGCCGCGTCTTTTGACACCCCTCGCGTCCAGATCGGGCGAAGGGAACCTGAAAAATTTTGACGTTTTTGACGTTTTAGTAGACTCGTGTTCTATACACATTATACATATATACATACAAAAGTCTACCTTAGGGAGCTGATGTTAGAAATTTTACTTGCTATTTTTTGAAATTTTCTTTTGGTTTTATGTTGTTTGTTGACTAATTAGCAGGTAGTTTTTATCCCTTGGTTATACTCCAACGGGAACACGTGTCAAATTACACATATTTCAGGACTTTAGTACATTTTGACGAAATTTTTGCAGTTTTTAATTTTTCTATAGCACTAGACGTATTCCAAATTCCTGTGTATCATTTGTTTTGGCTTGAGGACGGTGAGACCTATCTAGGGATACCTCTGGATCGCTTCTGCACCCTCTGAAACACACAAAAATAGTTAAAACAGTGGTGTCACCGCATACTTTTCAGTAAATTTTTGAACAAAGTCGCTAATAACTTTTGACCGTGAACCCTGGTGGTGTCCGGGATAGTCTCGTCTTGTAGCTGGTGATCAGCCGCGTCTTTTGACACCCCTCGCGTCCAGATCGGGCGAAGGGAACCTGAAAAATTTTGACGTTTTTGACGTTTTAGTAGACTCGTGTTCTATACACATTATACATATATACATACAAAAGTCTACCTTAGGGAGCTGATGTTAGAAATTTTACTTGCTATTTTTTGAAATTTTCTTTTGGTTTTATGTTGTTTGTTGACTAATTAGCAGGTAGTTTTTATCCCTTGGTTATACTCCAACGGGAACACGTGTCAAATTACACATATTTCAGGACTTTAGTACATTTTGACGAAATTTTTGCAGTTTTTAATTTTTCTATAGCACTAGACGTATTCCAAATTCCTGTGTATCATTTGTTTTGGCTTGAGGACGGTGAGACCTATCTAGGGATACCTCTGGATCGCTTCTGCACCCTCTGAAACACACAAAAATAGTTAAAACAGTGGTGTCACCGCATACTTTTCAGTAAATTTTTGAACAAAGTCGCTAATAACTTTTGACCGTGAACCCTGGTGGTGTCCGGGATAGTCTCGTCTTGTAGCTGGTGATCAGCCGCGTCTTTTGACACCCCTCGCGTCCAGATCGGGCGAAGGGAACCTGAAAAATTTTGACGTTTTTGACGTTTTAGTAGACTCGTGTTCTATACACATTATACATATATACATACAAAAGTCTACCTTAGGGAGCTGATGTTAGAAATTTTACTTGCTATTTTTTGAAATTTTCTTTTGGTTTTATGTTGTTTGTTGACTAATTAGCAGGTAGTTTTTATCCCTTGGTTATACTCCAACGGGAACACGTGTCAAATTACACATATTTCAGGACTTTAGTACATTTTGACGAAATTTTTGCAGTTTTTAATTTTTCTATAGCACTAGACGTATTCCAAATTCCTGTGTATCATTTGTTTTGGCTTGAGGACGGTGAGACCTATCTAGGGATACCTCTGGATCGCTTCTGCACCCTCTGAAACACACAAAAATAGTTAAAACAGTGGTGTCACCGCATACTTTTCAGTAAATTTTTGAACAAAGTCGCTAATAACTTTTGACCGTGAACCCTGGTGGTGTCCGGGATAGTCTCGTCTTGTAGCTGGTGATCAGCCGCGTCTTTTGACACCCCTCGCGTCCAGATCGGGCGAAGGGAACCTGAAAAATTTTGACGTTTTTGACGTTTTAGTAGACTCGTGTTCTATACACATTATACATATATACATACAAAAGTCTACCTTAGGGAGCTGATGTTAGAAATTTTACTTGCTATTTTTTGAAATTTTCTTTTGGTTTTATGTTGTTTGTTGACTAATTAGCAGGTAGTTTTTATCCCTTGGTTATACTCCAACGGGAACACGTGTCAAATTACACATATTTCAGGACTTTAGTACATTTTGACGAAATTTTTGCAGTTTTTAATTTTTCTATAGCACTAGACGTATTCCAAATTCCTGTGTATCATTTGTTTTGGCTTGAGGACGGTGAGACCTATCTAGGGATACCTCTGGATCGCTTCTGCACCCTCTGAAACACACAAAAATAGTTAAAACAGTGGTGTCACCGCATACTTTTCAGTAAATTTTTGAACAAAGTCGCTAATAACTTTTGACCGTGAACCCTGGTGGTGTCCGGGATAGTCTCGTCTTGTAGCTGGTGATCAGCCGCGTCTTTTGACACCCCTCGCGTCCAGATCGGGCGAAGGGAACCTGAAAAATTTTGACGTTTTTGACGTTTTAGTAGACTCGTGTTCTATACACATTATACATATATACATACAAAAGTCTACCTTAGGGAGCTGATGTTAGAAATTTTACTTGCTATTTTTTGAAATTTTCTTTTGGTTTTATGTTGTTTGTTGACTAATTAGCAGGTAGTTTTTATCCCTTGGTTATACTCCAACGGGAACACGTGTCAAATTACACATATTTCAGGACTTTAGTACATTTTGACGAAATTTTTGCAGTTTTTAATTTTTCTATAGCACTAGACGTATTCCAAATTCCTGTGTATCATTTGTTTTGGCTTGAGGACGGTGAGACCTATCTAGGGATACCTCTGGATCGCTTCTGCACCCTCTGAAACACACAAAAATAGTTAAAACAGTGGTGTCACCGCATACTTTTCAGTAAATTTTTGAACAAAGTCGCTAATAACTTTTGACCGTGAACCCTGGTGGTGTCCGGGATAGTCTCGTCTTGTAGCTGGTGATCAGCCGCGTCTTTTGACACCCCTCGCGTCCAGATCGGGCGAAGGGAACCTGAAAAATTTTGACGTTTTTGACGTTTTAGTAGACTCGTGTTCTATACACATTATACATATATACATACAAAAGTCTACCTTAGGGAGCTGATGTTAGAAATTTTACTTGCTATTTTTTGAAATTTTCTTTTGGTTTTATGTTGTTTGTTGACTAATTAGCAGGTAGTTTTTATCCCTTGGTTATACTCCAACGGGAACACGTGTCAAATTACACATATTTCAGGACTTTAGTACATTTTGACGAAATTTTTGCAGTTTTTAATTTTTCTATAGCACTAGACGTATTCCAAATTCCTGTGTATCATTTGTTTTGGCTTGAGGACGGTGAGACCTATCTAGGGATACCTCTGGATCGCTTCTGCACCCTCTGAAACACACAAAAATAGTTAAAACAGTGGTGTCACCGCATACTTTTCAGTAAATTTTTGAACAAAGTCGCTAATAACTTTTGACCGTGAACCCTGGTGGTGTCCGGGATAGTCTCGTCTTGTAGCTGGTGATCAGCCGCGTCTTTTGACACCCCTCGCGTCCAGATCGGGCGAAGGGAACCTGAAAAATTTTGACGTTTTTGACGTTTTAGTAGACTCGTGTTCTATACACATTATACATATATACATACAAAAGTCTACCTTAGGGAGCTGATGTTAGAAATTTTACTTGCTATTTTTTGAAATTTTCTTTTGGTTTTATGTTGTTTGTTGACTAATTAGCAGGTAGTTTTTATCCCTTGGTTATACTCCAACGGGAACACGTGTCAAATTACACATATTTCAGGACTTTAGTACATTTTGACGAAATTTTTGCAGTTTTTAATTTTTCTATAGCACTAGACGTATTCCAAATTCCTGTGTATCATTTGTTTTGGCTTGAGGACGGTGAGACCTATCTAGGGATACCTCTGGATCGCTTCTGCACCCTCTGAAACACACAAAAATAGTTAAAACAGTGGTGTCACCGCATACTTTTCAGTAAATTTTTGAACAAAGTCGCTAATAACTTTTGACCGTGAACCCTGGTGGTGTCCGGGATAGTCTCGTCTTGTAGCTGGTGATCAGCCGCGTCTTTTGACACCCCTCGCGTCCAGATCGGGCGAAGGGAACCTGAAAAATTTTGACGTTTTTGACGTTTTAGTAGACTCGTGTTCTATACACATTATACATATATACATACAAAAGTCTACCTTAGGGAGCTGATGTTAGAAATTTTACTTGCTATTTTTTGAAATTTTCTTTTGGTTTTATGTTGTTTGTTGACTAATTAGCAGGTAGTTTTTATCCCTTGGTTATACTCCAACGGGAACACGTGTCAAATTACACATATTTCAGGACTTTAGTACATTTTGACGAAATTTTTGCAGTTTTTAATTTTTCTATAGCACTAGACGTATTCCAAATTCCTGTGTATCATTTGTTTTGGCTTGAGGACGGTGAGACCTATCTAGGGATACCTCTGGATCGCTTCTGCACCCTCTGAAACACACAAAAATAGTTAAAACAGTGGTGTCACCGCATACTTTTCAGTAAATTTTTGAACAAAGTCGCTAATAACTTTTGACCGTGAACCCTGGTGGTGTCCGGGATAGTCTCGTCTTGTAGCTGGTGATCAGCCGCGTCTTTTGACACCCCTCGCGTCCAGATCGGGCGAAGGGAACCTGAAAAATTTTGACGTTTTTGACGTTTTAGTAGACTCGTGTTCTATACACATTATACATATATACATACAAAAGTCTACCTTAGGGAGCTGATGTTAGAAATTTTACTTGCTATTTTTTGAAATTTTCTTTTGGTTTTATGTTGTTTGTTGACTAATTAGCAGGTAGTTTTTATCCCTTGGTTATACTCCAACGGGAACACGTGTCAAATTACACATATTTCAGGACTTTAGTACATTTTGACGAAATTTTTGCAGTTTTTAATTTTTCTATAGCACTAGACGTATTCCAAATTCCTGTGTATCATTTGTTTTGGCTTGAGGACGGTGAGACCTATCTAGGGATACCTCTGGATCGCTTCTGCACCCTCTGAAACACACAAAAATAGTTAAAACAGTGGTGTCACCGCATACTTTTCAGTAAATTTTTGAACAAAGTCGCTAATAACTTTTGACCGTGAACCCTGGTGGTGTCCGGGATAGTCTCGTCTTGTAGCTGGTGATCAGCCGCGTCTTTTGACACCCCTCGCGTCCAGATCGGGCGAAGGGAACCTGAAAAATTTTGACGTTTTTGACGTTTTAGTAGACTCGTGTTCTATACACATTATACATATATACATACAAAAGTCTACCTTAGGGAGCTGATGTTAGAAATTTTACTTGCTATTTTTTGAAATTTTCTTTTGGTTTTATGTTGTTTGTTGACTAATTAGCAGGTAGTTTTTATCCCTTGGTTATACTCCAACGGGAACACGTGTCAAATTACACATATTTCAGGACTTTAGTACATTTTGACGAAATTTTTGCAGTTTTTAATTTTTCTATAGCACTAGACGTATTCCAAATTCCTGTGTATCATTTGTTTTGGCTTGAGGACGGTGAGACCTATCTAGGGATACCTCTGGATCGCTTCTGCACCCTCTGAAACACACAAAAATAGTTAAAACAGTGGTGTCACCGCATACTTTTCAGTAAATTTTTGAACAAAGTCGCTAATAACTTTTGACCGTGAACCCTGGTGGTGTCCGGGATAGTCTCGTCTTGTAGCTGGTGATCAGCCGCGTCTTTTGACACCCCTCGCGTCCAGATCGGGCGAAGGGAACCTGAAAAATTTTGACGTTTTTGACGTTTTAGTAGACTCGTGTTCTATACACATTATACATATATACATACAAAAGTCTACCTTAGGGAGCTGATGTTAGAAATTTTACTTGCTATTTTTTGAAATTTTCTTTTGGTTTTATGTTGTTTGTTGACTAATTAGCAGGTAGTTTTTATCCCTTGGTTATACTCCAACGGGAACACGTGTCAAATTACACATATTTCAGGACTTTAGTACATTTTGACGAAATTTTTGCAGTTTTTAATTTTTCTATAGCACTAGACGTATTCCAAATTCCTGTGTATCATTTGTTTTGGCTTGAGGACGGTGAGACCTATCTAGGGATACCTCTGGATCGCTTCTGCACCCTCTGAAACACACAAAAATAGTTAAAACAGTGGTGTCACCGCATACTTTTCAGTAAATTTTTGAACAAAGTCGCTAATAACTTTTGACCGTGAACCCTGGTGGTGTCCGGGATAGTCTCGTCTTGTAGCTGGTGATCAGCCGCGTCTTTTGACACCCCTCGCGTCCAGATCGGGCGAAGGGAACCTGAAAAATTTTGACGTTTTTGACGTTTTAGTAGACTCGTGTTCTATACACATTATACATATATACATACAAAAGTCTACCTTAGGGAGCTGATGTTAGAAATTTTACTTGCTATTTTTTGAAATTTTCTTTTGGTTTTATGTTGTTTGTTGACTAATTAGCAGGTAGTTTTTATCCCTTGGTTATACTCCAACGGGAACACGTGTCAAATTACACATATTTCAGGACTTTAGTACATTTTGACGAAATTTTTGCAGTTTTTAATTTTTCTATAGCACTAGACGTATTCCAAATTCCTGTGTATCATTTGTTTTGGCTTGAGGACGGTGAGACCTATCTAGGGATACCTCTGGATCGCTTCTGCACCCTCTGAAACACACAAAAATAGTTAAAACAGTGGTGTCACCGCATACTTTTCAGTAAATTTTTGAACAAAGTCGCTAATAACTTTTGACCGTGAACCCTGGTGGTGTCCGGGATAGTCTCGTCTTGTAGCTGGTGATCAGCCGCGTCTTTTGACACCCCTCGCGTCCAGATCGGGCGAAGGGAACCTGAAAAATTTTGACGTTTTTGACGTTTTAGTAGACTCGTGTTCTATACACATTATACATATATACATACAAAAGTCTACCTTAGGGAGCTGATGTTAGAAATTTTACTTGCTATTTTTTGAAATTTTCTTTTGGTTTTATGTTGTTTGTTGACTAATTAGCAGGTAGTTTTTATCCCTTGGTTATACTCCAACGGGAACACGTGTCAAATTACACATATTTCAGGACTTTAGTACATTTTGACGAAATTTTTGCAGTTTTTAATTTTTCTATAGCACTAGACGTATTCCAAATTCCTGTGTATCATTTGTTTTGGCTTGAGGACGGTGAGACCTATCTAGGGATACCTCTGGATCGCTTCTGCACCCTCTGAAACACACAAAAATAGTTAAAACAGTGGTGTCACCGCATACTTTTCAGTAAATTTTTGAACAAAGTCGCTAATAACTTTTGACCGTGAACCCTGGTGGTGTCCGGGATAGTCTCGTCTTGTAGCTGGTGATCAGCCGCGTCTTTTGACACCCCTCGCGTCCAGATCGGGCGAAGGGAACCTGAAAAATTTTGACGTTTTTGACGTTTTAGTAGACTCGTGTTCTATACACATTATACATATATACATACAAAAGTCTACCTTAGGGAGCTGATGTTAGAAATTTTACTTGCTATTTTTTGAAATTTTCTTTTGGTTTTATGTTGTTTGTTGACTAATTAGCAGGTAGTTTTTATCCCTTGGTTATACTCCAACGGGAACACGTGTCAAATTACACATATTTCAGGACTTTAGTACATTTTGACGAAATTTTTGCAGTTTTTAATTTTTCTATAGCACTAGACGTATTCCAAATTCCTGTGTATCATTTGTTTTGGCTTGAGGACGGTGAGACCTATCTAGGGATACCTCTGGATCGCTTCTGCACCCTCTGAAACACACAAAAATAGTTAAAACAGTGGTGTCACCGCATACTTTTCAGTAAATTTTTGAACAAAGTCGCTAATAACTTTTGACCGTGAACCCTGGTGGTGTCCGGGATAGTCTCGTCTTGTAGCTGGTGATCAGCCGCGTCTTTTGACACCCCTCGCGTCCAGATCGGGCGAAGGGAACCTGAAAAATTTTGACGTTTTTGACGTTTTAGTAGACTCGTGTTCTATACACATTATACATATATACATACAAAAGTCTACCTTAGGGAGCTGATGTTAGAAATTTTACTTGCTATTTTTTGAAATTTTCTTTTGGTTTTATGTTGTTTGTTGACTAATTAGCAGGTAGTTTTTATCCCTTGGTTATACTCCAACGGGAACACGTGTCAAATTACACATATTTCAGGACTTTAGTACATTTTGACGAAATTTTTGCAGTTTTTAATTTTTCTATAGCACTAGACGTATTCCAAATTCCTGTGTATCATTTGTTTTGGCTTGAGGACGGTGAGACCTATCTAGGGATACCTCTGGATCGCTTCTGCACCCTCTGAAACACACAAAAATAGTTAAAACAGTGGTGTCACCGCATACTTTTCAGTAAATTTTTGAACAAAGTCGCTAATAACTTTTGACCGTGAACCCTGGTGGTGTCCGGGATAGTCTCGTCTTGTAGCTGGTGATCAGCCGCGTCTTTTGACACCCCTCGCGTCCAGATCGGGCGAAGGGAACCTGAAAAATTTTGACGTTTTTGACGTTTTAGTAGACTCGTGTTCTATACACATTATACATATATACATACAAAAGTCTACCTTAGGGAGCTGATGTTAGAAATTTTACTTGCTATTTTTTGAAATTTTCTTTTGGTTTTATGTTGTTTGTTGACTAATTAGCAGGTAGTTTTTATCCCTTGGTTATACTCCAACGGGAACACGTGTCAAATTACACATATTTCAGGACTTTAGTACATTTTGACGAAATTTTTGCAGTTTTTAATTTTTCTATAGCACTAGACGTATTCCAAATTCCTGTGTATCATTTGTTTTGGCTTGAGGACGGTGAGACCTATCTAGGGATACCTCTGGATCGCTTCTGCACCCTCTGAAACACACAAAAATAGTTAAAACAGTGGTGTCACCGCATACTTTTCAGTAAATTTTTGAACAAAGTCGCTAATAACTTTTGACCGTGAACCCTGGTGGTGTCCGGGATAGTCTCGTCTTGTAGCTGGTGATCAGCCGCGTCTTTTGACACCCCTCGCGTCCAGATCGGGCGAAGGGAACCTGAAAAATTTTGACGTTTTTGACGTTTTAGTAGACTCGTGTTCTATACACATTATACATATATACATACAAAAGTCTACCTTAGGGAGCTGATGTTAGAAATTTTACTTGCTATTTTTTGAAATTTTCTTTTGGTTTTATGTTGTTTGTTGACTAATTAGCAGGTAGTTTTTATCCCTTGGTTATACTCCAACGGGAACACGTGTCAAATTACACATATTTCAGGACTTTAGTACATTTTGACGAAATTTTTGCAGTTTTTAATTTTTCTATAGCACTAGACGTATTCCAAATTCCTGTGTATCATTTGTTTTGGCTTGAGGACGGTGAGACCTATCTAGGGATACCTCTGGATCGCTTCTGCACCCTCTGAAACACACAAAAATAGTTAAAACAGTGGTGTCACCGCATACTTTTCAGTAAATTTTTGAACAAAGTCGCTAATAACTTTTGACCGTGAACCCTGGTGGTGTCCGGGATAGTCTCGTCTTGTAGCTGGTGATCAGCCGCGTCTTTTGACACCCCTCGCGTCCAGATCGGGCGAAGGGAACCTGAAAAATTTTGACGTTTTTGACGTTTTAGTAGACTCGTGTTCTATACACATTATACATATATACATACAAAAGTCTACCTTAGGGAGCTGATGTTAGAAATTTTACTTGCTATTTTTTGAAATTTTCTTTTGGTTTTATGTTGTTTGTTGACTAATTAGCAGGTAGTTTTTATCCCTTGGTTATACTCCAACGGGAACACGTGTCAAATTACACATATTTCAGGACTTTAGTACATTTTGACGAAATTTTTGCAGTTTTTAATTTTTCTATAGCACTAGACGTATTCCAAATTCCTGTGTATCATTTGTTTTGGCTTGAGGACGGTGAGACCTATCTAGGGATACCTCTGGATCGCTTCTGCACCCTCTGAAACACACAAAAATAGTTAAAACAGTGGTGTCACCGCATACTTTTCAGTAAATTTTTGAACAAAGTCGCTAATAACTTTTGACCGTGAACCCTGGTGGTGTCCGGGATAGTCTCGTCTTGTAGCTGGTGATCAGCCGCGTCTTTTGACACCCCTCGCGTCCAGATCGGGCGAAGGGAACCTAAAAAATTGCCCGCCCAAACCCACCCTTTATTTATTTACATTTACGACAGTAAGTTTTTGAACTGTACACCTAGGGGGGTATAAATATATAAGAAAATAAAAAGGGAAAATTTTATTTCTTTTTTATATTGATTATCAACCTTATTGTTTATTGACCATTCTGACAATTGTTTTTACAAATTTATTATTTATGTATTAATTTTATATTGACAATTTTATTATTTCCTTTAAATATTTTTTATTGACAAGTTTTTATCGTATTTTTAAATTCAATTGATTATTTTAATTATTGTTAACTTATGGTTTATTGACTATAAGTTATTAGGTTAATTTTGTGTGTGTTTGTTTTTGCTATTGCATTTTAAACTATTTTATAAAAATTTTTAAATCTAAATTATTAATTACTAATTATATATAACTTATACAAACTTTTATTTTAAATTTGATTGTTTCTCTCGAAAGGTTAGCTCACCATGTTCGGCTTCCGCACTCCTACAAAAGAGCCCAGCACGTCACAGACGGCGGCTCCTGTGGCGACCGGTTCCGGCGTAGCGCAGGTCAGGCGTAGCATAGGGGAGATCGAGTCGAAGCTGAGGTCTTCGACGTCGCCTCCCCTAAAAACCGCTGCGCCGAAAAACAAGGCTGCCCCGGCTCCGGTCGTCAAGGAGCCGAAACAGAAATACACCAGCCGTCTTGCGGAGGCCAAGGCGTTGTTGATAAGGGCTAAAACCCAAATCAACAACAGCCGCAACCTCCGCACTGACATCAAGAACGACGTGCTGGAGGCCGTTGATCGGCTATATCAGATCGTAAAGGAGCAGGCGGCCGAACGTGGTGAGAGGGTAGAATCGTTGGCCAAGGATCCTGCGATAAAGGACAACAAACAAGTAGAGAAGCCGAATGAAGCGGCACTCATTATTAAGTTACAAGAACACGGCAAACTATTAGAGGAAAATAAGAACGAAATGGCTAGCCTCAGGGAGGCCCTGCGGCAAGCACCGGTGTCCTACGCGAGTGCAGTGGCCGGACCCCCGAAGCCCCAAGCTTGGGGAGCGTCGGCCATGCACTCGATCGTAATTAAATCGACAGACGAAATGGACACCGGTGACCAAGTTATAGCAAAAATAAGATGTGCCGCAGAGGCCATAAAGGAGGGGGTGAAAGTGGACCGCATTAGAAAAATTAAAGATCAGAGGGTGATACTGGGTTGTGCATCGGCGGATGAGCTTGAGCGAGTCAAGGCCAAGCTCCGCGATAATGGCAAGGACCTGAGCGTCGAGAGCATTGCAGGTAGGGACCCGCTGATTGTCCTTAAGGACGTTATGTCCTATAACACCGACGAGGAGGTGCTGAGGGCGCTTAGGGCGCAGAACAAGCACCTCCTCAAGGACATCAGCGGGGACGATGACCGGATGGAGGTCCGATATCGCAAAAGGACGAGGAACCCGTTGGTGGCCCACGTCGTGGTGAAGGTGTCACCCCGACTGTGGGGCTGCCTGACGGGGGCCGGGGCCGTCCATATCGACCTCCAGCGGGTCAGAGTCGAGGACCAGTCCCCCCTGGTGCAGTGCTCTCGATGCCTGGGCTACGGGCACACAAGGCGCCTGTGTCAGGACACCGAGGACGTGTGCAGCCATTGTGGGGGGCCGCACCGCAAAGACGCGTGTAAGGAGAAGCTTGCGGAGCGGCCCTCTTGCTGCAATTGCACGAGGGCTGGGTGTCCTGACACAGGGCACAACGCCTTCGACACGCAGTGCCCAGTGAGGCGGAAATGGGACACCTTAGCAAGGTCGGCAGTGGCCTACTGCTAAGGTGCCCCATTGGAGCGAGGCTGCCGGTGCACAACCCATTAATACTAGTAAGCCGTGCGTTGTCCAATTGTGCATACTGTACAGACCGCACTCTACATTCACCAGCACCGCACCACGGCGCAGTCCAGGACCTGCACGGCTCTTTCTCTTGGACTACATTGTAACAAAAAAAAAAAAACCTAACCTAACCAGTCGCACTTAAACCGCGCATGTGAGCGTCACGATTTGACCGAGCTCCACACTAAAAAATTCATAACTTTGGCAGTTTTCGCAGTAGAGACCTAAAAGTTGCACTAAAACGTGCGTCTCGCGAAGTACCATATTGTGGTATAAATATTTCAGTGATTTCAATACGCGTGTGCCTGAAAATTGTGAAAAACCTTTAAAGTGCTGTGAAAGTGACACAAGAAGTGCAATATCTTCAAAACTAAAGCGGTGACCCACATATTTTTTGTATCCGACGTGAGCGCCTTAACGGCCCCCACCTTTTGACACCATTCCCGGATTTTTCCCGTGGGAACCGGGAAAGTTGCAAGCAAAAAAACAAGTACCACGTGGCCACGAGGTGACCGATCCCGAGCAGTGCGGCTAAATTGGAGAAAGCAGGTGCCTGGAGACAGCAGCACAGAAGCAGGAGCCGTTTTCAGAAATAAAAATAGTTAAGTGTAGACATAGATATAGCATTTTTAAAATTTGATAAATTTCAAAAAATCATATCTCCTTAAGTAAAGCGACAACCCTTTTATTTTAAGTAGTTTTATATTGGCCAAGACGAGAACTACCCGCATATAAATTTTCAAAATTTTTTGACAACGTATTATCGAGATATAATTTTTTGAAATTTAAGGGTTGTAAAATTTCTTACAACCCTTAGACTTATTAGGCTAAATTTTGAATAGAAATAGTGTATAGTGTGTAAGGACTAAATCCAAAGTGAATTTGGAAAATTTGGTGTACAATTTTAAATTTTAGCGGCCTGGGAGTGAGACTCCGAGTGTTTTTGGGGTTTTAAAAATCGGGGGTGCATCATACACCCTGTCTTGTAGCCACATCACCTCGGCCACAAAAAACCCCACAAAACAAGCCCAAACTCGGCCGGTTTCCGACCAGGGAAACTGAATTTACTGAATTGTCCGCCATCTTGGACGCCATTTTGAAAAAATCAAAGTAGGAATAACTCCTAAACCAAAAGTCACAGAAACTCCGGGCTTTCGCTGGAGACGTTGGCCTATTGTTTCCAACCCACCTAGCCCATTTTCAGGAAATTTCAGTGACTGAAAATTTTTCAGCCTGAAACCGTTCTCGCCGACTAGACCGCGTTTGGAACGTCTAGATAAGCCCAAGCACGGGCAAATTCGGCTCAGTGGCTGCGGAGTAATCGTGGTTTAACCACACCGGGCGGCCATCTTGGATTGAAACCGGTGTTTTTGAGCCTCGATTGCTCCGGGACCCCTGAGGCTAGGTACCCCGAGTTTGGGTTTGTTGGGACGGGCTCAGGGAGGGCTATCTAGAGAGCCACACCACGTAGCTCTACCTAGAGCCAGAAAGGTTTTCGTCTCTCCTTTTGACACAGTTAGGAAGTTTAGACAAAATATAGACTAGCATTACTGACTGTAGGTCAGTAGACCTATTTCATAGGACAGGACAGAGTTCAGTGAACTCTACACGTAAGTTGTACATATTTCGTGATACTGACTCGGAGGGCTGCTGTGCATTGCATTAGCATATAAGCACAAGTACACGTACACACGTACATACACACACACATACACACACATACACGCATACACACACACACAAACACACACACACACGTGCGCGCACACATATACGTACACACACAAACACAAATTCATATACACAAACACACATACTAAGCACATACACGCACTTACAGATATACAAAACACTATACTCACCAGTATTGCCGCCCTCGTTGGAACAGAGCGAGCGCACCTGCAAAAGAAAACCGTTTGAGAACTCAAGTATTGCAGTACTATCGAAGACTGGACGACATTGCCCTTTGGCATATTTTTATAATTTTGACTGGTCAAAATTGTTTTACTATTTTACCTATATTTTATACACAATTATATACAACTTTCTTATTTTTTATTTTTACAAATTTCTTATTTTTAAAAACAAATTAATTAAAGATCTTTACAAATTTACCTAATTACTATTTTGATTACCGCACAATATGTTCGGCATAAGAACCCCGGCCAAAAAGCCAAACTCAAAAACCCCGTCCCCGCAAACCTCACAGGTGAGGCGGAGTATAGGGGAATGGGAGGCAGGGAGCAAAACTAAGCCTGATAGTCCACCGGTAAGACCAATAGAGACAGCTGCCTCTGTTTCAAGGGTGGAACAAAGGCAGATGCCCTCTCAGGAGGGTAAACTGCCTACAAGAAGGACGTCCGTAGATGCATCAGGGACGTCACCTAAAGTAGTAAGCTCCAAAAGTAAAGTGGACGAGGCCAGAGCATGCCACAACAAGGCAAAGTTACACCTGTCAAACTCAAGAAACCTCCGCACAGACATAAAAACAGAGGTTACCTCAGCAGTTGAAAGGCTCTTCAAAATAGTAAAAGAGATAGAAGCCGAATTGAACGAAGAGAGGAAAAAGAACAGAATTAGTGAGGGTGTAACGGGGACTCTCCCCGTTACTCCCCTATGTGGAGAAAATAAGGACCTGGAAAATGCCTCACAACTGAGCCACAAAATACTAGAAGAGATAGAGAAGAACACAAGGCTGTTGGAAGAAAATAAAAAGAAGATGGAGGACTTAAAGGACCTTGTGGGATCTCAAAGGACGTTTTTCGAGGGGGTCACTTACGCGGGTGTGGCAGCCAGGAACCAGCCCAGGAGGCAGGACGCAGAGCGGGCAGTCATGCACTCAGTAGTGATCTCCTCCACAGACGACCAGGAGACCGGAGACGAGGTACTAGAAAAAATAAGGAAGATAGTGGACGCAAAGGAGGGATGGGTACAGGTGGAAAAGGTGCGGAAAGCCAGAGACAGAAAGATCATAGTGGGGTGTAATACAACCGCGGACAGGCGAAAAGTCAAGGACCGAATCGAAGCGGCCGGAGAGCACCTCGTCGTTGAGGAGGTAAAAAACAAGGACCCGCTTCTGGTTTTAAGGGATGTCCTGAAGGTACATAGCGACGAGGAGTTGCTCAAGGCATTCCGGAACCAGAACCGGGGGGTTTTCTGCGGCCTCGGTGAAGGGGAGGATCGTGCCGTGGTGAGGTTCAGGAAGAAGGCGAGAAACCCTCACAACTGTCACCCTGTCCTCAGCGTGTCCCCCCAAATATGGCAGAGAGCAACAGCAATGCAAAAAATCAGCATTGATCTCCAAAAGATAAGGGTCGAGGATCAGACCCCGCTGGTACAATGCACTCGCTGCTTGGGGTATGGACACGGAAGGCGGCTGTGTAAGGAGCCAGCCGACTTGTGTAGCCACTGTGGGGGCCCTCACCTGAAAATCGAGTGTCCAGAGGTTACGACGGGGGAGCCGCCTCAATGCCGAAACTGCTGCAAAGCAAAATATGCCGAAAGAGGACACAACGCCTTTAGCGAAGAGTGTCCCGTAAGGAAAAGGTGGGATGCCCTAGCCCGGGCATCGGTGGCCTATTGCTAAGGTGGTCCCAAGGAATTCCTTCCAGCACATAATCCTTCAGGCCAACCTTCAAAGAAGCCAGATGGCCACTCAGGAGCTCCTACTGGAAGCCGGGAGGCGCGGGGTCTCAGCTGCAATGTTGCAGGAGCCTTACGTTGGTGGGGCTCGGAGGATGAGGGGTTACCGTGGAGTGAGGGTTTTACAGGCTCTGGAGGCGGAAGAGGGTACTGTAAAGGCGGCGATAGCCGTCTTCAACTCAGACCTAGACGTTATACAGTACCCGGAACTCACCACAAACAACATCGTCGTGGTGGGAGTCCGCACCAGAGCGTGGAAAATTACACTGGTCTCCTTCTACTTCGAGCCCGGCCAGCCTATGGAGCCATACCTGGAGCGCGTGGCGGGGATCGGGCGAAAACTCGGACCAGGGAGGATAGTCCTGGGTGGTGACGCAAACGCCAAGAGCATATGGTGGGGCAGCCCAACCGAAGACGCAAGAGGGGCTTGTCTCTGCTCTGTGCTGGATGAAATGGGTCTCCAGGTTCTTAATAGAGGAAGCATCCCGACCTACGATACCATCCGAGGTGGAATACGGTACAGCAGCCACGTAGATGTCACGGCCTGCTCAACGGACGTGTTGAACCTCGTCGAGGGGTGGAGAGTTGAGGAGGGCATGACAAGCTCAGATCACAATGGCATTTCCTTCGGTTTGCGCCTGGAAAAAGCGAAAGGCATCGGCATACAGAGAACCACCAGAGTCTATAATACTAGGAAAGCTAATTGGGACCAGTTTCGTTCGAAACTGGCCCAAATTATGCAGGAGACTGGTATGTCGGTGCCGGCGCTAGCGAACGTGAACGACCAAGTACAAATAGATACGATGGTAGAGGGGCTCACGGACGCCATATCAACCGCCTGTCGTCACGCGATTCCTGGGTGCAAGACGAAGGAAACGGTCACCATGCCGTGGTGGTCAAATGAGCTTGCTAAACTTAAGAAACAGGTTGCAACGAGAAGGCGCAGGGTACGTAACGCTGCGCCAATTCGCAGACCTGGGGTAGTCAGTCTGTACCTCGAAGCTAAGGAAGAGTACGAGAGGGCGGTGAGGAGTGCCCAAACAAAGAGCTGGAAGGAATTCTGCGGGAAACAGGACAGAGAAGGAGTGTGGGAGGGCATCTACCGAATAATAGGCAGAACAACGGAAAGGCATGAAGACACCCTACTGTGGAGAGAGGGAAGGGCACTAGATGCCAAGGAGTCAGTGGAGTTGTTAGCCGACACATTTTATCCGGCAGACCGGGAGGAAGATGACACCGCCGAACAACAACAGACGCGACAGCTTGCCCGGAATATAAACGAGTGGTGTCATGATGAGAAGCATGACCCACCGTTTACGCAGGAGGAGTTAAGACTGGCGGCGGAGTCATTTAACCCAAAAAAGGCACCGGGAGCGGACGGCTTCACGGCAGATATCTGCTTGGAAGCGATAAGGTGCGACCCCGTGTACTTCCTCGCCCTTATCAACAAGTGCCTGGCTTGCAACTACTTTCCTAAAAGATGGAAGGAAGCCACGGTCGTGGTCCTGAGGAAGCCAGGCAAGGACTCTTACACCTTGCCCAAGTCATACAGACCTATTGGACTGTTGCCTGTCCTGGGCAAGGTGTACGAGAAAATGCTGGTTGCTCGGCTCAAGTTTTACCTGCAACCAAGAACTAGCGCGCGCCAGTACGGCTTTATGCCCCAAAGGGGCACTGAGGACTCCCTCTATGATCTGATGCAACAAATCCGAAGAAAGGTACGGGATAAGCGAATAGTCGCTCTAGTATCACTGGACATAGAGGGAGCCTTCGACAATGCCTGGTGGCCGGCGCTGAGGCTGCGACTGGCGGAGGAGGAGTGCCCGGTGAACTTGAGACGGGCAATCGACAGCTATCTCAGTGATAGGCGTGTGAGGGTCAGGTACGGGGGTGAGGAGTGCACGAGGTGCACCACAAAAGGCTGTGTCCAAGGGTCCATAGGAGGGCCCATACTGTGGAA
Organism: Parascotia fuliginaria; assembly: GCA_963082885.1. Lineage (NCBI taxonomy): Eukaryota > Metazoa > Arthropoda > Insecta > Lepidoptera > Erebidae > Parascotia > Parascotia fuliginaria. The sequence continues at coordinate 12,654,483 of OY720193.1, read as the reverse complement.
CCTGCTGCTAGATCCGCTGCTGAAACAACTAGAAAGCGAAAAGGAGTACTGTCAAGCATTCGCAGACGACGTGGTATTGGTGTTCGACGGGGAGACGGCACTGGACATTGAGAGGCGTGCAAATGCTGCCCTCGAACGTGTTAAGACGTGGGGTACAAAGAATCGATTAAGCTTCGCGCCACATAAAACCTGTGCTATGATAATAACGAACAAGCTGAAATATGATACACCACGTCTTAGCATGGGAGGGGTCGACATTGGCATGTCCCAGCACATAAAACTCCTGGGACTCACCATCGACGCGAAGCTCACCTTTAACACCCACGTGTCTATTGCCTGTAAAAAGGCAATAGGCACGTATAAGCAGCTAACCCGAGCTGCCCGCGTAAGTTGGGGCTTAAACCCGGAGGTGGTGAGGACCATATACACGGCCGCAATAGAGCCAATTGTGTTGTATGCTGCGAGCGCATGGGCGCCGGCGGTTAAGAAGCTGGGAATACAAAAACAGCTTCGTTCGATTCAACGAGGCTTCGCGCAGAAGATCTGCAAGGCCTACCGCACGGTCTCCCTGAATTCGGCGCTTTTGCTGGCCGGCATGCTCCCCCTTGACCTACGAGTAAGCGAGGTAGCTGCTCTTTTTGAGGCCAAGAGGGGAGTGTCCCGGTCAGTGCTGGGGGATAGGGAGGTCGAGCGGATGACCTCGGTTTTGCGAGCCCCGCATCCGGCCTCGCGAATGAGCTTGGAATTCGATTGCCTGGTAGATGAGGAACAATATAGCAATACGGGAAATTTTGACTTACGCATTTTTACCGACGGCAGCAAGATTGACGGCAGGGTCGGCGCGGCGCTATCCTTATGGAATGGCGCCACCGAAACCAAGGCCGTCAAACTTGCTTTGTCGCCGTACTGTACCGTCTACCAGGCGGAGCTCCTGGCTCTTAGTGGGGCCGCGCGAGAGGCGAATCGTCACAAAAGCGCGAAAACAATCGGAATCTTCAGCGACTCCAGGGCCGCACTCCAGACGGTGGTAAACTGCGCCTCGACCCACCCACTCGCCGTGGAAACTCGGGGTAATCTGAGGAGTTGCGCCGATCAAAACAAAACGATCAGACTGTTTTGGATTAAAGCCCACGCGGGTCTGGAGGGTAATGAGCGCGCAGATCAGCTGGCGAAGGAGGCGGCCCTGGGGTCGCGGATCAGACCCGACTACGACCTGTGTCCCGTCTCATTCGTCAAACGTAAAATCCGATTGGATACGATTGGCGAGTGGGACCGGAGATACGCGTCGTGCGATACCGGGTCCGGAACGAAGTTGTTTTTCCCGAGTGCGGCCGCGGCATACAGTACGGTTAGGAAAATACACCCCACAAATTACACTACACAACTCATGACAGGGCACGGAGGGTTCTCCTCGTATCTGAACAGGTTCGGGTGCAAGGAGGACCCTTCGTGTTTATGCGAACCAGGCGTGCCCGAGACAGTGGCACACGTACTGCTAGAGTGCCCCATAACGGCGAAACAACGGTACGATGCCCGAAATCTATTAGATATAGAAATAACAGCCGAAAACATACCGCGAATCATGATGGATAAAAGAAGGAGAGAATATTTTATAAAATACTGTATTAATATAATAAAAAGTGTAATAAATAGAAATAAGACTTAGAATACTATGCTTACTTTATATTATGGACAATATAGTAGTATAGCATAGAAAAATAGGTATAAAGTAGAATAAGATAGTAGTATAGCGGTACTGTATTAGATTAGGAAATAAGAAGTAGCGGTACTTTTTCTCTTGCTCACTCTATAGTTATTGTCCACTGGCTAATGGTTTGCATGCCTTTAAATATTATATAGTTATTACTAGATATAAGACCAATGTAAAAAATCATTATAAGTAAAATAAAGTAAGATGATGTATGAATGGCCTTGTCCACGACAGGGGAAAATTAAGCTGAACGCCCTGTGATGACGGGAAAAAAAAAAAAAAAAAAAAAAAACCTAACCTAACCTAACCTAACCTAACCTAACCTAACCTAACCTAACCTAACCTTTTTTTTTTTCGTGGGAAACTCATTACGAGTACGCACCCGCCTGGGCGAGGCGGGGGTTATGTCGGACTCTCCGGCCACAATGAGACAGCGGCCGGCATACCGACTAAAACCCACGGTGTTCCTCCAGACGGCCAGAGTGCCGGGGTCACGGGAGACGCTCGCGCATTCATCCGCGACCCCGACGGGCCACGGCCCGCTCAACGTGAGCGGGCCCCGTCTGATTTGGGGGGCCTTGCCCCCCTTCCTCCATCGAGAGGCGTTCGTGGAACACGTACGCCGCCTTCTCGGGCCTGTGCTGTTCGAGCGGCGATTGCCCAATCGCCGCCCGCAGGCATCCTCCTACGGTGGCTGGAGATCCCGGAGCGCCCCACGGCGACGTCCGGGGCGGACGCGACGGGCGGGGAGCAAGGTGGTCAGCTCCCTCTCCCGCTCGGCCGCCTCCTTGGCGAGCATTACCTGCTCGCAAAAGGAGGCGACCCCCTCCCAAGCCCTCTCGCTGCGGACCATAGACTGAACCACAGCCGGCAGCGAGAGTCGGGCCGTCGCGAGCGCCGCAACTAGGTCGCGGCGCTGGTCCGCCCACGCTGGACACTCCACGAGCGTGTGGAGCGCCGTGTCGCGCGGGCAGACCCCGCAATGGTGGCAGACGGACGTCTGCTCCCGGCCTATGAGACACAGGTACGTGCCGAAGCACCCGTGACCGGTGAGTACCTGTGTCAGCCGGAACGTGAGGACGCCGTGCCTCCTCTCCAGCCACTCCTCGAGGACGGGACTTACCGCCACCACTGTGGCGTGCCCTAACCTAACCTAACCTTTTTTTTTTTTTTTTTTTTTTTTTTTTTTTTTTTCGTGGGAAACTCATTACGAGTACGCACCCGCCTGGGCGAGGCGGGGGTTATGTCGGACTCTCCGGCCACAATGAGACAGCGACCGGCATACCGACTAAAACCCACGGTGTTCCTCCAGACGGCCAGAGTGCCGGGGCCACGGGAGACGCTCGCGCATTCATCCGCGACCCCGACAGGCCACGGCCCGCTCAACGTGAGCGGGCCCCGTCTGATTTGGGGGGCCTGGCCCCCCTTCCTCCATCGAGAGGCGTTCGTGGAACACGTACGCCGCCTTCTCGGGCCTGTGCTGTTCGAGCGGCGATTGCCCAATCGCCGCCCGCAGGCATCCTCCTACGGTGGCTGGAGATCCCGGAGCGCCCCACGGCGACGTCCGGGGCGGACGCGACGGGCGGGGAGCAAGGTGGTCAGCTCTCTCTCCCGCTCGGCCGCCTCCTTGGCGAGCATTACCTCCTCGCAAAAGGAGGCGACCCCCTCCCAAGCCCTCTCGCTGCGGACCATGGACAGAACCACGGCCGGCAGCGAGAGTTGGGCCGTCGCGAGCGCCGCAACTAGGTCGCGGCGCTGGTCCGCCCACGCTGGACACTCCACGAGCGTGTGGAGCGCCGTGTCGCGCGGGCAGACCCCGCAATGGTGGCAGACGGACGTCTGCTCCCGGCCTATTAGACACAGGTACGTGCCGAAGCACCCGTGACCGGTGAGTACCTGTGTCAGCCGGAACGTGAGGACGCCGTGCCTCCTCTCCAGCCACTCCTCGAGGACGGGACTTACCGCCACCACTGTGGCGTGCCCTGCACTTGGTCGCGCAAGTCGCGCCTTCCACTCCGCCACTAGGACTGTGCGGAGCTGGGACCGCTGCGCCTCGATTTCTCGAGGCAGCGGTCGCAGGTCCCGCTCCGCCGCCTCCTCGCGCCATCGGAATAACGACGCGAGGACTTCGGCTTCCAGGTCCCAGGGCGGGGATCCGGCCAATAGGGTCGCAGCCTCGAAGGAGATCGTGCGGTAGCCGCGCACCATGCGCACGGCCATGGCCCGTTGCGGCCTCCGTAATACGGAAACGTTCCGGGCTGCCAAGTTGGCAGCCCATACGGGCGCTCCGTATAGGGCCATGGACCGCACGATCCCTCCATACAGTTTCCGGCAGGTTGAGCTGGGCCCCCCGAGGTTGGGGAGCAGCCTCGCCAGGGCGGCGGCGGCGCCCAATAACTTGGGCGCCAGCCGGCGGAAATGCTCAATGAAATTCCACCGGCTGTCGAGGACGACGCCGAGATATTTCAGCGTCGACTCGACGCCGATCCGTACGCCCCCAACAATGATGTGGGAGCCCTGAGGTGGCCCCTTTCGGGGACCGTGAAAACAAACGGCCTCCGATTTGGCCAGGGCCACCTCGAGACCCAACCGCCGGATGCGACCCACGACTTGCGCGACCCCAGCCGTAGCTGAAATGGCAGCGCGCCTGTAATCCTTCCCCCGAGCCGTGACAAGGGTGTCGTCGGCATAACACGTCACGACGACACCAGGGAGAAGGACGCCTCGTATGACCCAGTCATAGCCGATGTTCCACAGGAGCGGACCAAGAACTGATCCCTGTGGAACACCGCAGGTCATCTCTCGCCGACCGAGAGCATTGCGACCCGGGTAAACTACCGCTCTATCACTCAGATAGGCCCCGACAATTCGGCGGAGGTAGGTCGGCACTCGATGGTAGACGAGTGCCTCCCTGACGCAGCTCCAGGGCAAGGTGTTGAACGCGTTGGCGATGTCGAGCGACACCGCCAACACCACCTCGCCCCGGGACAACGCGTCCTCCGCCAGACTCCTCACGCGCATGATGGCATGCACGGTGGAGCGCCCGCGGCGAAAACCAAACTGGTTTTCCGCCAGATCCGGCCCGACTTCGCTGAGGTGCTCGACGAGGCGGCTCGCGATGACACGCTCGAAGAGCTTCGCCACCTCGTCGAGTAGTACGATGGGCCGGTAGGCGGACGGAGAGTCCGCCGGGCGCCCCTCCTTCTTGAGGAGGACCAGCTTGCCGGTTTTCCACAGCAGCGGAAATCGGCCCTCCTCAAGGCACGCACTGAGGAGCACTAACAGTCGGGGCTCGAGCTCCCGAAGGGCCAGGACCCACGCACGGCCTGGAATGCCGTCCGGTCCTGGCGCGGTGTTTTTGGCTTGAAGCCTCTTCACCGCAGCTCGAAGCTCTACCCGGGTCACTTCGGGTACGTCGTCGTCGTCCGCGTTGGGAGCCATGGGAGGCAGAACCATCAACGGAGGAGGGTGCTCCGCCCTCTGAGGGAACAGAGCAGCCACCACCTCCTCCAGCAGCTGTGGCTGGAGACTCTGGGACAGTGGAGGCGCCCACGGGCGAAGTTTGCCCCGTACCAAAAGGTATGGACGCCCCCACGGATCACGGTCCAGAGTCTCCAAGAACTGCTCGCGGGCCTGATCTTTGGCCCGCGAGATGGCCACCTGCAGCCGTTTTTTGGCTGCTCTGTACTCCTCGTACAGTTCTGCCTCCCTGGCCTCGGCATCGGGAGGGCGGCGACGCCTCCTGCGGAGTCTGGTGTACTGGCGGCGCGCCGCGACACAGTCGCGACGCAGTTGTGCGATCGCCTGCGACCACCAGTACACCTGACGCTTGGCGGGTCTACGTCGGACCCGCGGCATCGCCGCGTCGCAAATTTGCGACATCGCTTCCTGGAACCACTCGGCCTCCATCTCGATGTTCTCAGGCCTGTCCGGTGCTCTCACCCAGGCCTGAACGATGGAAGCCTCCAGAAGCGCCTCCCGATCCAGTTGTCTCAAGGACCAACGCGGACTGTTCTCTCCCGGGGCCGCTCTGACCGGCGCGCCATGGTTTTCGGCGGAGACGTCGAATCGGACGTATAAATGATCCGACAGAGTCTCCACCTCCTCGATGACGCGCCAGCCTACGACACGGCGGGCTAGTGCGGGGCTGGCGAAGGCGAGATCGACAATCGACCCGCCCCGCTGACGCACGCACGTGTTAACGGCTCCCCGGTTGAGAACGAGTAGGCCGTGTGCCACGGCCCACTCCTCGAGCACCTCACCCCTGACGTCCGTGGCCGGGGAACCCCAAGCCGTGGATTTGGCGTTGAAGTCCCCGAGGACGAGAACGGGGTGAGGGTGGCTTCGAGCGACGACGGTACCCACTAGGGCTAAAAAAGCCTCAAAGTCGGCGAGAGGGCGGTTGGGGGAGAAATACACCCCAACCACCACGAGACTATCCAGGCGCGCTGCCACAAAGCCCTGGCCCCTCGAACAGCAAACGAGGGGCACTGTGGGCGACGACATGATGGCCACCGAGCCATCCCGGTCCGACACCCAGTCATCCCGGGGCGGAACGTAGTATGGCTCGGCGACCACCGTCACATTAATATTCCACTGCGCCATGGTCTGCAGGAGGAGGTCCTGAGCCCTGGCGCAGTGGTTGAGGTTCCCTTGGAGGAAGCGGAGTGGGGCCATCACTGGCAGTCCATCTCCGCTCCCCCCACGGGACGTTCAGGTTCCTTGCCGCCAGCCGGTTTACTGGCCGGCGGTTTGGCCACGGCTCTTGGCCCTTTTTGGCCCTTCTTGGCCGGCCTGTTGCAGGCTCTGCCGATCCGGTGATCCGCCGGCCTGCTTGCCGCCGCACACACCACGCAGTGCGGCGCAGCCCCGCAGGTGCCGGCCTCATGACCGGGTTGACCGCAGCGGAAACAACAACCACTGCGGTCTTCCGCCTTGCAGCCAGCACCCACGTGGCCAATCTGCAGGCACCGGAAGCACCGGGTCGGCCTGGCCTCCAACAGCCTGACCTGGGCGGAGACCCATCCCACCAGCAGGCGTTTGGCGTCGGCCAGTTTCTTGGCCGCCGCCACGGGACAACTCACTAGGGCTGTGCCCAGCCCGCTGCGGTCCGGCTTTACTTCGCCGGACTTCACGAGCCCTGGGGCACAGCCCCCAGCCCTTGCGACGGCGGCGACCAATTCGCCAGCCGCCACAGAGTCATCCAGGCCCGAAACGCGAAGATCCGCGCATTTGACGGGCCTGGAGACGCGAACGTCCTCCGCCGGAAACAGCGTCCTCAGCTTTTCGGCGAGGACGTCCGCTTTATCGCCGCTGGTGGTGCCGGGTATCTCCAGCAGACGGGCTCCAGTGCGGGTGGACTTGCACCGGAGACCCGCCGCTATACCCAATTCGGCAGGGTTTATTTGGGCCTTTGCCGTGGCCAGAACCTGGGCGTACGTCGCCCCCCTCTCGACGGCCGCCGGCTGCAGAGTGAGAACTACCGCAGCCGAGCGGGGGGCGCGTAACGCCGCCTGTTTTTTGGCAGCCTTCTTGGCTGCCTTTCTTTTATTTTTCTTTTTCTTCGCTTTGGCTCCCGCCGTCTCCCATCCGCCCTCTCTGGGCTTGGGAGCGGGAGCCGCAGCCTGCGCTGGCGTTGGTCGTCCTTGCTTCTTTGGCGCAAGGCCCGGTCGAGCGGCAGCAGGGGCAGTCTGCGAGGGCAGCGCCGCAGGCGGTGCCGGCCGCGAAGCCACAGGCCTGGTCGAAGGGCCAGCTGCCACTGCCGCAAATGTCCTTCGATCCGCCGCAAGAGGGGGACGCAGCACCTTCCCCTCTAGCACGGAGAAGCGTGCGCCCAGCTGCTTGATGAGCTGGAGAAGATCCGGCTCGCCTCTCCGTGCCGCCGCGTCCTCCGGCGCTGGTTGTTCTCGACGGATCGCCGCGAGGTCCGCCCGCAGTGCCTGTTGTTCGTCCTGCAGCGCCCGCATCTGGGCAGCCATGCGGGCGTTCTCTGCCCGCAGCCGCCGGACCTCTTCGTTGGAGGTCCTGTTAAACAGGACCTCCGCCACCTCAGCGATGGATGTCGCTGCATCCTTCAAGCCCTTCTGGCTGGTGCCTTTCAGGTGCTTGGAGATCTTGGCAATGGTGCGAATTGCACCTACCGCGACCTCCAAGCGCTCCTTTAAGGCACCAGCCGAGAGCTCCTCCACGTCGGAGGGGTCCGCCAACGCCTCCGACAGCCGGGATGCCCTGTCAGCCGTGACCCGCTGGGTGACCTCGGCGATACGGCGGTCCGAGTCAGCCTCCTCAGCCTCCTTGGCCGCCGCGCGCCTGGCCTCTGCCGCCTCCTTGCGGGCCTTGCCTACACCGACATATTTCCCGTGGGTTAGGGCACCCTGGCCCCGTCCGCGCTTTGAGGCTCTGGTGCGCGAGCCAACCGGCGCCTCCTCCGAACCCGAGGCCGAATCCGACCCCGGGTTGCTCTCGTCGGTGTGGGAGCGCTTCCTCCAGAACTCCCTGGATGAAGCGCCACCCTCGGCGACGATCATCGGCTCGCTGCCCGAAGACAGCGCGCCTAACTCCTCCATACTACACGACTGTGTACTGCCCGGGCGCGCAGGACTGGGCGTGCGCAGCATCTCCGGGTCTTTTGGTTTGCTGTTACGTGCTGAAACAGCAGGACGATCAGTTGCCCCCCCCAGAATACGATGGGGGCTGACCGGCGGGACTCCGCCGGTGTGGGATTCCCCGTCTGCGGCGCAGACGGAACCCACCTGGGTACTACTTTTACTTTTCGTCTTATTCATTTTAATTATACTTTTATTAACGAGGGTGGGTTCCCTCGAGGATTTTTGAGAACCCGAAGGAACTCAGGGCGGAACTCACCCTGAGTTCCCTCGGTGACGCCTTGGGACCGAGTTCCCCTCGGCCATGCAGCCCCTGGCCGGCGCCAAGCTTAGGCTTCGGGTAATTTTTTATAGTGGTTTTCTTCCACGCGGTCCGAAGACCCCCATCCCTGTCCGTTCAGGATTACGGGTCGGGCCGAACGGATGTCTGCATCAGAACATTCCGTCGCCCCTGACACGATGCCCGGCAGCAAGGATGCATGCCAGGCCCGCCTGAAGGTAATTTTTTATAGAGGTTTTCTTCCTCGCAGCCCCCACCCCGAAGGGTGGCGGCCCTCGCCCCCAACACCACTGGGTCGGGATTACGAGATGAAGTGCCTAGCAGCAAAATGCATGTCAGGCCCTTCCTAGGGTAATTTTTTATAGAGGTTTTCTTCCTCGCAGCCCCCACCCCGGAAGGAGGCGGCCCTCGCTCCCGACTCCCGCGAGAGAGTCGGGTTTACGAGTTGGCAGAGCAGTGCCGGAGAATTCGACACTGCTCCACCCTGGACTCTCCACAATGCTCTCTGCTAAACAGAGAGACATGTGGAAAGCGGGGGTAATTTTTTATAGAGGTTTTCTTCCTCGCAGCCTATCCCCTAGAGGCTTCGGCCCTCGTTCCCGGCTCTCGCGAGAGAGCAAGGTCTACGAGTTGGAGGTCTCCGAGGAGACCCCTCTGTAGGACTATTCGCCATCTGCCAATGAATTCCAGGCCTGAAATCAAACCTGGAATTGATTGACAGACGCCCAGGGCACACCGGCCTGGACACATGCACTTCCCACCGGACGTATCCAGATAGGAACCACGGCATCCAGGCACACGGGGAGGTTGTCCTAATAGTGCCCCAACCTAACCTAACCTTTTTTTTTTTTTTTTTTCGTGGGAAACTCATTACGAGTACGCACCCGCCTGGGCGAGGCGGGGGTTATGTCGGACTCTCCGGCCACAATGAGACAGCGACCGGCATACCGACTAAAACCCACGGTGTTCCTCCAGACGGCCAGAGTGCCGGGGTCACGGGAGACGCTCGCGCATTCATCCGCGACCCCGACGGGCCACGGCCCGCTCAACGTGAGCGGGCCCCGTCTGATTTGGGGGGCCTAGCCCCCCTTCCTCCATCGAGAGGCGTTCGTGGAACACGTACGCCGCCTTCTCGGGCCTGTGCTGTTCGAGCGGCGATTGCCCAATCGCCGCCCGCAGGCATCCTCCTACGGTGGCTGGAGATCCCGGAGCGCCCCACGGCGACGTCCGGGGCGGACGCGACGGGCGGGGAGCAAGGTGGTCAGCTCCCTCTCCCGCTCGGCCGCCTCCTTGGCGAGCATTACCTGCTCGCAAAAGGAGGCGACCCCCTCCCAAGCCCTCTCGCTGCGGACCATGGACAGAACCACGGCCGGCAGCGAGAGTTGGGCCGTCGCGAGCGCCGCAACTAGGTCGCGGCGCTGGTCCGCCCACGCTGGACACTCCACGAGCGTGTGGAGCGCCGTGTCGCGCGGGCAGACCCCGCAATGGTGGCAGACGGACGTCTGCTCCCGGCCTATGAGACACAGGTACATGCCGAAGCACCCGTGACCGGTGAGTACCTGTGTCAGCCGGAACGTGAGGACGCCGTGCCTCCTCTCCAGCCACTCCTCTAGGACGGGACTTACCGCCACCACCGTGGCGTGCCCTGCAGATGGTCGCGCAAGTCGCGCCTTCCACTCCGCCACTAGGACTGTGCGGAGCTGGGACCGCTGCGCCTCGATTTCTCGAGGCAGAGGTCGCAGGTCCCGCTCCGCCGCCTCCTCGCGCCATCGGAACAACGACGCGAGGACTTCGGCCTCCAGGTCCCAGGGCGGGGATCCGGCCAAAAGGGTCGCAGCCTCAAAGGAGATCGTGCGGTAGCCGCGCACCATGCGCACGCGGCCATGGCCCTTTGCGGCCTCCGCAGGACGGCAACGTTCCGGGCCGCCAGGTTGGCAGCCCATACGGGCGCTCCGTACAGGGCCATGGACCGCACGATCCCTCCGTACAATTTCCGGCAGGTTGGGCTGGGCCCCCCGAGGTTGGGGAGCAGCCTCGCCAAGGCGGCGGCGGCGCCCAATAACTTGGGCGCCAGCCGGCGGAAATGTTCGACAAAATTCCACCGGCTGTCGAGGACGACGCCGAGATATCTCAGCGTCGACTCGACGCCGATCCGCACGCCCCCAACAATAATGTGGGAGCCCTGAGGTGGCCCTTTTCGGGGACTGTGGAAACAAACGGCCTCCGATTTGGCCAGGGCCACCTCGAGACCCAACCGCCGGATGCGACCCACGACCTGCGCGACACCAGCCGTAGCTGAAATGGCAGCGCGCCTGTAATCCTTCCCCCGAGCCGTGACAAGGGTGTCGTCGGCATAACACGTCACGACGACACCAGGGAGAAGGACGCCTCGTATGACCCAGTCATAGCCGATGTTCCACAGGAGCGGACCAAGGACCGATCCCTGTGGAACACCGCAGGTCATCTCTCGCCGACCGAGAGCATTGCGACCCGGGTAAACTACCGCTCTATCACTAAGATAGGCCCCGACAATGCGGCGGAGGTAGGTCGGCACTCGATGATACACGAGTGCCTCCCTGACGCAGCTCCAGGGCAAGGAGTTGAACGCGTTGGCGATGTCGAGCGACACCGCCAACACCACCTCGCCCCGGGACAACGCTTCCTCCGCCAGACTCCTCACGCGCATGATGGCATGCACGGTGGAGCGCCCGCGGCGGAAACCAAACTGGTTGTCCGCCAAATCCGGCCCTACTTCCCTGAGATGCTCGACGAGGCGGCTAGCGACGATACGCTCGAAGAGCTTCGCCACCTCGTCGAGAAGCACTATGGGCCGGTAGGCGGACGGAGAGTCCGCCGGGCGCCCCTCCTTCTTGAGGAGGACCAGCTTGCCGGTTTTCCACAGCAGCGGAAATCGGCCCTCCTCAAGGCACGCACTGAGGAGCCCTAACAGTCGGGGCTCGAGCTCCCGAAGGGCCAGGGCCCACGCACGGCCTGGAATGCCGTCCGGTCCTGGCGCGGTGTTTTTGGCTTGAAGCCTCTTCACCGCAGCTCGAAGCTCTACCCGGGTCACTTCGGGTACGTCGTCGTCGTCCGCGTTGGGAGCCATGGGAGGCAGAACCATCAGCGGAAGAGGGTGCTCCGCCCTCTGAGGGAACAGAGCAGCCACCACCTCTTCCAGCAGTTGTGGCTGGAGACTCTGGGACAGTGGAGGCGCCCACGGGCGAAGTTTGCCCCGTACCAAAAGGTATGGACGCCCCCACGGATCACGGTCCAGAGTCTCCAAGAACTGCTCGCGGGCCTGATCTTTGGCCCGCGAGATGGCTGCCTGCAGCCGTTTTTTGGCCGCTCTGTACGCCTCGTACAGCTCTGCCTCCCTGGCCTCGGCATCGGGAGGGCGGCGACGCCTCCTGCGGAGTCTGGTGTACTGGCGGCGCGCCGCGACACAGTCGCGACGCAGTTGCGCGATCGCCTGCGACCACCAGTACACCTGACGCTTGGCGGGTCTGCGTCGGACCCGCGGCATCGCCGCGTCGCAAATTTGCGACATCGCTTCCTGGAACCACTCGGCCTCCATCTCGATGTTCTCAGGCCTGTCCGGTGCTCTCACCCAGGCCTGAACGATGGAAGCCTCCAGGAGCGCCTCCCGATCCAGTTGTCTCAAAGACCAACGCGGACTGTTCTCTCCCGGGGCCGCTCTGGCCAACCTAACCTTTTTTTTTTTTTTTTCGTGGGAAACTCATTACGAGTACGCACCCGCCTGGGCGAGGCGGGGGTTATGTCGGACTCTCCGGCCACAATGAGACAGCGACCGGCATACCGACTAAAACCCACGGTGTTCCTCCAGACGGCCAGAGTGCCGGGGTCACGGGAGACGCTCGCGCATTCATCCGCGACCCCGGCGGGCCACGGCCCGCTCAACGTGAGCGGGCCCCGTCTGATTTGGGGGGCCTAGCCCCCCTTCCTCCATCGAGAGGCGTTCGTGGAACACGTACGCCGCCTTCTCGGGCCTGTGCTGTTCGAGCGGCGATTGCCCAATCGCCGCCCGCAGGCATCCTCCTACGGTGGCTGGAGATCCCGGAGCGCCCCACGGCGACGTCCGGGGCGGGCGCGACGGGCGGGGAGCAAGGTGGTCAGCTCCCTCTCCCGCTCGGCCGCCTCCTTGGCGAGCATTACCTGCTCGCAAAAGGAGGCGACTCCCTCCCAAGCCCTCTCGCTGCGGACCATGGACAGAACCACGGCCGGCAGCGAGAGTTGGGCCGTCGCGAGCGCCGCAACCAGGTTGCGGCGCTGGTCCGCCCACGCTGGACACTCCACGAGCGTGTGGAGCGCCGTGTCGCGCGGGCAGACCCCGCAATGGCCAACCTAACCTAACCTAACCTAACCTAACCTAACCTAACCTTTTTTTTTTTTTTTTTACGTGGGAAATGCATTACGCATACGCACCCGCCCGGGCAAGGCGGGGGTTATGTCGGACTCTCCGACCGTACTCAAAGCGCGGCCAGCATACCGACTAAAACCCACGGAATTCCTCCAGACGGCCAGAGTGTCGGGGTCACGGGAGTCGCTTGCGCATTCATCCACGACCCCGACGGGCCATGGCCCGCTCACCGCGAGCGGGCCCCGTCCGATTTAGGGGCCTAGCCCCCCCTCCTTCGAGAGGCGCGTGCGGAACACGCGCACTGCCGTCTCGGGCCCGCGCTGTTCGGGCGGCGACTGCCCAATCGCCGCCCGCAGGCATCCTCCTACGGTGGCTGGAGATCCCGGAGCGCCCCACGGCGACGTCCGGGGCGGACGCGACGGGCGGGGAGCAAGGTGGTCAGCTCCCTCTCCCGCTCGGCCGCCTCCTTGGCGAGCATTACCTGCTCGCAAAAGGAGGCGACCCCCTCCCAAGCCCTCTCGCTGCGGACCATGGACAGAACCACGGCCGGCAGCGAGAGTTGGGCCGTCGCGAGCGCCGCAACTAGGTCATATATATAGGCCATATATATATATATAGGCTTTTATCCCTTGGTTATACTCCAACGGGAACACGTGTCAAATTACACATCTTTCAGGACTTTAGTACATTTTGACGAAATTTTTGCAGTTTTTAATTTTTCTATAGCACTAGACCTATTCCAAATTCCTGTGAATCATTTGTTTTGGCTTGAGGACGGTGAGACCTATCTAGGGATACCTCTGGATCGCTTCTGCACCCTCTGAAACATACAAAAACAGTTAAAACAGTGGTGTCACCGCATACTTTTCAGTAAATTTTTGAACAAAGTCGCTAATAACTTTTGACCGTGAACCCTGGTGGTCTCCGGGATAGTCTCGTCTTGTAGCTGGTGATCAGCCGCGTCTTTTGACACTCCTCGCGTCCAGATCGGGCGAAGGGAAACTGAAAAATTTGACGTTTTCGTAGACTCGTGTTCTATACACATATACATATATACATACAAAAGTCTACCTTAGGGAGCTGATGTTAGAAATTTTACTTGCTATTTTTTGAAATTTTCTTTTGGTTTTATGTTGTTTGTTGACTAATTAGCAGGTAGTTTTTATCCCTTGGTTATACTTCAAAGGGAACACGTGTCAAATTACACATCTTTCAGGACTTTAGTACATTTTGACGAAATTTTTGCAGTTTTTAATTTTTCTATAGCACTAGACCTATTCCAAATTCCTGCGAATCATTTGTTTTGGCTTGAGGACGGTGAGACCTATCTAGGGATACCTCTGGGCCTACCGTACTGGGCCGAGGCGCCGGGTTGGGGCCGGCTCGGCCACCGCGGCCGCCTGGCGGAGCACTTGATGGTGGTGAGTCACTCCTCTGTGTTGGTTCCCATCTCTGTTTGGCTATGTTATAATAAAGCCGGAGCGTTTGGTTTGCTCGTGCAGATGGAGCTAGAGGCGTACAACGACACGCAATGCGCTGCGATATTCCCGAAACACCGGCTGCTCAAGCGCGGCTACGACAATACCACGCAGATGTGCTACGGCCGCCAAGACAAAGTGGTCGACACCTGTGAGGTCTGTTCACACTACACACACATTTGACCTGTAGCTGCCCTCCCTCAAAAAGAATAACTACTGCCTATTAACAACTATCCGGAGTCCATGGTGTCCGGTATAGTTCGGAACCCGGTGGCGTAGCTTGTCCTAGAAGGAAGAAAGTGCTCTCCGATGAATTTTGATACAGGACGTATCAAAATTCATCGGAGAGCACTTCCACGGCGAAGCCAAAAGGTCGGGGCCTCTGAAAATGTGATGCCACGTGCCTCGTATCATTGACACTCCCCCTCTTGTACCAACGCGCCGGCTGCACCGTACTGTTGCAGGGCGACAGCGGAGGCCCGCTGCACCGCGGCGAGTCACTGTGCATGTACTACGTGGTGGGCGTGACGTCGTACGGCAAGGACTGCGGCGTGCCCGGCGGCGCGGGCATGTACACGCGCGTCGCGAACTACCTGCCCTGGATCGAGGGCATCGTGTGGCCAGACCCCGACTAACCGATAACAGAAATCATGTTGTTTCTTATAAACGGTTATATTCAAATATATGTTTGTTTTATTAAAATAGTCAAGAACGGATTTATTGTTACATATATAAGAAGTGAAGAGCCAGGATATATCTTAGTACCAGGCAGTTTAGAGTCGCCAGATGTTACAGGATCTGTCATTAATAATAGATAACTCGTTGACTTGTGTGATCACGACAAATGCGACACGTGGGACCATCATCATATCAGCATGTAGGTACAAGTCCGCTGCTGAATACAGGCGTCCCTCAATTTGCGCCACCTTGCCGCCGGTCGGTCGAGAGCTACGACACGTGGGATCATGACGAATATGATATTATAAACATGTGAGGTCTAGACACGTTGTGAAGAAATCTGCTCATGAAACCTTTACACTGAACACATATTACTTGTCACTAGATAGAACTGTAGAGTACTTATACATAGAACGATATAGACAGGTAAACAGCTTGTATAAGTTGTACAAAAACAAGGTTTGATTGTGTGATTGACATTTATTAGTAAACTAGATTAACTTAAGAGCTACACATAGTTCATTAATTGTTTCAAAATGATACAGTACAGGAGACGCAGGGACGTGACTGATGTGCTTCGCAGAGAACACTCTCTACTTGATATGTAACATCGTTCCTACTACAGGGACCTACCTACTGTGAGATGAATCACACGTGTACGTAGGCAGAGGTACAACAACTAAGTGCATTATATTTGAGCAACACATAATGTACTTATAGAGTGACACATTGACTGTCAACAGATGAGTATACTTATAAACAATAAATGTAATAATGTTTCTACTAGCTGTTGCCCGCGACTTCGTTCGCGTGAAAATTCAGATGTGTGCCTGTATGAGAATATTTCTCACCTAAACTTACGGTAATCGTAGATTGTATTAGTAATAAATATCAGTATAATCCGACTCTAAGGCGAATCCGATTTAAATCTATTCACCCGCTACCCTTAAAACAGACGAAATTTTGCGATACTTAACGAAACTTGCCACTCCTATTTTCCCACTTAATAAGGGTAGTTCTTAGTTTGGAAATCGTATTATCAAAATTCCCGTTTAAAAACTATAGAAGCTTCATACAAATTTTGTTCTCCCTTTATACTCCAGGAAAATGAATTTCGCAAAATCCCGTCTTAGAGAGCACCTATGTCCAAAATTTGAAACTCCTAGCACTTTTGGTTTCTGAGATTTCGTGATGAGTGAGTGAGTGAGTGAGTAAGTGAGTGACCTTTCGTTTTTATATATGTACTAGCTGTTGCCCGCGACTTCGTTTGCGTGAAAATTCAGATGGGTGCCTCTATGAGAACATTGCGTGCCCGATTTTATGGCAATCGTACATTGTATCAGTAATAAATATCAGTATTATCCATCTCTATGGCGAATCCAGTTTAAACCTGCTACCGCTAAAACTGACAAACCACTTTCACACAAACTTGCGACTCTTATTTGCCTACTTAATAAGGGTGGCTTCTGAATATTAAAAAAAGAGTATTTTCTAGTAATTTGGTAATCCTACTATAAAAACTATAGAAGTTTCATACAAACTTTGCCACCCCTTTAGGGGATGGATTTCGCAAAATTCCGTCTAAGTGAGCACCTATATCCTAATGGGAACGACCATGCAAAGTTTGAGATTCCTAGCACTTGTTGTTTCTGAGATTTCGTGATGAGTGGAGTGAGTGACCTTTTGCTTTTATGTATATAGATAGCTTTTGCCCGCGGCTTTTTTGCAATAGACATTTTTATATTGTTTAAATACTGTTTTTCATACTATTTTAATCTCCCATGCATGAAAATCCTCTTTCACCTACCTAAAGATATCCCTCGTAAAAACAATATACAATACACAAAGGCAAATCTTCACTACAATAACTTTCCCCTTCCCCTTCTTCCCTATCGCTCTTTTTCTCCACTCTCCACAGTTTCCTCTTTTCTCTCCTCCCCTCCCCCTTCTCCTCTTCACCTCCTTCTGCATCCCTTGCCCCTCCTCCAGCATCGCTTGCCCGTTCCTCCACTTTCCTCTACTTTGCCTCCTCGCTTTGCCCTTTCTTTCCCCTTCCTTCTCCTTCCTTTTCTTCCTTTCCTCTCCCTTCCTATCGCTTCCTATCCCTTCCCCTCCCCTTTTCCACCATTCGAGAACTCCTTACTTTCCTCGTCCCTTCCTCTCCCTCACTTCCCCCTCACTTTTCCCTCATTCACCCTCACTCCGCCTCACTTCCCCCTCACTACCCCCTCACTCCCTCCTCACTTCCCTCTCACTTTCCCCTCACTTGCCCTCACTTTCTCCTCACTTCCCCGTCACTTCTCCGTCACTTTCCCCTCACTTTCCCCTCACTTTCCCTCACTTTCTTCTCAAATTCTTCTAACATTCTCCTCACTTTTCCCTCACTTCTCCCTGGCTTTCCCCTGACTTCCCCCTGACTTCTTCCTGACTTTCCCCTCACTTCTCCCGCATTTCCTCTTTACTTCCCCCTCACTTCCCTGTCACTTACCTCTCACTTCCCCATCACTTCCCTCTCACTTTCCCCTCCCTTCCTCCTTCCCCTCAATTTCTCCTTTTCCTCCCTCCTTTCCCTCCCTCCCCCTCCCTGCAAATTTCAAGTCGCTAGCTTCAAAAGCTAAAGATCTTTGTATAGAATATTTCATCGCTAATTTCACCCCTCTAAATCCACTCCTGTTAAAATAAAATTATAAGGATATTTTTTATTTAAATAAAAGTATTCCAAAACAAAATTTCAAAACTGTAAGTTAAAAAATGAAGAAGATTTATACAATCGTTTTCATCCCTTTTCACACACTTAGGCTGGCACCCACTCCAAACTAACTGATTAAAAACTATAAATAGTAAACTATTATAGGTATCAAGGATTGCGTTGATTCCCCTTTAATGTTCTTTGCTATGAAGTAATTAAAATATTATTTTCTACTTTTTAGTTAAGGATTGAACATGTAGGTGTTAAAAAATCCTTTCTTAGTAGTCAGTCAGTCAGGACAAAGGCTTATGTAATATGTATGGATGTATGCATGTATGGATTAGACGTATAGCCATCGGGGATCAAAGCATACAGGCTGCTAGGAATGCTAACACGTGATAGATCCACACAAAGCTGACCGTGCGAAAAACAGCTAATACTTAGATCCACACCCACAACTTTTAGTTGTGTCTGACCTTGGGCTTTATTAATTGTCATCGCGAAACATAGGCTTACTGGAAACTGGACTCATTTAAAACTAAACGGAAGATTGTTTAGAATGAGAGGAATCCGAAAAATAAAAACGCTATCAGATTCCGTAACCTGTTAGTCTCTGTTTTTATCAGGTTTCGTAGTAAATTAACAAATGTTCGACGTAATTCTTTAAATTGGCATAACTTTTTTATTTATGAACCGATTGACATGAAACAAACACTAAATGTTAAGTGAAGCTTACCACAATGTATTAGTGAAAACCACATCTAAATCGGATACGCCGTTTCTGAGATTAGCGTGAACAGACGCACAGACAAACAGACAAAAATTGTAACAATCATTGTTTTGGGTTCTAATTGCGTTGATAAAGGTCCCAATAATTTTTTTTTCTCATATATCTTCCATGTACAGACAGCGATCGGTTACATTTTTATAATATGTATAGATAGATAGTTTCTGCCCGCGGCTATCGTTTTTTTCAATAGACATTTTTATATTGTTTAAATACTGTTTTGCATACTATTTCTAATCTCATCTATCATCATCACCATTCGTACAAGCCCTCTTTCACCTACCTAAACATATCCCCCGTAAAACAATATACAATACACAAAGGCAAATTTTCAATACAATAACTCTCCCCTTTCCCTCATTTGCTCTTCCCCTTTTTTCCCCTTCCCCTCCCATCTCCCTTACTTTCCCCACACTTTCCTTCACTTCCTCTCACTTGCCACTCAGTAACCCATCACTTACCACTCACTGACCCCTCACTTTCCCTCACTTCCCTCACTTTCCCTTACGTCTCCCTCACTTTCCCCTCACTTACCTCTCACTTGCCCTTCACTGCCTTCTCACATCTCGCTGAGTTCCCCTTTTCTTTTTTTTTTTACACAACGCCATCTAGACCCAAAGTAAGCATATTATATGCTTGTATTATGGGTTCTAGAATACGGATATACATACTTAAATACTTTTTTTTTGTAAATACATACATATTATACATAGAAACACCCAGACCAATGCAAGTAGACATGTTCATGCTACAAATATTTGCACTGAACCGAAATCAAACCCGCGACCTCTGCGTGGCAGTCCATACACAGTACCACCGAAATACAGAGGTAGTCGAAATCTACTGCCTCTGTATTTCGGAGTCAGGGGGAAATCCCCCTGACTTTCCCCTCACTACCCTCGCACTTTCCCCTCACTTCTCCCTTCCTTTCCTCTTTCTCGCCCTCCCTTCCCCCTCCCTCCAAATTTCAAGTCTCCAACTTCAAAAGCAAAGATCTTTCAATGTAATATTTCATACCTGATTTCACCCCTATAAAAAGACCCCAGTTAAAAAAATTATGAGGGTAATTTTTATTTAAATAGAAGTATTCCAAAACAAAATTTCAAAGCTGTAAGTTAAAAAATGAAGACGTTTCATACAATCGTTTTCATCACACTTAAGGATTGAATTTTTAAAAACTCTTTCTTAGTACACTTCTAGATATTAAGACAAACACACCCTCCAAATTTCAAGTCGCTACGACCAGCGGTTTAGGCTGTACGTTGTCTGTCAGTCAGTCAGTCAGTCAGGACAAAGCCTTTTATAATATGTATGGATGTATGGATTAGACGTATAGCCATCAGGGATCAAAGCATACAGGCTGCTAGTAATTCTAACACGTGATAGAGCCACATAAAGCTGACCGAAAAACAGCTAATACTTAGATCCACACCCACAACTTTTAGTGTCTTACCTTTACTTTAATTACTTAATTAATTAATTACTTTAATTAGTCATCGCAAAACATAGGCTCACTGGAAACTGGACTCGTTTAAAACTAAATGAAAGATTGTTTAGAATGACAGGAATCCGAGGAATAAAAACACTATCAGCTATTCCGCAACCTGTTAAAATATCTGCTTCTATAAGATTTCGTAGTAAATTAACGAATGTTCGATGTGATTCTTTAAATTGGCATAACTTTTTTATTTATGAACCGATTGACATGAAACAAACACTAAATGTTAAGTGAAGCTTACCACAATATATTAGTGAAAACCATATTTAAATCGGATAAGCCGTTTCTGAGATTAGCGTGCACAAACGCACAGACAAACAGACAAACAGATAAACAGACAAACAGACAAAAATTTTAAAAATCATTGTTTTGGGTTCTATTTGCGTTGATATAGGTCCCAATAGTATTTTTTCTCATATATCTTCCATGTACAGACAGCGATCGGTTACATTTTTATTATATGTATAGATTATTTTCCATTTTAATTTCTTTATTTATTTTACTAGTGATTGTCTGTTCTCTCCATTTCCGTGACGCCAGTCTAGGGCGTTTCAGAAAACCAGCGCTATGGTACTTATGGTTTGGTTACCATAGCTGTGCTGAGAAAGATACCTTTTCTGTCCCACTTTTTAGTTGTTTTTGTTTGACTTTTACTTATTATAATTTGTATTATTTTTGTGAGGACATAATAAAATTAATTTCTTTCTTTCTTTCTTTCTTTCAAGTTTGTTCACCTCTCGTAAGTGAGCGGTGTCTCACTTCATTCGCATCACTGTTGTAGTTATAATTTGTATTATTTTTGTGAGGACATAATAAAATTAATTTCTTTCTTTCTTTCTTTCTTTCAAGTTTGTTCACCTCTCGTAAGTGAGCGGTGTCTCGCTTCATTCGCATCACTGTTGTAGTCGACCTACTGAGATCATAGCCGGCGCGGCTGCGGCCGGTGCGTGCGTTAATGACGGAATGTATGGCGTCGAGTCGAGAACTCGAGAGAGAGCAAAAAATAAGCAGATTATTAACTGGTTTTAACATTTATGATATCTTCCTCGTGTTTAACTTTGACCTTGATATTAATGTTTTACTGTAGGTCGGCGCGCCTCTCAGTCCTCAGTATTAGACGAGTCGTCGCGCCACTCGCCACTCACAACACAAACATGAACACGAGCTACATTATACTGTTTGTAACACTCGTGTGCTCTTGTAAATGTCAAGACTCCGCAGAGGCTAACCAGACTCAAGTGGATGAGACCCCAGACGAGAAGCTCAAAGAAGGTAAGTAGTCGCCTGTGTGCGTCACGTTGTAAGTGTTAGTGCCGGTACCAAAGTACTAGTAAATAAGTACCTAAACGAGCTATACTTATTGTAAAGATTAGCTCAGTACAAGTACAACACGGGCAACCGATGTAGGTACCTGCATAGTTAGTTGCTCACCTAGTTATCTAATAGTTTATTAACGACTAGCTGTTGCCCGCGACTTCGTTCGCGTGAAAATTCAGATGGGTGCCTCTATGAGAATATTGCGGGCCCGATTTTATGGCAATCGTACATTGTATCAGTAATAAATATCAGTATTATCCTTCTCTATGGCGAATTCAGTTTAAACCTGCTACCGCTAAAACTGACAAACCACTTTCACACAAACTTGCGACTCTTATTTGCCTACTTAATAAGGGTGGCTTCTGAATATTAAAAAAAGAGTATTTTCTAGTAATTTGGTAATTGACTGGCCTGTTGGTCTAGTGGTTAGTGACCCTGACTGCTAAGCCGGAGGTCGTGAGTTCGATTCCCACCCAGGACAAACCTTTGTGTGATGAGCATGATTGTTTGTTCTGTGTATGGGTGTAAGTTATCTATAATATGTATGTATTTACAAAAAAAAAATGTATATAAGTAGTATATCAGTTGTTTAGTACCCATAACACAAGCAAATATAATTTCTTAATTTGGGGCTAGATGGCGCTGTGTAAATGTGGTGGAATATTATTATTATTATAATCCTACTATAAAAACTATAGAAGTTTTATACAAACTTTGCCACCCCTTTATACCCCATTAGGGGATGGATTTCGCAAAATTCCGTCTAAGTGAGCACCTATATCCTAATGGGAACGACCATGCAAAGTTTGAGATTCTTAGCACTTGTTGTTTCTGAGATTTCGTGATGAGTGAGTGAGTGACCTTTTGCTTTTATGTATATAGATAGCTTTTGCCCGCGGCTTTTTTCCAATAGACATTTTTATATTGTTTAAATACTGTTACAAATACACAAAGGCAAATCTTCACTACAATAACTTTCCCCTTCCCCTTCTTCCCTATCGCTCTTTTTCTCCACTCTCCACAGTTTCCTCCTTTCTCTCCTCCCCTCCCCCTTCTCCTCTTCACCTCCTTCTGCATCCCTTGCCCGTTCCTCCACTTTCCTCTACTTTGCCTCCTCGCTTTGCCCTTTCTTCACCCTTCCTTCTCCTTCCTTTTCCTCCTTTCCTCTTCCTTCCTATCGCTTCCTATCGCTTCCCCTCCCCTTTTCCACCATTCGAGAACTCCTTACTTTCCTTGTCCCTTCCTCTCCCGTCTCCCTCACTTCCCCCTCACTTTACCCTGATTCACCCTCACTCCGCCTCACTTCCCCCTCACTTCCCTATCACTTTTCCCTCACTACCCCCTCACTCCCTCCTCATTTCCTCTCACTTCCCTCTCACTTGCCCCTCACTTTCTCCTCACTTCCCCCTCACTTCCCCGTCACTTCTCCGTCACTTTCCCCTCACTTTCTTCTCAAATTCTTCTAACATTCCCCTCATTTTTCCCTCACTTCTCCCTGGCTTTCCCCTGACTTCCCCCTGACTTCTTCCTGACTTTCCCCTCACTTCTCCCGCATTTCCTCTTTACTTCCCCCTCACTTCCCCCTCACTTCCCTGTCACTTACCTCTCACTTCCCCATCACTTCCCTCTCACTTTCCCCTCCCTTCCTCCTTCCCCTCAATTCCTCCTTTTCCTCCCTCCTTTCCCTCCCCCCCCTCCCTGCAAATTTCAAGTCGCTAGCTTCAAAAGCTAAAGATCTTTGTATAGAATATTTCATCCCTAATTTCACCCCTCTAAATCCACTCCTGTTAAAATAAAATTATAAGGATATTTTTTATTTAAATAAAAGTATTCCAAAACAAAATTTCAAAACTGTGAGTTAAATAAAATTATTTTTAGAAAAAAAATGAAAACCGACTTCAAACAACACCTACATGTTCAATCCTTAACTAAAAAGTAGAAAATAATATTTTAATTACTTCATAGCAAAGAACATTAAAGGGGAATCAACGCAATCCTTGATACCTATAATACTTTACTATTTATAGTTTTTAATCAGTTATTTTGGAGTCGGTGCCAGCCAAGAAGGATCTTTAATTCTGTCTTTGCAACCATCTTTTGTAATGCACGGGGCGGTAATGGCACGCGCGGGGGATATGCCTGAGTGCACTACCCGAACGCGGTCATACTCGTGAACGCAGACGTCATTGATAGTTGTGTTCAGATATACATAAAAATATTGCCGCGCACTTATCAGATTCCGTTCGATTTCTTGTATTAAATCTATATTTTTCATTCATATATTAATAGATGAATCAAGAAGGTTTTTTTTGCTAGTAGGTAGGTTATTTTTATGAAGGTCATTATGATCCTGATTATGGTCTTTATTTGCAGTAGATAGGGTTTTTTACATAGGCGGTACAATAATTTTAGTTCAGGCCTATTTAACTATAAATTAATAGCATGCAAATTGTTACATTTTTATCAGTGATATAAGTAGTCAGTAGTATAAGTAGGTAGGTACAATACATTACAATATATTTTCATTTTTTTTTTGTAATTGCTTACATTTAACTCACTAAATAAATAATGTCACATATACCTACACCTACTGTGTCATAAATATAAACAAATACAGCTTTTTATTACATATCCAATTGAATTTATTTTAAATTTTATTGAATAAAACGTATTACTTATAAGCCATTTTTTTAATACGTAAACAAATTTATTAAATGGCAATTGTTTTATTTCTTCAGGAATCTTATTGTATACTGTCTTACACATAATATAACAATTTTTTTGTAGCCTACTTGTTTTTGGGATCTGGTCCAATATTAATCTGTTCGGATTTCTGATGTTAGTTCGGTTAGTGATATCTTTGGCTTGCTTAAATATATCAGAGTTCTGTTTAACAAATTTTCCTATCTCAAGTATGTATAAGCAAGGCAGTGGTAATATATTTAATGATTTAAAATATGGGCGGCAGGATACATCGGGAGCGATACCAACTATCGACCTTATGCAGTGTTTTTGTGCTACAAATACCTTATTTATGTCTGTACCATTTCCCCAGATCAATAGGCAATATCTGAGTACAGATTCTACATGTGCATGATATGCGGTTAAAGCCGTTTCCTTGTTTGTAACTTGCGTTAGTTTATAGAGGGCATATGCGAATTTGTTTATTTTGGCACAAACCTTCTCAGTTTGTTCTTTCCATTTTAAACTAACATCAATTGTAAGTCCTAAAATTGTTGTGTCTGACCTTGGGTTTTATTAATTGTCATCGCGAAACATAGGCTCACTGGAAACTGGACTCATTTAAAACTAAACGGAAGATTGTTTAGAATGAGAGGAATCCGAAAAATAAAAACGCTATCAGATTCCGTAACCTGTTAAAGTCTCTGTTTCTATCAGGTTTCAGTAAATTAACAAATGTTCGACGTAATTCTTTAAATTGGCATAACTTTTTTATTTATGAACCGATTGACATGAAACAAACACTAAATGTTAAGTGAAGCTTACCACAACGTATTAGTGAAAACCACATCTAAATCGGATAAGCCGTTTCTGAGATAAGCGTGAACAAACGCACAGAAACAGACAAACAGACAAAAATTGTAACAATCATTGTTTTGGGTTCTATTTGCGTTGATAAAGGTCACAATAAATTTTTTTTCTTATATATCTTCCATGTACAGACAGCGATCGGTTACATTTTTATTATATGTACTAGCTGTTGCCCGCGACTTCGTTCGCGTGAAAATTCTGATGGGTGCCTTTATGAGAATATTGCGTGCCTGATTTTATGGCAATCGTACATTGTATCAGTATTATCCGTCTCTATGGCGAATCCAGTTTAAGCCCGCTACCGCTAAAACTGACAAACTACTTTCACACAAACTTGCGACTCTTATTTGCCCATTTAATAAGGGGATTGCTGAATAATAAAAAAAGAGTATTTTCTAGTAATTTGGTAATACTACTATAAAAATTATAGAAATTTCATACAAACTTTGCCACCCCTTTATACCCCCTTAGGGGATGGATTTCGCAAAATTCCGTCTAAGTGAGCACCTATATCCTAATAGGAACGACAATGCAAAGTTTGAGATTCCTAGCACTTGTTGTATCTGAGATTTCGTGATAAGTGAGTGAGTGACCTTTTGCTTTTATGTATACAGATAGCATTTTTATATTGTTTAAATACTGTTTTTCATACTATTTTTAATCTCCCATTCATACAAACACACTTTCACCTACCTAAACATATCCCTCATAAAAACAATATACAATACACAAAGGCAAATTTTCACTACAATAACTTTCCCCTTCCCCTTCTTCCCTATTGCACTTTTTCTCCACTCTCCACAGTTTCCTCCTTCCTCTCCTCCCCTCCCCCTTCTCTTCCCTCTCACTTCCCCCTCACCCACCTCACTTCCCTCTCAATTCCCCCTCAATTCCCCCTCACTTCCCCCTCACTTACCCCTCACTTCCCCGTTTCTTCTCCGCCACTTTCCTCTCACTTCCCCTCAATCTCCTCTTACTTTCCTCTAACATTACCCTCACTTTCTCCTCACTTCTCCCTTACTTCTCCCTAGCTTTCCCCTGACTTCCCTCTGACTTCTTCCTGACTCTCCCCTCACTTCTCCCGCATTTCCCCCACACTTCCTCTTCACTTTCCCCTCACTTCCCCATCACTTTTCTCTCATTCCCCCATCACTTCCCTCTCACTTTTCCCTCCCTTCCTCCTTCTCCTCAATTCCTCCTTATCCTCCTTCCTTTTCCTCCTTCCTTTTCCTCCCTCCTTTTCCTCCCTCCTTTTTCTCCAACCTTTTCGTCCCTCCTTTCTCTCCCTCCCACTCCCTGTAAATTTCAAGTCGCTAGCTTCAAAAGCTAAAGATCTTTGTATAGAATATTTCATTCCTAATTTCACCCTTCTAAGTCCACCCCTGTTAAAATAAAATTATAAGGATATTTTTTATTTAAATAGAAGTATTTCAAAACAAAATTTCAAAACTGTAAGTTAAAAAATGAAGAAGATTCATACAATCGATTTCATCACTTTTCACACACTTAGGCTGGCACCCACTCCAAAATAACTGATTAAAAACTATAAATAGTAAACTATTATAGGTATCAAGGATTGCGTTGATTCCCCTTTAATGTTCTTTGCTATGAAGTAATTAAAATATTATTTTCTACTTTTTAGTTAAGGATTGAACATGTAGGTGTTGTTTGAAATCGGTTTTTATTTATTTTCTAAAAATATTTTTTTATTATATGTATAGATTATATGTATAGAAGATATAGATGTTTTCCTTAATAGTGTACCGTTTATGTTTAAAAGAAATTCAAAATGTGTAAAATAATTATTTGATTGGTAGTTATACCGACTCGGCTGTTTTGTCCCAACCTCGTGCATAAGGAGTGTAAGTCCGTATCTTATACATATGTAGGGGTGGGTGGGTTTATAGATACATAACTATGTACTAAGTAATGTGTGTGTATTTGTGTGTGGCAGGCTCAAGGTGCTGGGTGGGCAAGGTGAACGGCACGTGCATCAACATGTACCGTTGTCCCTCGGCCGCCACCTACTACGCCAACGTGAGTTTTAAACCCTCCTCTCCCTCCACATACGTGCGAGTATGTGACGTGTGCTGCGTGAGACGACGCGACATGGTGATCTGTTGCAGATCGTGTCCTCGCTGCTAGAGGCGGTGGCGAGGCTGAAGGAGCCGCAGGAGTGCTTCCGGCGTGAGGACGGCGAGCTCTTCGTCTGCTGCACTGACTGCTACCTCGACGATAAGGAGGAGTACGCACCACACACACACACACACACACACACACACACACACACACCACACACACACACACACACACACAAACACCCTACTGTGTAACTTGTCTACTTAGTTATATGTACTTACTACATCTTGTGTGAAGGTACAGGAGAAAGGTGCCGCTGGTGCTGGGCGTGAAGGTGAACAAGGGCGGCTCTAAGGCGTGGCGTAGTGAGTACCCAACTTGAAGATCGCTACATTACAAAATTGTTCGTTTCTCTATTGTAATTTGTGGGCGAGTAAATGTTATCCGTAGTCCATATTCACATATTGTAGGATAATGACTAATACCAGTGTTCATTGTTATCACAGAGTGCATAGAGTACTTCCAGAGGTTGCCGTACCCGTGTCACGGTATGTCCGGGGACCAGTTCGCGATGAGCTACATAGACAGTTTGAAGTGTAACTACCTGCAGCAGAGTAGCTTCGGAATCGGAGGCTACGCGGCCGAAAAGTGGCAGTTTCCGCACATGGTCAGTACTATTGTACTTGTACCGGAGTTGAACTATTGAGCATTAAATGTTTGGTAATACAAACTATGTCCTACTGCTCAAGAGCTCAACTAGTTAGCTAGTAGAGCAATCTAGTTTAGCAGTGGGGAAAAAGCAGTTACTTGTTCCCCCTGTGTATCGAGGAGAGGTCGTGTACAGTGTGTCGTGCGCCAGGCGCTGCTGGGGTACGGGTCGCGGCGCGAGGACGCGCAGTGGCTGTGCGGCGGCTCCGTCATCAGCGAGCGCTACATCCTCACCGCCGCGCACTGCACCTCGCACCCGCAGATGTGCGTACTGACACAACATACACCGAGCACCGCGCGTGTCCCACTGTTCACGTGTAACTGCCACGTTGTTGCAGAGGGTCCATAACATTCGCGGGGCTGGGCGTGCTGACGCGCAGTGAGCTTACCGACTACTGGAAGATCTACAAGATCAAGACCATCATACCGCACCCCGAGTACCGCCCGCCCTCCAAGTACCACGACATCGCACTCCTCGAGACTGGCACCGAGTAAGTATCCGCCGACCTACCTCTCAACGCAACAACTACCCGTTATTTACACAATGACTGTGACAGGATCAACTTCGGCAAGGGCCTGCTGCCGGCGTGCCTGGGCCTGGTCTATAAACCGTACTGGGCCGAGGCGCCGGGTTGGGGCCGGCTCGGCCACCGCGGCCGCCTGGCGGAGCACTTGATGGTGGTGAGTCACTCCTCTGTGTTGGTTCCCATCTCTGTTTGGCTATGTTATAATAAAGCCGGAGCGTTTGGTTTGCTCGTGCAGATGGAGCTAGAGGCGTACAACGACACGCAATGCGCTGCGATATTCCCGAAACACCGGCTGCTCAAGCGCGGCTACGACAATACCACGCAGATGTGCTACGGCCGCCGAGACAAAGTGGTCGACACCTGTGAGGTCTGTTCACACTACACACATTTGACCTGTTGCTGCCCTCCCTTAAAAAGAATAACTACTGCCTATTAACAACTGTCCGGAGTCCATGGTGTCCGGTATAGTTCGGAACCCGGTAGCGTAGCTTGTCCTAGAAGGAAGAAAGTGCTCTCCGATGAATTTTGATACAGGACGTATCAAAATTCATCGGAGAGCACTTCCGCGGCGAAGCCAAAAGGTCGGGGCCTCTGAAAATGTGATGGCACGTGCCTCGTATCATTGACACTCCCCCTCTTGTACCAACGCGCCGGCTGCACCGTACTGTTGCAGGGCGACAGCGGAGGCCCGCTGCACCGCGGCGAGTCACTGTGCATGTACTACGTGGTGGGCGTGACGTCGTACGGCAAGGACTGCGGCGTGCCCGGCGGCGCGGGCATGTACACGCGCGTCGCGAACTACCTGCCCTGGATCGAGGGCATCGTGTGGCCAGACCCCGACTAACCGATAACAGAAATCATGTTGTTTCTTATAAACGGTTATATTCAAATGTATGTTTGTTTTATTAAAATAGTCAAGAACGGATTTATTGTTACATATATAAGAAGTGAAGAGCCAGGATATATCTTAGTACCTGGCAGTTTAGAGTCGCCAGATGTTACAGGATCTGTCGTTAATAATAGATAACTCGTTGACTTGTGTGATCACGACAAAAGTGACTCGTGGGACCATCATCATATCAGCAGCTACAAGTCCGCTGCTGAATACAGGCGTCCCCCAATTTGCGCCACCTTGCCGCCGGTCGGTCGAGAGCTACGACACGTGGGATCATGACGAATATGATATTATAAACATGTGAGGTCTAGACACGTTGTGAAGAAATCTGCTCATGAACACATATTACTTGTCACTAGATAGAACTGTAGAGTACCTACTTATACATAGAACGATATAGGCAAGTAAACAGCTTGTATAAGTTGTACAAAAACAAGGTTTGATTGTGTGATTGACATTTATTAGTAAACTAGATTAACTTAAGAGCTACACATAGTTCATTAATTGTTTCAAAATGATACAGTACAGGAGACGCAGGGACGTGACTGATGTGCTTCGCAGAGAACACTCTCTACTTGATATGTAACATCGTTCCTACTACAGGGACCTACCTACTGTGAGATGAATCACACGTGTACGTAGGCAGAGGTACAACAACTAAGTGCATTATATTTGAGCAACACATAATGTACTTATAGAGTGACACAGTGACTGTCAACAGATGAGTATACTTATAAACAATAAACGTTAGAGCTACACACACGAGTGGGTCGTGTGCACATCACAATAATTTGGCACAAGTTACAGCTGCCGTCCTAAACCTAACACAACGTGTACCTACTTACTTATGTAGGTACTGTTTGTCAAATATAAATTAAAATCACATAATTTGCACAACGCAGGGTCAAATAGTTGCCGATCTTTAACTATTAATTATCTATGAACTACCTAACTATACATACTGTTCGAGCTGAGTGACTGGCCTTCGTTATACTAACTTAGTCTTCACATAAATATATACAACACGCATACAACATATCGTTAAGTATAGGTACCTAAAAAGTAGGAAGGAGAGACACTTTGTAGCAACTGTACTAGTCGCGTCATTAGAACAAAAATATCAACACAAAGTCTGCTGATGTAAAGTAATAGTCATTCTAGTGAAAATATCCGCGAGCGAGA
The DNA here is from genome assembly GCA_963082885.1 of Parascotia fuliginaria. Taxonomy (NCBI): domain Eukaryota; kingdom Metazoa; phylum Arthropoda; class Insecta; order Lepidoptera; family Erebidae; genus Parascotia; species Parascotia fuliginaria. Next base: position 12,624,119 of record OY720193.1, on the reverse strand, counting down.
TATCACAACTAGAGGATTGTCTTCATTACTTGCAAACAATTCATCATTTAGTAGGAGACCTGAATAAAATAAATAATCAACCTAACACTTCGACAAAGTGACAATTTAATAAAATAAGCAAGTCAGTTAGTAGAACCGGTGCTCGTAATAAATCTGGTCGCGGTAAGTAAAGCTCGCGTCACACTAACCGGCGCGGCTTCATCTCGTGCACAACGCGCGGTTTATTTATCGTATTTCTCAAAGTATATTTATTATCAATGCTAGTTGTTTTGTTACGCTCTAAGACTCATGTTATAATACTCGTAGATGCTTTAAGTAATTATTTTTTGAGCTGAGATGGTGGACGCGACTAAATAAATGTACCTACTGATGTTGTTTACAAGCGTCAGTTGCGCGCACAGTCGCTAGGAGGAGTGTCGAGATCAGTGAGTATAATATAAGTAAACATGTGGGCAAGAGTGTCACGTCGTGATCACCCGACGACGACGCCTCATGAGTATGCTACTGTCTACAGGGACTGAGCTACTTCTATCTAATGACATTCTGTTTATTATGTTAACTATTGGATATTTGGGTGCAGAGTGATGACACCCTCAGTCCTTGGGTACCTATACATTTATAAGTCGTATGCAAAATAACACGAGACACGAAAACATTGAGTCCATAGCACATGGCACTTTATACGCACTAGAGACGCGCGGGCGCGCGCGGTGTGGAGCGCAGGCGCGCGGTCTGTTGGCGGCGGCTCGGCAGGTGGTGCGTGCGCGGTCACAGCAGCGCGGCGCGCTCCGGCGCGGGCGAGCCCGCCGCCGCGCGACCTACCAGCAGATTTGCGTGCTCCTGCACACACCACACGTCATTAGAAGTACGTACTACACTGAACCACTGGCATAATAGGATACAACTCACTCACAATCACACACAGGTACACAGTGACCTACACGGACATAATAACATCATAATTATGTTTGATTTACGAGAAATTACTAATTTCGGCGGCAACAACGGTCTCGTGAGGGACCGCGGCGCGGGACGTGGTGTCGCAGCAGTGACGCCGGTTTTCATGATGATGGTAAGTAGTTACGAGCAGGTATACCAACCAGGGTAGGGGAGGGGTGAGGGAGAGTTACCTCTGCGGCGGCGGCGGCTTGGGGCGCCAGCTGCGGCGCCGGTGCGTACATGCTCTCGTACACAGGGTTCGCAAAGTGGTTGCCTCCATTCTGTACACATACATTGTTCATTGAAGTAGGTAGATACTTAATGTTAACTAATGACATTGTGAAACAATACAGTAAATATAGTTGGCACAGTCACAGTGACACAACAAGACCACACAGTAAGTAGTTAGTTTATATTTACAGCACCATCTATAAATTTGCTTTCCGATCATTCGCCGCACGATGACGTGCGTCAACTCGCTAAATATTATAACGGGAACTGTCGTCCTACAATCCAAATAAATATTTCCTATCCCAGTGAGGTATCAGTGTGGCGGTGTGTTACTAAATTACTAAACTCACTTGTCGCGAGTGGTCGTGTGCGGGCTCGAGCTCGTCCTCTCCCGCCAGGTACATGGGGTTGTTGATCTCCACGTTGTCGGCCAGCCGCGCGTGCACGAACGCTCCGCTGCAACAGAAGCACACGTCAGTCGTCAGCTCGCACACACACACACTCAAACACTCGCATACGATCTAAGTACGTACTGTCGGCGGCGGTGCAGCACGTAAAGTGCAGCGAGCACGGCGGCCAGCAGCGCCAGCAGCGCCAGCACGGCGCCTGCCCACGCGCCGCCCGCGCTGCCCGCGCTACTGGTGTGTGGCGGGTGCGTCGTGTCCTGCGCTAGCACGGCGCGCGGCGGCGAGCACGACGCGCCCTCCAGGCACGCGCAGAATACCTGCGTGCCGCTCGCTGTGGGTCACAAACAATAGTCAGTGAGTGTACTATACTGTCTGTACTGTAGGTGTGTAGTTAGGTAGGTAACAGTGTCAGTACTGACGGTCGGGCCCCCAGACGCAGAGCGCGGGCGGCACACAGACGCGAGCGGCGCAGGCGTGGTCGTGGCCCACGTAGAGCGCGCAGGTGGGGCCGCCCCACGCGCCCGCGCACACGCACGCGCGCCCGCGTTCCGTCGCCACGCAGTGACCGCCGTTAGCGCACTCCACGCCCCGGCCGCACACGTCGCCGGCCCCGCTCGCATCTGCAACATCACCACACATACGTTTTATCTGTGTATTTGATACTGCTGGTAAACAGTCTATAGGGGTCCAGGAGTAATAAACCCCAATCATATTGAGGCTTTTGACGCCTTTTGTGACCTGGGATCAACCTTTAAATTTGACTGTGACAAACGTACTCACTTTTACTTGAGTGTATACGCAAGTACACACTAGGCAGCACCAATTACACAATTAGCATGTGATAGAAATCATAATATGAGGATGAAGTACCTATTCTACGTAAATCACTAAAATCATTCATCATATCAAATAAGAGCAGATTTTAAGCGGTGGTCTCCAATTCCATTAATAGCTGACATAGGCGCCATAATTGCATAGTTTACTTTTAAGTAACTAAGTAATAGCAAATGCGAAAAATTATTAAGTAGCTGTGAAATTTTAAATGTGAAATTCTTCAGTAATTTGATAAAACGAATTAAAAATAGCAATCAATTGGTTAAACTTCGAGTTGAACTAAGTGGAATGGGTAACTTCCATGGCTAGTTCTAATACTGAACGTAGCCCGTAACACAAAGTACAACATGGATAGCAATTATGGGTAGCGTGGTGATGAGCAACCGTGGTGCAGGGCGTTACCTATCAACTAAAATATATAGGTACCTAACTAAACATTAAAAGTAAATAAATAATACATTAATTAAGATGCGTCTCATTAATATGGTTTGTTGACCTCTCGACGCAGATACATACATACAATAATTCATATTACCTACCTATTCTGTACTGTTATTATAATAATTACGAACCTGTTACAACCTCGGGTAATTATGCAGATTTGTTTAATTATTAACTTTTCGTAAATATACATTGAGAGAACAAAGAAGTTTTATGGTATATTTTAATAGGTACCTAAATACAATCTTAATTTTAATGAGTATATTTAAATGTGTAGAAATACCTAATTATGTTTGAATAATCCATCATTATAAGTAATCATAATACATAATTATGTAGGAAAACAGGTAGATATAAAAAAACACGACCTTATTTACCTGCGTCGTAGGTCTGTAATACCGTGGCGGATACTTTTAAGTACTTAAACTTAAATATTTAATGATGATAGTTTCAAAGGTACCTACGTACTACGTTTAAAGGTACCTAGTACTTCCTACTTCCATGGACAATGGGTGGAACGAGTGCAACAGGTTTGGTTTCGGACAATTCGCATAATTCACGTAAATTGGCGGCTCAACGAAACCTGTTTCTACGTAGTTATTTGGTGAAACAATACGAATAAGCGTCTATATTGGTTAATCAATTGTTGTGTGATCTGACGGAGCTCTACACTAAGACTTGTGAACGTTCACATACTTCAATGTAAAAATGTGGCTACTTAAAAAATTATCAGTTTTCCTAATAATTAGTACCTAATGTGGGAATTCAATGTTGTTGAAGTTACGTCTAGTCAGTCACTTAGGTAGTAATCGGATTATTAATCAATAACAATTTGGATACCAGAAAGGTGTTGGAACATCAGAAGCCTTACGGTTACGTGCATTGATGAATAAAATTGTGGAAAGATTAAATACCGATTCTTCAATAGCATTTAATTCATTTTTCCAGTTCAGCAGTGAATCTATGTATACACCCAAGAATTTAACTGTATTTACAAGTTCTATTTTGTCTCCCAAAAATTGTATTATTATTATTAATTACTTTTAGTTGTTATTTTTAATTGATATGTTCAAACACAACTGTAAAAAATTGTTAATGATAATTTCATGAATAAAATAATAAATAAATTAAAAAAATATTTACCTATTGCTATTATTTAAGCAAAGCCCATAAGTAGGTATATTTCTTTCTTCTTCTTTTCTTTCTTTTCTGTATATTTACAATTACAACAAATTATAAATTTGACCGGTCTCGCGATATTTAGCGCCTTAGCGTTTCATATTTAGCATTACGTAACAACACGAATATTAGTTTAATTTTTTAAGTTGCAATTTAAACTTTATTTATTTATTTCTTTTATTAGGTACACCAACTGAAGCATACATATTTAACACTAGCTGTTACCCGCGACTTCGTTCGCGTGAAAATTCAGATGTGTGCCTGTATGAGAATATTTCTTACCTAATTCTGTATAATCTGTATAATCCGTCTCTAATGCGAATCCGATTTAAATCTATTCACCCGCTACCCCTAAAATAGACGAAATTTTGCGATATTTAACGAAACTTGGCACTCCTATTTTCAGAAACTATACAAGTTTCATACAAATTTTGTTCCCCTTTATACTCCAGGGAAATGAATAAATCCCGTCTTAGAGAGCACCTATTTTCAAAATTTGAAACTCCTAGCACTTGTAGTTTTTGAGATTTCATGATGAGTAATTGAGTGCGTGACCTTTCGTTTTTATATATGTATAGCTTCTGCCCGCGGCTTCGCTCGCATGAATATCGTTTTTCAATAGACATTTTTATATTGTTTAAATACTGTTTTACTCATACTATTTCTAATCTCATCATCATCACTATTCGTACAAACCCTCTTTCACCTACCTAAAGATATCCCTCGTAAAACAACATACAATACACAAAGGCAAATTTTCACTACAATAACTTTCCCCTTCCCCTCCTGTCTCCCTCCCATCTACCTCACTTTCCCCACACTTTCCCTCACTTCCCACTCACTCACAACCCCTCACTTACCACTCACTGACTCCTCACTTTCCCTTACGTCCCCCTCACTTCTCCCTCACTTACCTCTCATTTGCCCTTCACTTGCCCCTCACTTGCCCTTCACTGCCTCCTCACATCCCCCTGAGTTCCCTCTTCCTTTTTTTTTACACGACGCCATCTAGACCCAAACTAAGCATATTATATGCTTGTATTATGGGTTCTAGAATACGGATAAACATACTTAAATACTTTTATTTTTGTAAATACATACATATTATACATAGATACACCCAGACCAATGCAAATAGACATGTTCATGCTACAAATATTTGCACTGAGCGGGAATCGAACCCGCGACCTCACAGTCCATACACAGTACCACCGAAATTCAGAGGCAGTCGATTTCCTCCTGACTTTCCCCTCCCTTTCCCCTTACTTTCCCCTCCCTTTCCCCTGACTTCCCCCTTACTACCCCCGCACTTTCCCGTCACTTCTCCCTTCCTTTCCTCTTCCTTCCCCTCCCTTCCCCCTCCCTCCAAATTTCAAGTTGCCAACTTCAAAAGCAAAGATCTTTCCATACAATATTTCATCCCTATAAATCCACCCCAGTTAAAAAAAAAATATTAGCGTATTCTTTATTTAAATAAAAGTATTCCAAAACAAAATTTCAAAGCTGTAAGTTAAAAAATGAAGACGTTTCATACAATCGTTTTCATCCCTTTTCATACACTTAAGGGTTGATTTTTTAAAAACCCTTTCTTAGTACTCTTCTAGACATTAAGACAAACACACCCTCCAAATTTCAAGTCGCTACGACCAGCGATTTAGGCTTTATGTTGTCTGTCAGTCAGTCAGTCAGTCAGGACAAAGCCTTTTATAATATGTATGGATGTATGGATTAGACGTATAGCCATCAGGGATCAAAGCATACAGGCTGCTAGGAATGCTAACACGTGATAGAGCCACATAAAGCTGACCGTGCGAAAAACAGCTAATACTTAGATCCACACCCACAACTTTTAGTGTCTTACCTCGGGCTTTATTAATTAGTCATCGCAAAACATAGGCTTTTTTTTTGTTTTTTTTTTTTTATATTATCCTACCGAAGTGACTCCAGCCCGCCTGATGGTAAGCAGTCAGTGGAATGCAGAAGTCGTGGCCACCATACCAAAAGCTATCGTCTTAAACTGCTGGTATGGTGGCCTCCACTATGGCGGCTGGGAATGGGGTTAGAGGAAGGGAATGAGGGAGTTGAGGAAAGAGGAAAGGGGGAAATTGGGCATCCAGCACTCTCACTCACCGAACGAAACGCAGTAGTAAGGATACTACTACTCTTAAGTCGATCTTCTATGAGAGTGTAGTACTTCCCCGGACGATCCGGCTCATTCATGCTGAAACCAGCGTGGATCTACAGTAGTAGATCCACGCTGGTTTCAGCATGAAGTTTCACTAATAAGTTTCACTAAGAAGTTTTAAACGAGTCCAGTTTCCAGTGAGCCTTGACTACTGTCAAGGCTCACTGGAAACTGGACTCGCTTAAAACTAAACGAAAGATTGTTTAGAATGACAGGAATCCGAGGAATAAAAACACTATCAGCTATTCAGCAACCTGTTAAAATCTCTGTTTCTTATAGGCTGGCACCGACTCCAAAATAACTGATTAAAATCTATAAATAGTAAAGTATTATAGGTATAAGGATTGCGTTCCCCTTTAATGTTCTTTGCTAGGAAGTAATTAAAATATTATTTTCTACTTTTTAGTTATGGATTGAACATGTAGGTATTGTTTGAAGTCGGTTTTCATTTTTTTTCTAAAAATAATTTTATTTTTAAACTTTTAGTGGTAATTAATTGTGTATAAATATATTCAATATGAGTAGACCTACTAAACGTGCTGCGCAAATGAGACAGCGCTGTGCCGTTTGAAAGAAAGTAGAGACGAGAGGTAAGATTGTAAATAGAGATATAAAGTCCTTGTCAACACTTTTGTTGATCGCTAAACCCTGAATCCCAGAAACCACAAATCAAAACAAAAGAGTGATTATCTACTAACAATGGAGAATCATCAAAAATCATAATTTAACTGACCAAGCAATCGCTTAACAGATATACAAAAAATAAACAGTGTGTAAAGGCAGGTTTAAGGCCGCCCGTTGCTGTTGTAATTTCTCACGACCATAATACCTCTAACTTGGCTTTAACGACTACCAAATTACCCCTGCATAGTCCCCTACTTCTAAAGAATGAAGACGCTGAAAATGAAATGACACAAATGGTCACCCATCCAGGGCCACTTTGTTTCTAACAAAAAAGTTATTTTGAAAATCACTTCGCACTTGTAGCGTGGACATGTCAATGTCAGAAAATTCGTCGCAAAAGACATCGACGTGTTGCTTTACACGTCTTCACTCGTTGCATACGTTTTGTTACAAAATATAAAATTGAAGCCAAACCACTAAACCATTCTTTATAAAAAACACATGGGACCCGATTTCAGAGTCTACCTTTTCAAATAAAAGAAGAATTTTTCAAATTGGTTTACAAATGACGTGAGTTCTGTTGTAACAAACATACAACTACTGAACCAATTCTTATAAAAAAAAATGGAACCAATTTCAGAGTATACCCTTTCAAATAAAAAAGAATTTTTCAAATCGGATCATAAATGACCGAGCTATGAGGTAACAAACATACAAAAAAAAAAACATACGAGCCGAATTGATAACCTCCTCCTTTTTGAAATCGGTTAAAAAGTGAATGCGCACAAGATGTATAATACCTCTAACAAACAGTTGATGACATTAGGTATAACAGACGTGGACAGATTAGTGTCATTAATAAGTAGATGTGTGGCGTCGCTGCAGTAGATATCGCAACACTGTTAACGATGTGTAGCCACAGTTGTGCAACAGTGCGCCGACTGAGGCGCGACGACCGGTCCTATCGTCTGCCGCGCGACTAGTCGCCCGTCGAGCACCTTGACCTATCGCAAGAGTAGCCACAGTGCACAGCACGACGTACGTACATCACAGTATACGCCCGACAGACACATATTTATTTCACGTGTAGCCTATCGTAACGCATAGGCGCTAAGCGATTATTACATCATACCTACTAGTTTCAAGAATTCTAACTAATTATTATTCACTATAGACAATCAAAACGTGTGTTATCTTATAGTTATGAGTATGACTGTTTTATAGGGCAGAGAGCAAAAGCCGAATGTGTGCCTAGGTCTCCTAATTTTCCTTTTCTCTCATCATCTTTTCTCGTCACAGTCGGCAACGTCTTGGTTGTGTTTACCTAACATTGTTTTTACAATGCTTGGCGAACACAGCCATGCAGCCATGCAAATAGGTTGCGGTAACCACAATCGAACTGCATACAGCTTGCACTCCCATCTTGTATTAACAGATACATTTTGTGTTTGTCGCAGTGTGCGCTCTAGTCCTATACGCACGATCTCTCAAGGCTCGCCTGCTGTTTTTACACATATTGTATAATATTATGCATATAATGATGCACTACGGATGTATTGTTGACAATAATAATAATAATAATAATAATAATAATAATAATAATAATATGTGGACACTATCACACACTGTCGTCTAGTCCCAAGCTAAGCAGAGCTTGTGTTATGGGTACTAGATAACTGAAATATAATACATAGACATACTTTTTTTTTTTGTAAATACATACTTATAATACATAGAAAACACCCAGACTAAAGACAATATTATTGTGTTTCGCGAGCGGTAGCATCGTCAAGGTTTCTGAGCTTAGTTTGTTCACGTTTTATACCGGTTACAGTTTCGGGTTATAAATCTATGTATCTAGGTACCTACTATATTAAGAAACCCATTTAGTAGCAATGATAAATCACAGTACAAGACAATATTTTTATTTATATGCTGCTAGTTTATAACTGTTTTTTAAATCGCAGATCACCATGTCTGTCGTCAAGTTGTCACCGCGAGCGAACAGAGGCAAGCCGGCGCACATGGGCACAGTGGGCATCGCGACATACAGCTAAGGGTCTTATGAATCAAATGCACAATCAGAACTAGCAACACATACAAGTAGCAGACGAGTGCAATAGTTGACACCTCCTACTGTGTCACAGTACAGACCACCACTATAGAACATACACATTGGAAGCCTGAAGACGACCACTGCAGTACATACATATTTGCTCACGAAAGAAATAGGGTTGTTCTATGTTGTAGGCCGGTGCCCACAGATACCAATACACAAGGCACTCACCAGCGGCGCGCGCTCGTCTAAGGTGCGCTTTGCCCATCGATATGTTAGGAGTTGCGGGAGCTGCAGCCGCTCACTCTTCAATCACGAGCACCACTAGTGTCACAGCTGCTAGCGCTGCACCCACTCACTGTCAGGTTTGTTGTAGTGTCACCGATACTTGTGCACACACCGCGAGCGTACGTACGATATGTACGCACGTCGCGACCGCCGGCGGTGGCTATAAACAAACCACTAAGCGACGCGGTGAAGTTAGCCTGACACTGAACCAGTGGTGCGCGGAGAGTGTCGCGTGTTGACACGAGTGACGTCACCGCTCAAGTTCACCCACCAAACCACTCACAAACCAGTAGCGCGCCCAGCTGATTGATACACTCGCAGAATCTTATCACTCAACAGAACACAACGAGTTTGATGGACGCTGCAGGGTGATAGATGCTGTATAGTATATCTAGAGCCATCACCATTTCAACCAAGAGTAGTCGGCAGCCACAATCCACACACACTGGGTACGTTGGGTGAGGGTGGCTCAAGACCGGTTCAAATGGTAATTCCGTAAATAACACTATCACGAAATAATTACCAAAACCCTTGATAAAACTTTATAAAATTTCCTAAACGAAGATGTCTTCTATAAAAGTGTTTAAATATTTTGGTGGAATTCGCGAACATTAGGTGTTCTTGTAGTAGTATAGTCAGGGTCATCCTAATCATTATATTTTATTACTAGCTGCCTGCGACGTGGTTTCACAATCCTTGCTTACTGCTCTGCTCCCGTCGTCAGTAGCGTGATGTTACATAGCCTATAACCTTCCTCAAGAACTGGGCTATCTCCGACTTTGAGTTCCAGAGATTAGCGCATTGAAACAAACAAACATTGTTTTCCGCTATATATAATAGTACCTACCTATATAGATTGCCAATGCTGGTAGAGCAGCAGCCTGTCCACAAGGAGTACGTAGTCACTGCAGCACCATACATATCTATTGAGCTGCTAGTACAGTACAGTTCGTAATAAGCACCATTATTTAGCTAAACTACACGTCTCCACATCATCACGTTCAATAGATTGGTGAGAGCGCAGACAGACCTCGCGATTCCTGGCACTCAAACATATCTCAAATTTTGACCGATTCATATTAAAGCGCCCTAGTCGTCGTTGTTGTTAGTTCAAACAATGATCACTGTGTCAAGTTCCTACATCAACATTAATTGTATTGTGTGTAGCTCAATTCAAGTCGATGATCTCGAGTGATGGTTGCGCCGGTGACCCTGCACCGTGTGACCGCCGCCAGCAGCCTATACACACAGTGATGGTAACTGGCAACTGTTGCTGAGCAACGATTATTATCATTAAATAAGTACCTACTTCAGATGTGAGGACCTCTATAAATAAGTTTGATTTATAGTCGGTGATGAAATAATACTATTTGTGCAAACTATTACGTAACTAACGTGTAGGTACGAACGAGTGGAACTTCTAAGAACACATTTACCTGATATTTACAACAGCTAAATATAGTAAGGGGACTTTCGGGCCAGCACCGCCGCGCTAACGAAGACACGGCTCTGCCATGTCGGCCCACTTTAAGTACCTAGTGTGTTTATGTGAAAACTATCAAAAAATTCTCCCCAGTGCGACTACGTACTACCTCAAAACCAGAACAATTCAAGGTAAATCTGGTCATAAAAGTAAACATTACCTACAGATACATACATATAGTAAAAACAAAAGATAATTAGCATGATATGGGAAATACTGTAGAGTGGTATTGCCCAAGTACTAAGTATGTAGTGTGAGCGCGCGAGCGTGACGCGGCGGACAGTGACGGTGTCGCGGATTTTGTCGTATCGTTTCGATACAGGAAAATGTACGATATTGAAGTAATCTCGCGAACCGGCGGCTCGCGGTATTCCCGCATACAGGTGTGTGTGGAGGTGGGTAAGCCCCGCGCACGACGATGATTTATCGTCGGCGTTGCAAAGCTTGTTCCAACATACTTGATGTAATGTCAAGTTATGTTGTTAGGTGCGGCACAGAGCGGCGCGACGTCTGCCCTGTCACAAGGTGAAGGTCACGCGACTCCTTCTGCGTTATGTAATATTGCGCGGCCTCAGATCTCGCCCGGTCTACGATACATTTAACTGCACTGTACTTTAACTCTACCATTACCCCATTACGTTTCTGATGATGTGTGTACAATGCGTAACTTGAATGTAGCAGCGTCAATGAGCGCTCTGCCTTGTTCTCTCTCCTGTGACTCCACCTGTCCGGTTTCATTTATAGATACTTTAAAAATATATTATATTTCATTTAAAAGATACTATAAAATTTATTTAATATTAATTCAATATTCGCACGCCTAAACAAGGCGAAATATGTTAGAAGTATAAATATTCCTATATGTTAACATCTCTTTAAACCATGTTTATTGTGAATAAATTCTCATTTCATTTCTCATTTCTCATTTACAAGACAATGATTAATTACGTGCCATAATAAATGTTTAGTTAATACCGATCTAATATTTATAAAGTACCCAAGTAGGTTTACTGAATAGTCACGCAAAACCGGGAAGCACAACAATAGGTACGTAACACGAGTAATAAGAAAGTAAGTAAGTATGTAACAGGTACAACTAATCGTAGTTGAATTTAATATAATGTCTTAGTGCTGGATGAGTGACGATTACATACGAGCGAGCGGAGCGGGCGCGCTGCTTATACTGTACTAGCTGTTGCCCGCGACTTCGTTCGCGTGACAATTCAGATGGGTGTGCCTCTATGAGAATATTGCGTGCCTGATTTTATGGCAATCGTACATTGTATCGGTAATAAATATCAGTATTATCCGTCTCTATGGCGAATCCAGTTTAAACCCGCTACCGCTAAAACTGACAAACCACTTTTACACAAACTTGTGACTCTTATTTGCCTACTTAATAAGGGTGGCTTCTGAATATTAAAAAAAAGAGTATTTTCTAGTAATTTGGCAATCCTACTATAAAAACTATAGAAGTTTCATAAAAACTTTGCCACCCCTTTATACCCCCTTAGGGGATGGATTTCGCAAAATTCCGTCTAAGTGAGAACCTATATCCTAATAGGAACGATCATGCAAAGTTTGAGATTCCTAGCACATGTTGTTTCTGAGATTTCGTGATGAGTGAGTGAGTGACCTTTTGCTTTTATGTATATAGATAGCTTTTGCCCGCGGCTTTTTCCAAGACATTTTTATATTGTTGTTGATAAAGGTCCCAATAATTTTTTTTCTCATATATCTTCCATGTACAGACAGCGATCGGTTACATTTTTATTATATGTATAGATGTACTAATCTGTGGTACGGCCACTGTGTTCAATGTAGGTAGGTACCTAGGCGATTAGCTCAACACGTGTATATGTTGCAGGCAAATTGAATAAGTTCGCCGTAATTTTGTAAACGCTCGCTGTCATCGACGCGGCGTCATGTAATATGCTGAAGGTAGATTGGGTTAGGTTAGGTTAGGGTTAGAACTGTGACCCCCTGAGCTATATACAAATTATATTTGTTGTCAAACTAGCCTAAACATCCCAAATTAGGTATACACATTGCTGGTAACATATCCGACATTTTGTAATATGTCGAGGCAGATTGTAAACGGCCGATCAATACAATTTGCCTGCGACATATACACGTCGCCGTCACGTCATGGCGTCACCCGCAGCCACAGCGGTCGGTACGATGGTACGAACACAACTCATAGCAGTATAGAGTATAGCGGTATTCGTAAGCAACTCACTACAGGTAGGTACCACGATTGTTGCATTACAATGCATGACCTGAAAATAGCCAATCACAACGCAGCTTTACGTTGCCCACATTCGGACACTGTCCTTTATTTTTGTGAGTTGGAGTTATAACTAATAAATGTTAATGCGTTACCTTAGGTGCGAGTACACGTAGGTAATGATTGTTCTCACGCGCAATTCGTTCTCCTACGAGTACTCACCGCGGCGTGATAACTTATGTTAAATGTTTCACTTTTCTTTGCATGTTGTATGTACTCAGTACCTACATCATTTTTATTTATTAATTTAAAGTTCAGGTTAACATGCGTACAGCTACCTACTAAATATAAATAGGTACTGAGTACCGAGAGTGACTGTATACCGAGGTAAAATATTGATTTTAAGTAATAAGCATTTGAAAATATTGTTTAAAAAAATGCAATGTTCACACCTGAAATACAGGTTTATTCTAGTTCAGGTAATACCCATAATATAATGTCCTTACATGTTAGATTAAGCCTAAGATGCTTATTGTAAAAACTATGTTAAATTATTTAAATAAATGAATTTGAAAATATAATTGAATAATATTCTACCACATTCACACAGCGCCATCTAGCCCCAAATTAAGCAATTATATTTGCTTGTGTTATGGGTACTTAACAACTGATATACTACTTAAATACATTTTTATTTCGTGAATACAAACATATTATAGATAAATTACACCCAGACACAGAACAAACAATCATGCCCATCACACAAAGATTTGTCCTTGGTGGGAATCGAACCCACGACCTCCGGCTTAGCAGTCAGGGTCACTAACCACTAGACCAACAGGCTAGTCGTATGATGTTGCTAGATAGACGAACTTTCGCAAGGAGAGCTGCAGTGGATGTCGCCGAGCTGACAGTGGGTAGTATCAGGACATCTAACGCCAAACGGTTATAAGTAGCGTATACGTGCATGCGTATGTACTCACTGGAGAGCGGCACGGCGGCGGACGTAGTGGAAGTGGCGTCGGCGGCGGCTAGGGTTACGTTGCGCGTGCGGTTGTCGCCGAGCGCGCACGCGGCGTCCACGCACGCGGGGCGCTGGCAGCGCTCGCCGGCCCACGCGGGCGCGCACGCGCACGACAGCGCGCCCACCGCCGACACGCGGCACGTGCCCGCGTTGAGGCAGAACACGGCGCAGATGTCGGCGCAGCGCGTGTCCGCGCCCCCCGCGCCCCCCGCGCCCCCCGCGGCCCCCGCGGCCCCCCCGCACTCCACGCAGCGCGCCGCGCCGCCGCGCACCACGCACGACGCGCCCGCAGCGCAGCGCGCGCGCACACACGCCTCCTGCACGGACACACACGATCCAGTTATAGCTCAATTAAAATATAACTCACTTCTCTTGAAGGGAAACATGAAGGGAGACCAAAAGGGACTTTCGTATTGGATGTTAATTTCAGTTTATACTTCTTTCTTAAAAAAAAGCGTGTTGACAAACAACGAAGTACCGGAGGCATCATCAGACAATCATATTGCAGAGGGCAGTAATAGCGTAGCAGTAGACAGGTACCTGCTCGTCCCCGGCGACATTGGTGGCAAGCTCGCACCTAGCACCGCTGTAGCCCGGCGCGCAGGTGCACTTGAGCGGCGGCGGCGCGGGGGGCGTGTGCGGCGCGGCATCGTCCAGCTCGCAGCGGCCGCGCCGGTGACAGTGCAGCGCGCAGCGGTAGTGCTGGCAGCGCGCGCCCGCGAACAGCGGCGGGCAGCGGCAGCGCGCCGCGCCGTCCTCCACCACGCACGCGCCCGCCCCGCACGACTGCGCGCACTCGGGCGCCTCGCTCGCGCCCGCCTGCGACACGACGCAGCGGCGCCGCTCGCCCGCCAGCGCGCCGTCCAGCGGCACCAGTCCGTCGGGGCACAGGCAGCTGTGGCCCGGCGCCGCCGCGCTGCGCACGCACAGCGCGCTCGCGTCACACGCCGCGCCGCACGGGTCCCAGCCTGCCACACGCACACGTTACACGATATGTCGTTCCATATTGACGCACAGGGTCCGTCTGAAGTATGGACGACCATGCTATATGGAAATCTATTTACGGTCGTCGGCACCCCTGACACAAAAATCAATGCTTTGTATTTTTTCTTTATATTTTGCTACTTTGCACACATGCATTCGGCAGCCATTTTAAATGTAATGAAATTTTGCTGTATTTTCTTTTGTATCTTACTACTGTTTTTTTTATTGTTTTATGAAATTACTACATATTGTAGGCGTTATTAATATTATAATTCTAAAAATTTATTTCGTAATTTTTTTCTTTATCTCTCAGCTTTAACCATTGATTGAAAAAAATTAGTCCATAAATAAATAGAGAAAAGTTACTGTACTATCAGCTGGCCATTATTCTAATGCCATGACTGTCTAAATTGTGTAGTTTTTAAAAAAGATTACAATTTAGTGTATATTCAATGTATACAATGGTATAAAATTATAAGCAATACTACGCTAAAAGATTTTAACAAAAAATTATAAAAGCCACCGTCATTGCATTCGCAGCAGCGACAGTAGTAATACACTCACCACTCTGTGCAAACATAACGGGGTGCAACAGAGCGAGGGCGGTGAGCGCGCGGCGAGGCGCCTGCACGCGCGGCGGTATCCGCGCAGATGCGCGGCGCGGGATGCGCGCCAAGCCGCGCGGACGCGCGCACCAGACCCACTCCTCCCACACCGCCATGCGCAGGCACGCGCGGGAGTACACCACCGTCGCGTTGGCAAGCGTGGCCGCCGACGACTCGCCCACGTGCCGCAGCTCTGCAACAACCACACAGTCAGTCCCATCGCAGTGTCGTCACGTGCGTACGTAAGCGTAGAGCTCACCTCCGTGCACGTATACATGCGGCGGTAAGGGCGCGCCGGGCGGGCGCTGTGCGAACGTGGCGTGCAGCACGCGCTCGGCGCCGTCCAGCCGCACGGACTCGAGCGTGTCGTAGTAGCCGTCCACGAAGTAGAGGCGGCGCGCCCACATGTCCAGCGCCAGCGCGGTGACGCGGCGCAGGCGCCGGCGCACCAGCGCGCGCGCTCCAGCACCGTCCAGCGCCGCGGTCATGACGGCGGGCGAGGCGCCGCGCTCCGACCAGAACATGCGCGCCGTCTCATTGTGCAACACCAGGTCGTCGGGCTCGGCGTGCTCGCGCGCGACCAACGTCACGCGCCGCCGCCCGTCCAGCGCCGCCACGTGCACGCCGCCGTCCGCTGTCCAGTACACCCGCCGCGACCAAGCCTCCAGCGCGCAGCCACGCACCGCGCCGCCACCAGACACCTGCGCACGAGCACGCTCAAACTGGACGCTCACAACAACTCATTGTGAGTTAAATAGAATGAGTCGATATCTTACAATGATCTCAGCGGGCGCGCCGTAGTGCGCAGAGAGGTTGGCTCGGCGCAGCGCCCCCGCCTCGTCGCCCCACACCACCCACCACTCGCCCGCCACCAGCGCGCCGCTCACGCACCACACGTCCGCCGCGCCGCTCTCAGTGTCCGCGGGCGCGTCAGGCTCCTCCTTGTCGGCGGTGCGCTCGTGCTTGAGCGCGCGCCACTCGCGCACGGCGCCGCCCTCGGCCAGCAGCACGAGCGGCCGCCCGCCCGCCTCGCACGTGCTGGAGCCGTCCGGCAGCACGCGCTGGCGGAACCCAGCCGCGCACTTGCACGTGTGCGCGTGCGCCTTGCGCAGGCACAGCTGCGCGCACGAGTCCCAGCGGCACGCGCCTGCGGCACACACAGCGGTCAGACACGCCACAAACACACACACGACCCGCATCGTAGTAAGTACCACATACGTACCGTAGTCGTCGCAGGTGGAGTTGGCGGCCACGCAGCGCCCGTCGTCGCACATGCTTTCGTCCGGCAGGCAAGGTGAGTCCTCGCCCAGCCAGCGCCGCCGGTCACCTGCACACACCACACGCGTTTTCTACGTCACTTTTGCACAATTATCAATTTTATTTATTAATTAACTCTTTATACACAAAAACACATGTGTAGGCGAACTTAATGCCAAAGGCATTATCAACCAGTCTACCTTGGAAGACCTTGCAGAGATAAATGAAGTAGATGCATAATAAGTAATTGTTAATTTATAAATAAAATACAAGATACATATAACAATAAATATCTAATTTTCAGTCACTTGTTGAAAAAAATGTAAAGTTTCAATATATAGTATATTAAGCAATTAGATACATACACAGCGTCGGGTTCTCGTCGCCGTCGCAGTCGTCGAAGCCGTCGCACACCAGGTTGAAGGGCAGACACGTGTCGTCCTTGCAGCGAAACATGTCGGGCGGGCAGGCGCGCGCCTCGCACGCGGCGCGCAGCTCGTCGGCGGCGTCGGGGCAGTCGGCGCGCGCGTCGCAGCGCCAGGCGGGCGGCTCGCACGCCGCGCCGCACGCCAGCCGCGCGCCGCACGCCGCGGGCCGCGCGCCGCACGCCAGCTCGTCGGCCGCGTCGTCGCAGTCCGCCTCGCCGTCGCACCACCACGCGGCCAGCACGCAGCGGCCGGCGCAGGCGCGCGCGCCCGCCGCGCACGCGCCGCCGCAGCCGCGCTCGTCGCTGCCGTCGGCGCAGTCGGGCACGCCGGAGCAGCGCAGCGCGCCGCGCACGCACTCGCCGCTCGCGCAGCGGAACTCCGACTCGGAGCAAGCGCGCGGGGCGCAGCCCATCTCGTCGGCGCCGTCGCCGCAGTCGTCCTCTCCGTCGCAGCGCCAGCGGCCAGGCACGCAGCGCGCGTCGGGACAGCGGAAGTACGTGGGCTCGCAGGGGGGCGGCGCGCGCTCGGGCCCGCAGCGCGCCTCGTCCTCGCGCCCCGGGCAGTCCGCCTCCGCGTCGCACACCCACTCCAGCGGCACGCACCGCCCGCTATGTTACGATACGAAAGTACGAGGTGGCAACGGTTTAAAATTTTTCGCCAATATCTCTAAAACGGAGCATCGTAGTGAATACAGTTATTCTATTCAATGTTAGGTTATCAAATTTTCGTATTTTTTATTTAATAAAAATTAATATTTTTTATTTAATAAAAGTTATTTTGGAGTCGGTGCCAGCCAAGAAGGATCATTAATTCTGCCTTTGCAACAAACTTTTGAAATGCACGGGGCGGTAATGGCACGCGTGGGGGATATGCCTGAGTGCACTACCCGAACGCGGTCATACTCGTGAAGGCAGAACGTCATTGATAGTTGTGTTCAGATATACATAAAAAAATTGAGGCGCACTTATCTGATTCCGTTCGATTTCTTGTACTAAATCTATATTATTCATTCATATATTAATAGATTAATCAAGAAGGTTTTTTTTGCTAGTAGGTAGGTTATTTTTATGAAGGTCATTATGATCCTTCTTGGCTGGCACCGACTCCAAAATAACTAATCAAAAACTATAAATAGTAAAGTATTATAGGTATCAAGGATTGCGTTGAGTCCCCTTTAATGTTCTTTGCTATGAAGTAATTAAAATATTATTTTCTACTTTTTAGTTAAGGATTGAACATGTAGGTGTTGTTTGAAGTCGGTTTTCATTTTTTTTCTAAAAATTATTTTATTTTTAGACTTTTAGTGGGAATTAATTGTGTATAAAAATATATTCAATATGGGTAGACCTACTAAACGTGCGCGCAAATGAGACAGCGCCGCGCCGTTTGAAAGAAAGTAGAGACGAGAGGTAAGATTGTAAATAGATATATAAGGTCCTTGTCAACACTTTCTCGATCGCTAAACCCTGAATCTCAGAAACCACAAATCAAAACAAAAAATTGATGATCTACCAACAATAAAGAATCATCAAAAATCATAATTTAACTGACCGAGCAATCGCTTAATAGATATACAAAAAATAAACAGTGGTGCTGTAAAAGCAGGTTTAAGGGCGCCCGTTGCTGTTGTAATTTCTCACGACCATAAGACCTCCAACTTGGCTTAACGACTACCTAATTATAGTGATGACCATAGTCTACTGCTTCTAAAGAATGAAGACGCTGAAAATGAAACAACACAAATGGTTACTCATCCAGAGCCACTTCGTCTCTAACAAAAAATGAAAAAAAATCACTTAGCACTTGTAGCATGGACATGTCAATGTCAGAAAATTCGTCGCAAAAGACATCAACGTGTTGCTTTACACATCTTCACTTCTGGCATACGTTTTGTTACAAAATATAAAATTGAAGCCAAACCACTAAACCATTCTTTATAAAAAAACATGAGACCCCATTTCAGAGTATACCCTTTCAAATAAAAAAAGAATTTTAAAAATTGGTTTATAAATGACCGAGTTCTGTTTTAACAAACATACAACCACTGAACCATTTCTTATAATAAAAAAATGGGACCAATTTCAGAGTATACCCTCTCAAATAAAAAAAAAAATTTCTAATCGGTTCATAAATGACCGAGATATGAGGTAACAAACATACAAAAAAAAAAAAAGAAAACATACGACCCGAATTGATAACCTCCTCCTTTTTGAAGTCGGTTAGAAAATACCATGAAGGTAAGACAAACCACCGTGGTATTACAGAAACTTATTTTTCATTATCTCAACGTTACTTTTGGCCAAAAATGAAAGCGGATATAACAAAATTTATTAATGAATGCAGTATATGTAGGTGTGCTAAATATGATCGGAACCCACCACGTCAGCAATTTAATATTGTACCTCCACCAACGAAGCCGCTTGAACTAGCGCACGCTGACGTTTTAACCATAGAACAGGACAAATACTTGACTATTATAGATGCATTTTCTAAGTACGCTCAAGCTTATCTATTACCTGATTGTACATCACCCAGTATGTTAAAAGGTTTATTAAATTACAGCACTCATTCTTCTTTATTCTTTATTCTTTATTGTACACACATAGAACATATTACATAATTGGTAAGAAATATCATGTACAAAGGCGAGCTTAACTCAAAAGTGAGTTTTCTTCCAGCAAACCTCAGAGTGGAAGAAGAAAAATATCAAGTGTAAAAACAAATGAAGTGTACAAACAGACAGAAAGGAAATTAAATGAAATATAGTACCTATTAATTATTGTATACCTAGTGTATACATAATTTAAACAAATAAACTTACATATTAATAATACACACATAATATATTAAAATATATAAATGCATAAACTTACATAATTATAATAAATATATCTACTTATATATACCTATTATTTAACCAAAGATAGGAAATGTTCTCTTGTTCTTCTCTTAAACACATCGACAGAGGTACTCTCACGAATGACGTGAGGAAGAGAATTCCACAACCTAACCGCGTGCACAGTAAAAGAGCCGTCATAACGGCTAGTACTATGAAGAGGAGTACTCATCACGGTTTCCCATTAAATTTAACGACAGATCAAGGTACCGAATTTAACAATCAAGTCATGTCAGAATTTTTACGTCTACATAATGTAAAACACCATATGACTAGTGCATACGCACCGAACGAGAACGGTATAATTGAACGTTTCCACGGTACACTCTTAGAACACTTACGACTTTTTAAAGTACAGTACAAAAACGAATCTAGCCGAAAATTAATGCCATACGCGTTAATTGCTTATAATAGTTCTATTCACAGTTTAACTAAATGTAGACCCTTTGATGTAATTTCTGGCCATTTCGATCCTAGAAACCCGATAGACTTAAATGTGACGGACAGATATATGCAAACTTACATTCAAGAACATCGTGGTCGAATGGAAACAGTCTACAAAATTATTCATGACGTCGCATTATCCACTCGTGAAGATATAATGACGCGACGTAATGCTGATAGAGAGCCCGTTTTAAATTGCGAACAAGATCAGGTGATTCACATACGAAACCCAACGAAAAAATAGCACCTCGTTTTGTTCAGGATAAAGTAGTTCAGAATTTACCCATCCACATATATACCGCTAAAAGTCGCGGCCCGGTAGCCAAATCACGTTTGAAAAGACCCCCGAAAAAATGATCTTTATCATTGTTTCAGGTACATATTCATGCTGCCAACCCTACTAGTTTATGCTCGAGACATTCGCCTCGATAGTTTAGATAACGGACCCGGTATATTATCATTCAATCTCGGTGCTACCAAAATTATATCTCATTTTCATGTGTTTTTGCAAGACATAAACCTTGAACAAATCAATCGAGTCACAAGTAAACGCCATAAAAGTAGAACTTGCTGATGCCACATATAAACTATCACATAGCGATAACGTTCTCTTTAAATATCAAATTCAGCACTTATATACAAAATTAGATAAAGTTTTATTGCAATTAGATACGTTTAAGCCCTCTCGCTTTAAAAGAGGTTTAATAAATCCATTAGGTACAATAATTAAAAGTATTTCTGGTAATTTGGACAATGAAGATACTCTAAGATTTGAAAACGCATTGCGTACTTTAAATAAAAATGACCGAATTTTGACACAATCTTATAACAAGCATATAAGGTTATATAAAGAAATGGCGATACAGCAGAATCAGGTCATCCGTAATATTTCATTAAATCAGGTAAAAATACAAAAAGCTCTTTCTTATGACATGAATATGACTAATAGTGAAAATGAGCGAATAACCCGTTACGCTCATCTTGTGCAGCTTTTCGCAATATTAACCGAAAATGTACAAGAACTTCTGAGCGAAATTATTAGAATAGAAAACATATTAGCTTTTAGTAGAAGTAAATCTGTTCATCATTCCATACTTAAAAAATATACTATCTAAATTAAACCTTTTTTATACAAATGATCAAATAATTGAAATAGATATAAGAAATTACTACGAAATTATTAGCTTAGCATCGTATTTTACTGAATCGTCAGTTGTTGTAGCTATAAAGTTTCCCATTACACTTAGTACTGACTACCAGATATATGAGTTATGCCCAGTCCCGAATAAAAATAACGTAATTATAGTACCTACTGCACCTTATATAGCATCCAATTCCCAGGAATTTGTGTATATAGAGGCAGAATGTCCGAAGGTCAACTCTTGGCACATATGCGAGCAGAAGATTGTCCATCAGATCACATCAAGACCAGATTGTATTCAGAAACTTGTAAAAGTTTCAGGAGTAAAAATCTCAGGAGATAGATGGAACGTGCAAAACCACGCCTATCTCTCTGACTAAGGAAGCTCTGATCGAGTTAGATAGCTACCATTACATTATTTCATTTCCTAAAAGCACAAAGGTTCAATTATCCTGCGATAAGGAGCGATACGAGATGTTACAAGGCAGTTTTTTGGTCAACGTCCCCCAAGGTTGCAAGATTAAGTCACCAGGATTGAGTATAATAAATATAGATAACAAATTGGCTGGAAAACCACTAGAACTTATGGCTCTACCACATTATGAAATACAGACAAAGACACAAAGTTTCAGTTTGAAGACTACAGACTTGAGCACTCTTCGAAAAATTCAAGATCAGATCGAAGCGCAAGATGAAATTCATGTCGAATCACCGAATACCTTTTGGAGTCTTTCACACCACTATTCCATTTTATTTAGTACTACTATTAGGTGCATGTGCACTAAGCGTCATGTATCTTATACGTCGTCGCCGTCGAGTTGGGAGAATGCATATTACAACTCAGACTAGTAATACCGAACTAACGACAGAAGAAAGAAGAGCCGCAACTTTTGGCGTCCAGGTCACCAAATAGTTGCTCATCTAACAGGGGAGATGTGACGATGCTATTCTGCAAGCCCAGCATTCGTCCCTAAGCGGTACGTCGCCGTCGGGCCGACAAACGTGACTTCTCCTATTGCAATACCGCGCGTCTATCATTACCGAGTATTGTCGGTGCCTTTACTCTACCTAACTTCGGTGGGAACGGACATCTACTTATCATTACTAGTTTTTAACATTAACTGTAAAATCAACATACCTACTCGTATGTATTCGAAAATCTAAAATATATAATATCCATAAATATATCTACTAAATCATTGAAGAGCTCCTCGACATCGCTCCCACATATATATCTAAGGCAATTATAATTATGTGTAAATAAACTCTTGTTGTTGTTGTTAAATGTTATTTTTATTTTTTTAAATTATTTAATAATGAATTATTTTATTTTATACTTAGAATATAATGTTTTGGTGAAGATGGAGTCATCTGATTACGATGAAGTTAATTTTAATCGAAAAGCTACGATTGAACTTTTAATCGTAATCGTTAATCAGATTATTTTTTTGCCAACACTGGTTATAGTCTCTGTAACATTACTTTACATTACGTTACGCAGGAATGTTACTAACATCACAGAGATCGGATAATACAGTTCATATTTATCTAAACTTCAAGGAAGGACGTAACATAGAGTGGATAATACCACCTCTAAAATACAAAAGTTGTAGCAGTAGTAGTAATACTAAAATAGTACTTAAACAAAACCAACTTAGTTTTATTTTACGTAATTACTTACGTAATTAATTTAGTACGAAACTCTAAAAAAATTAATAACATTTTTGATATGAACGTAGGTCGTTAAGTATAATTATCTTATGAAAAAAGCCCTTCATAGGTCTTAAGGTCGTCAAGAGATCTACCCAATACCGTTTGCGTTAGCGACTCTTGTTTGATAATCTATAGCGACGACGTGTTGGCACCACAGCCGGAGTTCGAATGACAAAAAACATGCGTTTGTTTCACAGCAGTGCGCGGTCCCGTGAATGCGTTTATTCTACCGTGCGGTAGAATTAACGCACGCAAGGCAATGCGCGGTCGGCCATATAGCACTACTTTTTTACTTATTAGTTTTCTGTTTTATCTTTTATTTTTTTGTTAAAAATTATTTCCTTTCTTAATATAAAATTTTACTACTCTAAACTAATATTTAAAGAGGAAATATTCGATTTTGTTTATTTTTGATTATGTTTGCCACGATTTAACTAAAAATCTACGTTACCGATTTAAAAAATTCTTTCACATTTAGAAGTTTCTGAAAGAATTGCTAAGTTGCTCGCTTAAGCACTCTATAATTCTTTATTGCCTGGAGTAATGACAGCAATATAATAGTTATGTAAATGACAGTGGTATCGACTGACCTGTCGCAGCGGAACTCGTCGCTGGCGCATGCGCGCGCGGCGCAGAGCGCGGCCGCCTCGTCCGAGCCGTCGCCGCAGTCCGAGTCCGAGTCGCACACCCACACCTGCGGCACGCACCCGCCGTTCGCGCACATGAACTGTGACAAGCAAGCGCACACTCACTCTACTGCTACTGGAACTACTACACACGATGGCGGGCTCATGCTCACGTTAAAGGGGGGGCAGGTGCGCGGCGGGCACTCCAGCTCGTCGTCGCCGTCGTGGCAGTCGGCGCGCCCGTCGCAGCGCGCGCCCGCGGGCACGCAGCGCGCAGACACGCCGCCCGTCGCGTTGCCGCGGCACTTCCACTGGGTCGCCAGGCACGTGAACTGCGGACACAGTGCAGTGAGTCCTCTGTACCGAGCGCACTACGACACACAAACAGTGTGAATAGTAACCTTATCGCAGTCCCTCTCGTCACTGCCGTCGCCGCACTGCTGCACGCCGTCGCAGATGTGCGAGGGATGCGCGCAGCGGCCGTTGTCGCACTGGAACTGTCCCGGCGAGCAGCGGAAGGGCGGGCAGGAGGCGGGCTCGTCTGAGCCGTCGCCGCAGTCGTCCTGCGTGTCGCAGCGCCACCAGAACGGGATGCACTTGAGCGCCGTGGCGCATACGAAGTGCGCGCTCGTGCAGTTGGGCGTGCACGAGCGGCCGTCCGCCGCCAGCAGCCAGTGCTCGGGGCACTCGCAGCGCGCGCCCGCCCCGCGACCCTCCGCCGCCGGCGTCAGCAAGCACAGCCCCGAGCAGTTGAGTGCCGCGCACAGCGCCGAAAGCTCTGCGCACACAGCGTCAGTAACACAACACCTGACCACTAACCACCGACGGCTCCACGAGAGAGCGGGTACTGTACTGACCGGGCGCGGGCGGCTGGCGCGCGGGGTGGTGCACGCGCAGGTCCATGGGCTTGTGCACGGTGCGCACCACGGTGCGGCAGTCGTAGGCGCCGCCCGCACTCAGCTCGGCGCTGGCGTTGCTGAGTGCGACGTAGCGGCGCGCGGGCCGGCGCCGGCAGCTCTCCACGGCGCGCGTCTCCCAGTCGCTCCAGTACACGCGGCCCTCCCACACGCCCAGCGCGAACACGTGGTGCAGCCGCAGCCACGGCATGCGCTCTATACAACAGTAAGTACACTTATATTTTATTTAGGAAACGCACAGTTGTGGGGGAGGTATCACACCGCCAACCAAAGGGAGGATCCTCCGACACGGCTAGGTGATTGTGCCTGGCGGGCTACTGCCTAACAGTTGACAATTGGAACTAGTTAATTGGTGTGAGAATGTTGATTTCGCGATTGAGGCCTCCATACATCTTGTATAGAAGTGGACTGAAGGTGTTAATATATCTTTGTTTTCTATGCTGTAAACTCGTAGTCGTCACTTGGTTGATTTCTGTGCATCACCATTGGCCAGATAGATGACGCCACACAGTCATAATACTTAAATAAAGATACAATAATGCTTACATAAAGACCCAAGAGTTCCATAAATTTTAATTTGATATTAGGGCTTTGTACTTATGTATACGCATTTTTAATAAATATTTTAATAATAGTTTTGGTAATAAATTGAACATACATTGAAAATACACAAAACAGGCTACTTGTTTCGCGTTTAATATTAACAATAATACAGAATAATATCATTTTAAGTAAAATATATTTGAAATTTCATGAATTTCCAGTTTCATACTTGTTGGCATATTTGTTGACCGTCAGCTTTATATTGACTTTTTTTATATGATGGATTCTGCAGCGATGATTTGAATTTATAAAAGACTGTTGTTATATTTTGTATCAGTTTTAATTATAGTTAATTTATAATATTTTTTTTAGAAATATGAAGATATTACTAGAACTTTTAAATTTTTAAAATCACTAATTAAATTATATTATATTTAATATTTTACCATTAACTTATACAATTAAAAATTTAATTTTAAATACAATGTTATTCCTTATTTAGATAATTGAATGGCTATAAGAACATAACATGTCAAAATATGTATAATTATTATTGGACTAAATTGTGGACATGTAACATATTATGTTATTAAAAAAATTAATATGAACACTGCGTCGAAAGAAGTTATTACTGGTGAAAATAGATTTATAAAAAGGGACAGAAAATAAATGTTTTAATTTTTTATTTATAAGATACAGTAACAGAAATCAGAAGCACTCAATACAAACCTATCAACTAAAAAACACGTCACTTTAAATTTCTGAAGTCCAATAAAAACTATATTCTGCTTTCAATATTAAGGGGGTAAGTGGAAAATAGGAAAAGTGAGAAAACAGGAAAATGGGAAAAGGGGGAAAGGGAAGGGGGAAGAGGGAAAGGGGAAAAGGAAGAATAGGAGGGAGAAAAGAAAGGGAGAAATAGAGCAATGGGGAAAGGAGCAAAATTTTACCTGTAAACCTATAGAGTAAGTAACTATATAGAGACGTTTGTCAGTGCACTCCGAAGTAAATAATATTAAACGAAGTATAAACATATCAATAACAAGTGAAAATAATTGGAAAACAATTACAAGTAGTTTCAGTGGAAATAGTGTAAAATCCTACGATATAGAAAGCAACAGAAACAGTATCTACGTATCAACACTCAACACTCGTACCTTGAGAACAGATGAATTCCTACAAAAACTGGAATTCGCTTTAGATTTTATAAACTGGGACATAATCGGCTTAAGTGAAGTGAGAAGGATAGGTGAAAAATTTAACAGCATGACAACTACAATTTGTATCTACGTCCAAAAATTCTTAATTCGTAAATTTAGATAAATTACACCCAGACACAAAACAAACAATCATGCTCATCTCACATCACACAAAGGTTTGTCCTGGGTGGGAATCGAACCCACGACCTCCAAGCTTAGCAGTCAGAGTCACTAACCACTAGGCCAACAGGCCAGTCAAAATGTATAATTATCATTACTAAGTGAAGTTAGCAGTGCTACCACCGGTGGAGCCATACCTCTGGAGAACAAGACGCGCACCCTCTTGCCGTCGAGGTCGGCCACGGCGATGTAGTCCTCGCGCGCGTCGGCGAAGTACAGCTCGTCGGAGGCGCTGTTGACGGCGAGCGCGTTGGGCCAGTACAGCCCCGCGGAGATGAGCACGGTGCGCGCCGAGCCGTCCATGCCGGCGCGTCCGATGTGCGGCGCCGCGCCCCAGTCCGACCAGTACAGCGTGCTGCAACAGAGACCCGTGAGCGACGCGCACGCTCGCACGCACGCGTGCACGTGCGACACTTACCCGCGCTCGGGGTGCAGCGCGAGCGCGCGCGGCTCGCTGAGCGCGCCGCGCAGCAGCACGCGGCGGTGCGCGCCGTCCAGCCGCGACACCTCCAGCGTGTCGGTGCCCTTGTCGCACCAGTACAGGTTGCCGCCCACCCAGTCCACCGCCAGCCCGTCGGGGTTCTGCAGCGTGGCGCCGTGCAGCAGCTGCTGCGGGCCCGCGCCGCCCGCCGCGCTCACGTTGCACGCGCGCCGGATGGACGAGCCCAGCCGCGTCACGTCGCTCCAGTACAGGCAGCCCGAGGCCCACTCCATGTCCAGCGCCACGGCGTTGGTGAGGTCGTGCACGAGCAGCGTGCCCGCCGCGCTCTCGTTCTTGGTCTCGTCGGCCGGCTTGCCCGCGGCTATTACCGGCGCGCGCCTGATGTAGTACCGGTTGGTGAAGATGAGGCTGGCGCGCACGGCTGCAACAGACCAACGAGTCAACACGCAGCTCAGTGAGCGCACAGCGGTACAGAGGCGGGCGGTACTCACGGGAGAGCGACGTGCAGGTGACGCCGTCCGCCATCAGCCGGTAGCCGGGCGCGCACGAGCACACGAAGCTGCCGAGCGTGTTGCTGCACAGACACAGGTGTGAGTACGTGCAGTAGGTGGGGGTGAGTCAGGGCAGAGGAATGAGGTCGGTACCTGCAGCGGTGGTCGCAGGGCTGGTCCTCGGCGCACTCGTCCACGTCGGCGCAGGCGCGCAGGTCGGCCGCGCGCCGCCAGCCCGCGCGGCACCAGCACGCGCGTCCCACCGCCAGCTCCGTGCAGTTGTGCGCGCACTCGCCGTTGCGCACCAAGCACTCGTTGATATCTCAATAAACAAAAACATATGTTAAATGTTACATCTAAAGACCGAAAACGCACAATGAGCAATGTTTCTCCTAATCTAAAAAATTTAAAAGAAAATAAAGAAATTAATATAGATTCATTAGGAACCACTCAGTTGAAAGTAACATGCTCGCTTTCTACAATTGTTTAAATTCAATGTGGGGTCAACCACAAAGTACTTTTTAATACTGGAAAGTCAGCGTAGGAGTACATATGTCTGAATGTGTGTATTAGCGCATATGTCGCGTATGAGGTGCTCACTGCAGTGCCACTCGTCGGTGTAGTCGCCGCAGTCGTCGGCGCCGTCGCAGAGCGCGGCGGGCGGCACGCAGGCGCCGTTGCCGCACTGCCACTCGCCGTGCGCGCACGTGCCGCGCGCCGCGTCCAGCGCCGCGCCCGCCTGCGCGCGCGCAAACGACGCACACGCGAGCGGGTCCTCATCAGAGCCCGCGCCGCCGCCGCCGCCATCCAAGCAGTCGTCGCGTCCGTCGCACACGCGCTCGCGCGGCACGCAGCGGCCCGCGCACTGCAGCGCGCCCGCTGCGCCGCCGCACAGCCCGCCACCCGCGGCGCCGGCGCCCGGGGGCGCCGCGCAACCCGCCGGCTCGTCCGACCCGTCCGCGCAGTCCGCGTCGCCGTCGCAGAACATGCTGGGGTGCAAACACAGGCCGCCGTCGTCGCAGCGGTGCGAGGGCGGGTCGCAGGCGCAGCCCGCCTCGTCCTCGGCGCGCGGACAGTCCGCCGCGCCGTCGCAGCGCGCCGCCAGCGGCACGCACGCGGAGGACGCGCCGCACGAGAACTGCTCCGCACCGCACGTTACGTTTCTGTGCCCTGATGACACGCACGACTGATTAAATAGAACTTGGAGTGAATCTGTCGTGGAGTGTCTCCGTGTTATACAGTCGGTCGACTGACCACAGTGCAGCGTCTCGTCGCTCGCGTCGGCGCAGTCGGGGCGCGAGTCGCAGCGCCAGGCGAGCGGCACGCACTCGCCGCTGCCGCACGCGAACTGCCCCGTGCCGCACCTGCCGCCCTCCGCAGGCGCCGCCTCCACCCACGTACTCGTCTCGATCGCATTAGACTCTGTACAGTGAACATTGCGGTATACACAGAGCGAACGCCGAGCACTCGTCCTCAGATCGGTTTAGGACATCAATAAATACGGACCGGTGGTGGTCGCCGGACAGTGATGACCGGTGCAAGCGGGACAGTTACGCTCGTCGGAGCCGTCGGCGCAGTTGCGCACGCCGTCGCAGCGCGCGGCGAGCGGCACGCAGGCGCCGTCGTCGCAGCGGTACTGCGCGGCGGCACACTCGCAGTCGAGCTCGTCGAGCCCGTCGTCGCAGTCCACGCGCCCGTCGCACACTCGCGCCGCCGGCACGCAGCGCCCGCCCGCGCCGCACGACACCGTCCCCGCGCCGCACACGCGCGACGCTAACAACACGCACACTTATTATCACTTCTAACAAACATCTATATCTATACATATAATAAAAATGTAACCGATCGCTGTCTGTACGTGGTATGTATATCAACGCAAATAGAACCCAAAACAATGATTTTTAAAATTGTACGGGGTTTGGTGTCCGTACAGAGAGATTTATGTATGGTTCATAAATAAATGAGAGATGTAGTTAAGCACAACACTGGTTTATTGACTTAACCTTAATCTAAAATGGTATGGTTTTTAATGGTTAGATGAGCACACGCGAACCGTTTGGTGATCGAACGTGAACTAACAATTTATTAATTAAAACGGCGCGTGTTGGCGTAAACGCTGACTAAGCGCAACGTGATGTACGATGTAAAGGCTCGTACATGCTCCCAGAGAGGGAAAATGGTACTAAGATGAAAGTGGTTATGAATGACGTTGAGACATGGTGATTCCAATCAATACCTTATCATAAAATTATCTAGTGTCTCTATGGTTTACAACTGTTTGCTGCCGCAAATGTATGTTTCTGAAACATTGGAGATGTCGATTCACTAACACAAACACGAACACTAGGCACTGGTTTAACATCACTTTGCTCTGCTTTTTCACTGACACTAACACATTCGTCACTAACACTATAGTGAAAAGCAGCATTGGTGATACCGCCACGGATTGGGCGCTCCAGTGGCGCAGGCCTCTCTGCTAGCGCAAGCACGGCAGGCAACGCGCTGCTAGGCAGTGGCTCTGCACTGCCAGACTGAGGGCGCGCGCGCCAGCGACGCACGAAATAAGCAGCAGCCATTGCGGCGGCCGCTCCCGCCAGCAAGTAGATCACGACGTAGTGGTGCACGTCGTGGTATGAAATCTCGCGAACCAACCCCGACTCTGACTTCATTTGTCTAATTTCAGAACCTATCTTGTCTAAATCCCTCCCTGATATAGGCTCTGGGTCCGTAATAGGAGTCATCGACACATTTTGGTTAAAAATATGATTTATCTGTGGTATTTCAATTTTTATTACATCTGCATATGTGGTCAAATTATGAGATGGTTGGTTGTGAGCAACTATGGTAATATCCTTTCCTCGGATGATACAATCCCTTCCCAGTGTAATTAAACCAGCCTTGGTAAGTTGGACTGAAGCGACTTGATTCTCGCATATTATTCTTATTTGACGACGCTCACAGCAAAAGAATAAATATGTATTAATATTATTTAGGTGAAGCCACGAGTCTTGACATGACACAGAACTAGTTTGGCACATTTGCGTTTCTTGGTTTTTAAAACACAAATTCTCATTAGGTTTGAAGTTAAAAATTGGTTTTTGTAATGGACATAATTGTGAAAATAAGTCGAAAGGTACGCATTCATTAAGTTCCAGCTGTGTTATTGTTATATAGGAATCCTTTCGTAAGTTGATCGCAACGTAATCTGAGACTGGAACTAGGGTGACCATATTGTTGCCAACTTTCTTTGGTATTGAAATTAATTTGTACAGCTCATAATTATCTCGACTTACGAGTGGTATCCTTATTTCAAAAAGAAGATAACTTTTTGTCATTTTTGCCCTGACCTTCAACAAATGGTATATTTTTGGTAATTCTGAAGGAATATTTTCTATTGGTAAGCTCAATTCTTTTGACAGCTTGCCTGTAATTATGTTTAATTCATTCAGCAGCTGATCTGGTTTCAAAAGATGAATATTGAATTTTCCGTAATTCACTTCAGAGATGGTATCTAATAATACGTCTTGAATGCTGACCAAGTTGCCAAGTAAACTGTTAGCCACAATAGAGGATAATATAAACTCGTTTGTAGTTTTAACGTTAAGAACTTGGTTTGTGACAGTGTTGGTATCCTTTTGCAATTGGTTAAGATATTGGTTAAATATTTTGTGCTGTTTGTCAATGGACCCTTTCATTCTGTTCAATACATTATATTCAGCCTCTACTACGGAAGTCTGGTTCTTCCACAACGCCGCTAAGTGGTTTTGGTTAGATCGTATTAGCTCTATGTCCCGTTTATATTTCTCTGCGAATTGGTCATCGAGTACACCGAACAAACTATTTGCAACATTACCCACTGCATTGATAAGGCCGCGCCGACGCCGCGCGTGCTCGCCTGGGAACTGCTGAGTCGACAACACATTATTATATCGCTCTAACTCATTGTAACTGTGACGTAATTGTAATATTACCGATTCGCAATGAGCCTTTTCTTCTGTTTTGTTGCAAATATCTTCTAAGTAGTTTATATATTTCTGAAGTAGGTTTTTTCCTTGCCAGTAAGGTTGTACATCGTAATAAACTACTAGCTTCCATTCGTCTCTAATAAAGTGTACAGTAGACATTCTGTCAAAATAAAGAGACTGACTATTGTTTAAGTTTACGATGTTATGTGTGCACTGTACGGACGATATTAAACACGTAAATAACAATAGTGCCATGGTTATAAAATGGTACATGCCTTTATTGGTTCCCCTTTTTGACGTGTTTTCTGGTTGTGGTGATTCATCGCTTGAATCGTTGGTGTTACATAACTGACTGTCATTTTGATTTGGTTGGTTTATATCTTTGTTTATTGGTAACAAAGATAACTTCACGATTGGTCTTTTTATGATCCCACTCTTGGTCTTAAGCGAAACTACTCTAACTAATCCATCCTTACCCGGATGGAGCTCCACTACTCTGCCTAGAGCCCACTTGCCCGGAGGCAGATTAACATCATGTATAATGGCGATATCGCCTATCTTCATGTTTGGTTGGGAACGCTGCCACTTAGAGCGAGCGTTTAATTGAGTTAAATACTCTGTTCTCCACCGTTTCCAGACATCTTGGTATATTTTTTGTGTGAGCTGCCATCTGGTGCGTAAATCCTTTTCAGTTTCTGCAATGGTTAATGTTGGTCCACCAGAAAGAAAATGCGCAGGTGTGAGTGGATCTAAGTCTTCCGGGTCTTCGTTTAGTGGGCATAGAGGTCTTGAATTAAGACAGCCTTCTAGTTGTGCAAGTAGCGTAGAAAACTCCTCGTAGGTCAATTTTGTTCTCCTATGACTCTTTTCATATGGTACTTAAGACTTTTCACAGCGGCCTCCCACAGACCGCCGGCGCTAGGCCATGATGGCGCATTGAAATGCCATTCAATCTGCATATCTGCTAGTTCGTAGTAAAATTGGTCATTTAAAATAAGTTTTTGGTTATTCGCCTCTTCCTGTAATAATCTATTTGTTTTAACAAAATTGGTCCCGTTGTCACTGTACATGTGACCGGGTGTTCCTCGCCTCGCAGCAAATCTGCGAAGAGCCGCTATGAAAGCCGACGCAGTAAGGTCAGATACAAGCTCCAAATGGATGGCCTTGGTTGCCATGCAAATAAACACTGCGATGTATCCTTTTGTACACCTCACTCCACGTCCTTTGGCTGACTTAACGTCTACAAAGCCTGTAAAATCAACCCCTGTATGGTAGAAAGGTCGAATTATATTGGTTCTGGCCGCCGGTAAATCTCCCATCAACTGGTTGTGTTTATAAGGACTATTTTTTCGGCAAATGACGCATTGTCGAAGTCTCTTCTTAACAGCATTATTGCCACCTATTATCCAATATTGCTGACGTAATGAAGCCAATGTTAAGCGTGCGCCCCCATGGAAAGTCATTCTATGGGCTTGGTCAATAAGCATATCTGTTAAGTGGTGGTTACGTGGTAATATGGAAAGATGCTTCATATTGGTTTGAATGGCCGCGTTTGTAATTCGACCCCCAATTCTCAAAATTCCTTGGTCATCAATAAATGGACGTAATTTTATTAATTTACTCTTTGGCATAGGTTCATGGTGTTGTTTAATATAAGAAATATCATCTGCGAATTCCAAATTTTGTACATGCTTAATTAACATATTTTTTGCCTTTCTTAATTCTAGTATAGTTAAATATGTAGTTTTGTTTTGCAATTGTGACGTCATTCGTAGTGCCCATGCAAGTACACGTGACGTCCGCGTAAAATCGCTGTATCTGTTTAATATGGTGTCAATGACTGTATTTTCATACTTTGTAATAGCAATATTTATTAAAATAGATTTTTTAACTTCGTCATTGGTATGGTATGTGGTCTTTTTTATGGTCTTGTTGTCAAAATATGTAAGCCAGGTTGGTCCCTGCCACCATATATGGTGCTTGATTAGTTGTTGCGTGGTAATGCCTCTACTTGCGCAGTCAGCAGGATTATCCTGTGACTTTACATATTGCCAACATGCTGATGGTACAACTTCCACGACTTTCTGCACTCTACTTGCAACGAATGGCTTCCAACGATTGGGATCACCGTTTAGCCATCCCAGTACAGCTGTCGAATCTGACCAACCGAACATTTTAATATTGAAATTACATAATGACTGACAAATGTTTTTCATTAATTTAGCTAGTAAAACCGCAGCACACAGCTCTAATCTTGGTAGAGATATGGTTTTCTTTGCTGGTACAAGACGTGCCTTGGCAGCTACGATGACTATTGAGGGCTTTGTGTCGTTACTTTTAGTGACCCTGCAGTAAATAACACAGGCATAGGCCTTTTCCGAAGCGTCACAGTACCCGTGCAATTCTATGGTGCTCCCTTTGTTGCATTGTAGCCATCGCTGGACCTTAACGTAGTTTATGTTGTCTAAGTCATCTCTTATGGTATTCCACTTAGCTGTAATAACATCTGGCACCAAATCATCCCATTGCAAGTTGAGTAGCCATACTTCTTGAAATAACAACTTAAGTTTGGTGGTAACAGGTGACAGCCATCCAAGAGGATCGAAGATCTTAGATATACTTGAAAGCAGAGTTCTTTTGGTCAGCTTGGTGGGTGTTTCTAATTTCAACTGAAATGTGAAGTGGTCCTTTTGTGGTCGCCACTGTAACCCTAAGGCCTTGGTTGACTCTTGATGTTTGAAAATATATGCATCATCAAGTATATCCCTGGAGTTACACGTCTCCAATAGTTCTGGTTTATTGGAGGACCACTTTCTAAGGTTAAACCCGCCTGAGCGTAGAAGAGCTATAAGGTCCTTTATTAATTGTTTCGCAGATTGAAGGTCCTGATGACCATGGAGAATATCATCCATGTAAAAGCTGGTTTCCACAGCTTCTGCTGCTTCTTTAAACTGGTTAACTCCATCTTTGGCCAGCTGTTTAAGCGTCATCATCGCTAAAAATGGTGCAGCCTTGGTGCCGTATGTTACGGTGGCCAACTGGTATTCCTGGAGGGATTGCTTAGGATGATCACGCCAAACAATTTTCTGTAAGGCTTGGTCGTCTTGGTGTACGAGTATCTGCCGAAACATTTTTTCGATGTCAGCAGTAAAAGCTATTTGGTATTGTCTCCAACTAACTATCAACGAGAATAAATCCTTTTGTAAATTTGGACCACTGTACATGAGATCGTTTAATGAATAGCCTGACGATGTTTTCGCTGACGCGTTAAAAACGACACGTGTCGCAGTAGTCATTGACTCAAGTCGCAATACACAATGGTGCGGTAAATAAAATGCCGGTGTCTGGTTACCGGCGCATTTGTGCATATGCTTTAATTGTAAATATTCACGTATAAATTCTTTATAATTATTTGCAATAGTTATATTTCTATTAAATTTTTTCTCTAAATGAAGAAATTGGGCTACGGCCTTGGTTTTAGATTCACCCAATTTTTCTAAGGCATCTGGTTTAAGTGGTAATCTAACAACGTAGCGCCCATCTGGTTGGCGTTTCGTTGACAACTGGTAGTATTGTACGCAATGGTTATCTTCACTGGTCATGTCATTATTACTATCCGAGATGTCCTCTATCTCCCAAAACTTCTGAATGTCACATATATCAACTGTGACAACATTACAATAACTTTGAGGACGAACGGTGCCGCTTAAAATCCATCCAAACTTGGTTTGTTGCGCAATTGCCTGAGATGCGTCGTTACGAATGATACCTGGTAAAATAATCAACTCGTATACCTCCACACTCAATATTAAATCAATTGGTCTACTTTGATTGTATTCGGGGTCCGCTAGTTGTAAATTATCTAAGCGTTTCCATAATGGTTTAGTGAATGATTGGTTGGGTAAGTTGCCTACTACGTGCTTCATGACGTAGGCTTCCGTATTGAGGGTAAAATTATTGTATAAAGAACTTATGGTAATCTTTATAACTCCCTTACTATTGTTTGTCTTGGCACCAACGCCTACTACCAAGCAGTTACGTTTAATGCGGGGTAGACCTAATATCTGTGCTGCATTCTCTGTGATAAGCGATGATTCGGCACAAGGGTCGATAAGAGCACGCATGGTGTGATAACAACCGTTTACGGACTTGATATTGACTTTGGCAGTCGCTAACAATTTTGGGATGGTATCCGACGATCCAGACATGCATACGTTTGACCTTTGCATCTCCTCCTCCTTATTACAACGCGAATCGGATGCGATTGTGACATACGCATTGTGCAATAGCGTGTTGTGCGTTTCATTACAAAAGCGACACGTTTTCTTCGAATTGCAAACCTTGCCAAAATGGTTTATTAAACAATTTTTGCATAATTTATTGTTTTCAATAATTTTGCGACGGTTTTCTGGCTCAGCTTCTAAGAATACTTTACATTGAAATATTGCGTGATTATTATTACAAAGTATGCATTTCCTTTGTGGTGCAATATTGCCTTGTTTTGTCGTAGCCTGATTTATCATTGCTGAATGTTGATAATTTTTCTTTGTAAAATTATTTGATGATTTATAGGAATTTTTATTTTGATTTTGGTTATTTAGAGATAGTTGACTTGGCTTCACAGAATCTGATTTGCGCCGTGATGACTCTAGAGATGTAAACTTCGTCTCAAGAAATTCCAGAAATTCGACTATGGTCGGCAAATCTCTAGGACTGCGTAGGGACTCA
Source organism: Parascotia fuliginaria (assembly GCA_963082885.1). Lineage (NCBI taxonomy): Eukaryota > Metazoa > Arthropoda > Insecta > Lepidoptera > Erebidae > Parascotia > Parascotia fuliginaria. The sequence continues at coordinate 12,587,642 of OY720193.1, read as the reverse complement.
ATATAATCATGATGGGTTTCGGTGTCTAACTTTTGAGTTAAAATGTACACTATAAGTGGATCCCAATTGGTTATGTCCACACCCATTGCCTTAAGAGCATTAAGACACTCGTTGGTGGTGTCATGCAATTTTTTAATGTTCGCAGCTGATTGGTGAGGCATATTAGCTACGCTCAAAATTATTTGTATGTGAGCATTACATAAAAGTCGCATATTTTGGTATCTATGGTTTAGTATGTCCCAACAAATTTGGTAATTGTCAGAACTTATACGTAAATGCTGAATCAGTTTTTCAGCTTCTCCCTTGACCTTACTTTTAAGAATTTGCATTTTTTGAGAATTTGGTAAACATTTGTTGTTGTGAATGGTTTCATAAAATAAGTCTTTAAATGAAATCCATTGTTGGTAATTGCCGTTGAATGTTGGTATATCTATTTTTGGCGTAGTTTTCTCCCGGTAGGAGACAGACCACATTTTGCTGCTTACAGCCCTTTTCACATCGTTATATTTGCGTTCATACTCGTTAAAAACCCTGTCATATTCCTCGTTATTAACAATACTTTCATTATCGATTTCCCAATGCAAGGTATCGATAACCGTCCATCTTGACTGCAAAGTTTTTAAGATATCTTCGAATTCCCATCGCTCCGATATGGTCTCGAGATCGATGGTATCTACTGTACGCAAAAACGCCTTAAAATTGGTTTTCTGCTTTCGCAACATTTCGTCAACCTTACTAGAATTGCCACGCGATGTTGTTGAATTGTTTATAAAAGAAGTACCGGGTTCGGCAGGAGTGTTAGAAATCTCCTGACGATCGGACTCTTTAGATAAAGGTGTAGCAGGTCTCAATAATGGTTTAGAGGGATCAGTAGGAGAATATTGCTTAATAAGCGCCTTTATGTCTTGGTAAAAGTTAAACGCCCTCTGATAATAGTTTTCCTTAAAATACTTATGGTTGGGGTCGTCTAATTCGACAGATAACCTGTTATGATTTATCTGAAACTCACTCCAAAACGAATCTAATGTTGTTATTCTTTTCTCCAGATAAGCAGGAGTCTTGCGCTCCGGCCCATCTTTCTTGAAGTTGGTACGGAGGGTGTCCATTGCGGACATAATTTGATCTTGGGTGGCTAAGATACTCTCCATCGTAATTATGGTTATATGGTAATAAAAAAAGGAAAGATCTTACTTGAAGACTTGTGGTACACGTTAACCTGGTTTTTCACGAAGCTGTTGGTTGGTGAAGTGGTTTTGCACTTGTTCACTCACTAAATCTTATTGTAATGCTCACTTGATAATAGTCAATGTAAATATAGTTAATTGGTAATGGTGAAAAGGTAATAGTCGCTAGTAAAATGGTTAAATGGTAAAATATCGTAACCGGGATTGTCTGACACGTAATCACTATGCACTAATCACTCGCGCGCACGTCCCGCCTTACGATCCGGCTCGAAGGACCACGATGTACGGGGTTTGGTGTCCGTACAGAGAGATTTATGTATGGTTCATAAATAAATGAGAGATGTAGTTAAGCACAACACTGGTTTATTGACTTAACCTTAATCTAAAATGGTATGGTTTTTAATGGTTAGATGAGCACACGCGAACCGTTTGGTGATCGAACGTGAACTAACAATTTATTAATTAAAACGGCGCGTGTTGGCGTAAACGCTGACTAAGCGCAACGTGATGTACGATGTAAAGGCTCGTACAAAAATTTTTGTCTGTTTGTCTGTTTGTCTGTTTGTCTGTTTGTCTGTTTGTCTGTTCGTCTGTTTGTCTGTGCGTTTGTGCACGCTAATCTCAGAAACGGCTTATCCGATTTAAGTATGGTTTTCACTAATATATTGTGGTAAGCTTCACTTAACATTTAGTGTTTGTTTCATGTCAATCGGTTCATAAATAAAAAAGTTATGCCAATTTAAGGAATCACATCGAACATTCGTTAATTTACTACGAAATCTTATAGAAGCAGATATTTTAACAGGTTGCGGAATAGCTGATAGTGTTTTTATTCCTCGGATTCCTGTCATTCTAAACAGTCTTTCATTTAGTTTTAAACGAGTCCAGTTTCCAGTGAGCCTATGTTTTGCGATGACTAATTAAAGTAATTAATTAATTAAGTAATTAAAGTAAAGGTAAGACACTAAAAGTTGTGGGTGTGGATCTAAGTATTAGCTGTTTTTCGGTCAGCTTTATGTGGCTCTATCACGTGTTAGCATTACTAGCAGCCTGTATGCTTTGATCCCTGATTGCTATACGTCTAATCCATACATCCATACATATTATAAAAGGCTTTGTCCTGACTGACTGACTGACTGACAGACAACGTAAAGCCTAAACCGCTGGTCGTATCGACTTGAAATTTGGAGGGTGTGTTTGTTTTAAAGTCTAGAAGTGTACAAAGAAAGGGTTATTAAAAATTTAACCCTTAAGTGTATGAAAAGGGATGAAATCGATTGTATGAAACGTCTTCATTTTTTAAGTTACAGCTATGAAATTTTGTTTTGGAATACTTATATTTAAATAAAAAATACGCTCATATTTTTTTTTTACTGGGGTGGATTTATAGGAGTGAAATATTGTATGGAAAGATCTTTGCTTTTGAAGTTGGCGACTTGAAATATGGAGGGAGGGGGAGAAAGAGGAAAGGAAGGGAGAAGTGAGGGGAAAGTGCGGGGGTAGTTAGGGAGAAGTCAGGGGAAAGTCAGGGGGAAATCGACAGCCTCTGTATTTCGGTGGTACTGTGTATGGACTGTGAGGTCGCGGGTTCGATTCCCGCTCAGTGCAAATATTTGTAGCATGAACATGTCTATTTGCATTGGTCTGGGTGTTTATATGTATAATATGTATCTATTTACAAAAATAAAAGTATTTAACTATGTTTATCCGTATTCTAGAACCCATAATACAAGCATATAATATGCTTACTTTGGGTCTAGATGGCGTTGACCTCGCTGCATATGTGGGACCAGCTGAGTATCCGCGGAGTCATTGTGTGGGTGGTGTGGGTCAACCCGCCGGCCAGGGAGACCCGTATAAACGGTGGTGCCGCCGCTGGCCGCCCGCGGCATTGTTCAAGGGCCCAATTAGACCTAACCAAAAAAAAAGAGACTGCCCCACCAGGTTGCGCATAATCTCGGAGTGGTTCGTCGTGCAGGTTGGTGACCGGATAGTGGGACCCGGCGACCATTTTCGAGACGGTACGGCGGCCTTTTGCGAGCAGTCCGTATCATGGAAGCCCGGAGGCCTAAGACCCTTGAGCCTTTACAGCTGCGAAGAGACATCGCCTCCTCAACGGCCGTCTTCTATCGCCTTTACCACGGAGAGTCTTCTCAACAGCTCTTTAAATTAATTCTACCCTCTCCCTTTTTATCCAGAACGACACGTGCGGGACTGAAGTGCTACCCTTTCACAGTGCAATCTAAAGGGTCTCGAACCAAACGGTTCAGCACTTTATACTTTTGTCGCTCAATTAAAGCCTGGAACTCTTTACCAGCGCATGTGTTCCCACCTAACTTTCATCCTGGGACTTTTAAGCGAGGCGTGAAGAAGCATCTCACTAAGCCGCCATAGTGGAGGCCACCATACCAGTAGTTTGGCTTTTGAATGGTGTCCACCACTTCTGAATTCCACGGACTGCTTACCATCAGCCAGAGTAGAGGCACTTTGGCAGGCTAATATAAAAAAAAAACTTATAGCGTTTTTATTCCTCGGATTCCTTTCATTCCAAACAATTTCCCGTTTAGTTTTAAACGAGTTCAGTTTCCAGTGAGCCTATGTTTCGCGATGACAATTAATGAGTGTGGATCTAAATATTAACTGTTTTTCGCATGGTCAGCTTTATGTGTATTTGCCACGTGTAAGTAATCCTAGCAGCCTGTATGGCTTTGATCCGCGATGGCTATACGTCTAATATCGTAGATAAAGAAGCATTTACTTTAAAGATTTTTCTTATTCACCTAAACGAAGATGTTTATAATTCAAAACAAACCAAAAGATATATCCAAAAAATGCTGCCCTAAATCACTATTCCACGCGGACGAAGTCGCGGGCACAGCTAGTTAAAAATATATTTATTTATTTATTTGAGTGCTGCTTGTGTTCGGTCTTGTAAATAAGACGTAAGCCGCCGAAGCATGTGTTTTGTGACACTTGCGTAAGAAAATTTGATGATAATCCATCTGAGCCGGTACCTTTGGAAGTATTTAGGTTTTTAAGATATTTTCTTACTATGGAAAGGAGTGAGATGGCAACAGAACAGATGTTAACAATTTGTGAGGTACTTAAAAATCTTATATATATTAATATTCATTAAAAAGTTCAGCAATATTTGGACGAGTATTAGCCGTGTGATTGTTGAGGTACACGGTACTGTTTCAGGAAACTCAGTAGTTTTAATAATTTTAGATTTTATATACGACCAAAAGAATTTAGTATTTGTATGTAGGTATATTATGTTCAGCCCGTTCTACATAATAATATAAAGTATAACACGATGTTTGTGCCTGTTTTTGTAACGATCGAAGTTCAGTGAAATTAATAATTATAATAGTATCACCGTAAATTATTATTTTTTATGTACTTATTTTAAATTTTTGTTAAATATTTGTGTTATTTTATTTATATAGGCACTAATTTATGTGTTGGTTTGCATGTGTGTGTATGTTTTATTTGTACTAGGTTGCTGCGTAAACAAAGTGTCATCCAGAGGGACAGATGGGAATAATCCATATTTACGTTGTGAATTCGTACACCATTTAATATAATAATAATAATAATAATTAAACGGCAAAAAACGGAACGCCACCCGAGTTTCTAACAACTGGATTCCGTGCCGCATTCATGGCTTCTAAGGGTGCTAGAACTGTATAAAGTAGATGCTAGTGTACGCACCTTTTTGGAGGCATGTATGCGGCAATGGGGAACAGTTTTTACCTATCCAGGGTGCCGACATGTCCGTGGTAACGGTAAACCAATATGGATTAGGCGGGGCATATTCCAGGGTGACAGCCTGAGTCCCCTATGGTTTTGCCTGGCTCTGAATCCTCTCAGTACATTGCTAGAGGGTTCAGAATTAGGCTACAGGTTACGTAGAGGTGGTCAAGTAATATCCCACCTGTTGTACATGGATGATCTGAAACTAATTGCGCCTACTGATATCCAGCTGAAAGGTTTACTAAAGGTAACAGAAAACTTTAGTAACTCTATCAGAATGGAGAGAGTCAGAGAGTCATGCATGTAAAGCGTGGTGGGATAGTAGAATCTGAGGGCATTCAACTCTCTGATTCTATTCAGCTTATATCGCTTCTCGTAACTGACACCTATAAGTACCTAGGTATGTCGCAAGCTTTAGGTATAAAGGAAGAGGCAATAAAACAATCATTACAACAACGTTTTATAGGCCGCCTTAAAAAAAGTACTAAATAGTTTATTATCTGGCGGCAACAAAGTACGGGCCTGTAATGGTTGGGTCATGCCACTCCTTATGTACTCTTTCGGCATACTTAGGTGGACTCAGACTGAGTTAGATGCCCTGGACAGGAGAGTCCGTACATTGCTGACTTCATACCGAATGCATCATCCACGTTCGTCTGTCATGAGGTTGTATACACATCGAAAGTGTGGTGGTCGCGGTCTTTTAAATGCCAAAACCCTTCATAATCGCGAGATATGCAACCTTAGAGATTATTTTCTGAAAGCGAACGGGGCTCTGCATCAGGATGTTGTTGCAGTGGACAATGGACTGACCCCGTTTGCCTTAGCTAAGGAGAACTGGCACAAGCCTGTAGTGCTTGGCGTCGACGACCATCGGGTGGTATGGCAAAGCCAGGAGCTCCACGGCAGGTTTTACACGTCGAGCTTTACACGGTCCAGATGTGAAGCGAACTGCTTCCGTGGCCTGGCTACGCTTCGGTGATCTTATCGGGGAAACCGAAGGGTTTGTTTGTGCAATTGCTGATGAAGTTATCAAGACGAACAACTACCGGAAATATATCCAGGGCCAGATACAGAAGGCAGTGTTGCTTGACACGGCCCGCATTTTGAGGAGGTTCCTATCTCTGGAGCCCTAACCGCCGGTAGCTTGGTCCCTGTACCCGATACCGGTGAGACTCCAATTTTTATATTTTTAAATGTATGTGTTTATTTATATACTTATATTTAAAAATGAAATTTTGAGAATGAATTTAAATAAAGGAAATGATAATAAAACACCTGTGGCATTCGAGGACTGCCGTGGTAAAGCTATTTCAAAGCATTTTTTATTAACTTATGCAATTATAATTAATAATAATAATAATAATATTCTACCACATGCACACAGCGAATAATTATTTATTTATATTTTATTTAAGCAGTATTTTTTTCTTTGAAAGTACTTAATTAAAAAAAAATATTTGATATTAATTCAAGTTACACTTTTTGGGCGTGGTGACCGATAAGAAAACATTTATTTTTCTTTTATTGAATAAATGATATTTTTATTATCTTACAATACATGTAGGTTATTCTGGAATTTTTATAATCCTACTGAGTAATTTTACTCCAAAAAATAATAAAACTGGGACGTTACATTACTTTAAAAATTCTTTTTTTATTTGAAAGGGTATACTCTGAAATTGGTCCCATATTTTTATTATAAAAATCGATTCAGTAGTTGTATGTTTGTTACAACAGAACTCGGTCATTTATGAACCAATTTGGAAAATTATTTTTTTTATTTGACAGGGTATACTCTAAAATCGGGTCTTATATATTTTTTATAAAAATGGTTCACAACCAAGAAGGATCATAATGAACTTAATAAATATAACCTACCTACTAGTAAAAATAACCTACTTGATTAATCTATTAATATATTAATGTAAAATATAGATTTAATACAAGAAATCGAACGGAATCTGATAAGTGCGTGTCAAATTTTGTATGTATCTAAACACAACTATCAATGACGTCTGCCTTCGCGTATGATCGCGTTTGGGTAGTCCACTCAGGCACGGTAATACTATATACAGTAATCCATCTTCATATAAACGGACAAAGCGCGAGCTATGCCTACGCGCCTCGGTCTCGGTATAGTCGGTATGCGCTCGGTGTGCAGACAGTCGCGACTGTGCCGCAGTAACGAACGAACGGTGTGTTGTTTTTTAACAATAAGCGCGCGATTTTTTACTAAAAATAAGTTCAAGTACATATTTAATATGAAGATTAGGATATATTGTGCTGTTTTTGGTTGCATGAATTCGTCAATAACGCATCCAGAGATAACTTTTTTTAGATTACCTGGAAACTTTGAAAGGTAAGACTACAAAATAATTTTATTTATTGTATATACGGCCGAGTCACAATACTGATAGATAGTATTACCGTGAATCAGGCATAGACAAAGGCAGAATTAAAGATCCTTCTTGGCTGGCACCGACTCCAAAATAACTGATTATATAAATTGTAAATAGTAAAGTATTATAGGTATCAATGATTGCGTTGATTTCCCTTTAATGTTCTTAGCTATGAAGTAATTAAAATATTATTTTCTACTTTTTAGTTAAGGATTGAACAGGTACTGTTTAGAAGTCGGTTTTCGGTTTTTTTCTAAAAAAGAGTGTGTGTTCTCATGTACGCACGTAAGAAGTTATAATCCAAAAATACCAAATAATAACACAACGCATACATACATAACAGTTTACCTCAAATCTATAAATGCACTTAAAACAGTATATTAAAACTATTTTTACCACTAATATTCAAAATAAATATTTTTACTATTTTTTTTACATAAATATAATGGAATTGATATAAAAGCCAATATATTTTTTATTTATTCACACTGATTATTTGTACTGATACGACACACAAAGATTCGCAACTAACTTCAGGGTGTAAAACGTTCGCAACTAACTTCAGGGTGTGGCTTTTTTCTGTCGGTGTGCGCGCGCATCGTAAAAATTCACTCTCATCATTTTTCCAATCGCGCCAAAAGAAGTATAACTTCAAAAATCATTTTATTTATGTTACTACTTAACCTCACATTATAGTCATGCTATAAAGATATTGAATATTGAATATTGACTCACTGCAGTAGTAGAGCTCCTCGTCGCTGGCGTCAGCCTGGTCGCTGCAGTGCGGCACTCCGTCGCAGACCAGGTCCTCGGGCACGCACGGTCCCTCGGCGCACGCGAAGTGGTCGCGCGGGCACGTGGAGGCCGCGGGGCGGCAGGCGCGCGCGTCGGGCGCCAGCACGCGGCCCGCGCCGCACGCGCAGCGCGCCGCGCCGCCCGCGTCCGCCGCGCAGCGCTCGGCGCAGCCGCCGTTCAGCGCCGCGCACGGGTCCGGCGAGCCTGCACACAGCCAACATGTACCGACGGTCGCCGCACGGCACCGCGCGGCGCAGGGCTACTCACAGGTCTGGTGCTCGGGCGTGACGGCCACGATGGCCATGGGGCGCGGCACGTCGCGGCGCAGCGGCTCGGCGCCCCCGGCTCGCTTGTCTGCGCGGAACACCCCGTGTGCGAGCCAGTCGGTCCAGTACACCCAGTCGCCGGCCAGCGCCAGGTCGAAGGGGTGGTCGGTGGCGGCGCGGGTCACGAGCGCGCGGTGCGAGCCGTCGTAGTGCATGCGCTCGATCTTGTCGAGCCGCGCGTCCGCCCAGTACACGTGCTTGGCGGCGTGGTCCAGCGCCAGCCCGTTGGGCATGAGGATGTCGCTGGCCACGATGGTCTGCAGGCCGCGGCCGCTGTCGTAGGCGCGCTGGATGGAGGGGTGCGACTCGTTCCAGTTGGTCCAGTACAGGCGGCGCTCGCAGGGCTCGAAGTCGATGCCGCGGGGCCGGTCGCCGCGCGGCAGGCGCAGCACGGTGCTGACGCGCGCGGCGCGCCGGGCCAGCGTCACGTTGAGCAGGTCGGGGAGGCGCGCGGCGCGCACGCCGGGCGCGCTGTTGCACGTCCAGTACAGCGTGCGCGTCGCGGCGCCGAACACCATGCCCTCGACGGCGCCCACCTGCTCCAGCAGCACCTCGTGCCCGGAGCCGTTGAAGTGCACCGTGTTGATGGAGCCGCGCTGGATGTCCGAGTAGAAGAGCCGCGCGCCCGCGTACTCGTACGCGAGGCTGATCGCGTTGCGCATCAGCTCCCTGACACGCATCGCAAGTGATCGTTACTGTACAGTGCGTGCTCAGCGACACACACACACACACACATAGGTACATACACATGTAAATTACATACTTGTTACGGATGGGCGGGTAGGGTGAGTTTAGGTCCTTTTCGTCCTGCAGGTGAATGCTGTCTATCTCAGTGACGCGCGAGTACATCAGGAACGACTCGTACGCTACACACACGACAAGTTACAAATAAAAAGGAAGAAATGACCTAGATTTTTTTATGTCAGCCTACCAAAATGACTCTGCTCTGCATGATGGTAAGCAGTATTCCTACACAAATTTTTAAAAGTATAAATTTTCGTCCAAACGTTTTCATCCCCTTCGGAGCTGGATTTTTTTAAAACCCTTTCTTTCTTTAGACATAAAGGTAAACACATCCTCAGAGTTTACAGTCTTTAACTTCAAAAATAAAAAGAGTTCCATACAATGTTTCATCCCTAATTTCACCCTTCTAAAGCCAAACGTGTTAATATTCTTGGGGCGAGCATTTTTTATTTTGATAGAAGTAAGGATAGTATAGAATATAATAATATGGTACAAGTAATTAAAAAGAAAGAAATGACATAATTTTTTTTTATGTCAGCCCACCAAAATTACTCCGCTCTGCGTGATGGTATCTCTTTTCACACAATTAGGGGTTGAATTTTAATATCCTTTCTTAGTAACATACTACCTTATGACATTACGACAAACACACCCTCTAAATTTTAAGTCTTTAACTTCAAAAACAAAAATCTTTCCATACAATGTTTCATTCCTAATTTCACAGCGGTTTAGGCTGTGCGATGTCTGTCAGTCAGTCAGGACAAAGCCTTTTATAATATGTATGGATATTATTAATATAATCAAAAAATAATCTAATGAGTTATTATTACTATCATTAATTAGCCTACCTACTTGTGCAGTGGCGGTTTTCTTTTTAATTGTAGGAATGAAAAAAATCATTATTATTTACACGAAAAAAACGAGCTTCGATAAAATTTACAATATTTTATCTCTATACAGTATAGTATAAGTACTGAATACTCTAACGTCTGTAGTTATATGGAACATTTCTAAACACTTCATAAAATATACTTTTGTGAGTATGAATTTAAATAGCTTATTGTCGGCAAATTTGTAAATCCGTCACTGTACTTGTGTGTTCCACTGTTGGGCAAAGGCCTCTCCTTTAGACTTTCAAGTTTCTCTATCATTAACAATCTTCGGCCATTCATTGCAAAATATGTGAAAATAGCCGTCGTCGTCGGCGTCGTCGTCGAGCAATATAATGAGTAGCGTAAATAAATACATAAATAAATTTTATGAATTGGCCGCGCGGTTGAAACGGTCATCAACTTTAGATTCTGATGCGAAGCTAGCAGGGCGGGTCGCTAGTAAGTAATAAGTAGGTAGCTAGGTAGGTACTTTTAAATAATATAAACTAGCGTGTATAGAGTAAGTAGTTACGCGTGCAGGAGACGTTGTCTGCGGAGAGTCGTCCGTGCGGGCAGGCGCAGCGGCCGCCCAGACACAGCGCGGCGCAGGGCCCGCAGCGCGGGGGGCCGGGGGGCGCGGCCTGCGCGGCGCGCGCCCACACCACCACGTCCTTGAGGCTGTCCCCCGCGCGGTCGCGCAGCACGCGGTACGCAGACACGTTGCGCAGCGGCGCCGCCAGCACGCTGCCGCGGTGAGCCGTCCTGCAACACGCCGCGTCAGTGTCGATGTCGAGCCACACTCGGATGTGGCGGACGAGCGAGCCACTCACGTGTCGAGCCAGTACAGCGTGTCGTTGTAGAGCGCGAGCGCGACGGGGTGGTGTCGCTGCGCGGGGAAGCGCGCCACCACCTCGTGCGCCGCGCCGTCGTAGCGCATGCGGTGCACGCACGCCGCCACCGACTCCACCCAGTACACGTGCTGCTCCTGCGCACACCACACACGCACACGTCACTAGCAGGTACACGCACGCGCGGTGCTACAGAGCGCCGCCGTACCTTGGAGTGCAGAGCGATGTCCGCGACGGCCGAGCCGTTGTACACCAGGTCGCGCTCCGAGCCGTCCAGCCGCGCGCGCTGGATCCAGCCGCCGCCCGTCAGGAACAGCCAGCCGCGCACCGGGTCCACCGCCAACGCTGTGCGATCAACCACGGACGAGTTCAATCGGTGCCACTATGTCATAGAATACTTCAAAGTGAATATAATACATGCAGAGCGCTCACAGGTGACGGGCAGCGGGTCGGTGTCGAGCAGCACGTAGCGGTGCGCGCCGTCCAGCCGCGCCACCTGCAGCAGGCGGCGCCGCGGCTCGGACCAGTACAGGTTGCGGTGCAGCCAGTCCACGGCCAGCCCCGCCAGCCAGTCGGCGGGCTGCGTGTCCAGCGGCGCGGGCTGGCTCAGCAGCAGCTCGCGCCGCGTGCCGTCGCGCCGCACGCGCCACAGGCTGCCCGCCTCCGTGTCGGCCCAGAACAGCCACTCGCCCGCCGCGTCGTAGTCGATGCTGGCCGCCAGCGACAGCTGCGGCACGGGCGGCAGCAGCCCGCGCGCGCCGGCCTGCGTCGCGTTGCTCGCGTTGAGCGCCACGCCGCGCACCTCCCAGCTCACCGAGTACACCACCACCTCGTCCACGGCTGCCGGGGGAGAGCGCGTGAGTGCAAAACTCGCGATATCACAACCCAACAAACATTTTAGTCGTATAAGTAAGAGTTACACGGGTTACATTTCTATAAACATCGTATTGAAGTTATTTTAGCTTATGATACGACTTAGTGTCTCTTATCTTTATACAACTTATAGTCGTGTAAAAACGACGTATAAAATTCTTTGCGACTATTTATTTAATACTAGCTTTTGCCCGCGACTTCGTCCGCGTAGAAGTAGAAAATGATTCTAAAAGGTTTTTTAATTGTTTTACTACGATATTATTTTTTGTTAAAAACATATAAATTATTATGTTTGAACGTTTGAATACATATTACTTAATAATCTGTACAATAGTGATGAGATATAAAGGTTAAATATCGCTTTTAAAAACATCTAACTGGTGTGAACCAGTTAACTACCCTATTGTTTAATAATGAGATAATTAAAACTTTTTTATAAATGCATCTGTTTCACAAAGTTGAAAGAATACAGAGTAAGTAGTTTGTCTTAGATTTTCTGAACATTCCGTCATGGTGTCAGGGTTGTAGTACATCTTTAGTTCACCTTCAAGATGTACGTACATCTAGATGTACTTATTATCAGTAATATGGTCCCTAATTAATATGGTCTACCATATTGATGAGAGTTTAACTTAAATTGGACATATTTATGTCTCGAAAACTTAAATTCATATAAACGCATCATTATAAAAATCTAATAGTAGTTTTACAAACTAAATTTAATAAAAATTTCACTGCATTCACTAAATCGCATTTAAAACTTTCTGAATATAGATTAAATTAACTTAACTTTTTTGTTTATGCGCCAATTTTAATAAAACAAACATTAAATGTTACACGAAACTACATAAGTGCAAACCGCCATCGAACTGCACCGGCGCGGTTGCTACGCGCCTCGTATACATAAGACTTTCATTTTCAAAAATTTCTAGTATTTATGGACGGATTTTAAAAATTCTTTTTTTATTCTATAGGTGTTTCTATCCGCTATGTATAGTGTATAGTCACTTGCAGATATTCACCGTGTAACACATATTAATAAATAATTTTGTGAAATTTTTAAGGATATCCGGGATACCCGGTTTTTTTTCGGGACAAAAGGTAGCCTATAACCTGGCCAGGAGTATGACCTGTAAATGTAGCGAGTTTGATAAAAATCCGTTCAGTGGTTTTTGATTCATGCCTGCACATACAGACAGACAGACAGACAGACAAAAAATTTCTAAATTACATTTTTGGCATCAGTATCGAATAAATATTACCCCCCAATAGTATTTTTTTAAATTATTTTATTAATTTAAATATATTCAATGTACAGATTTTATCTCGCTAGAGATTTATTATAAGAATAGATGACCATTACACAACTTTCGGTGGTATAACCAGTGCTGTCGATCTAGTAACGTCTATACGACTTATTTAGCGAACTTTATCGTATTAGAGTCGCGAGAACTACTTTTACGTGATAATCGTGAAAGAGTGATAAATTGCACTCGTACACGATTTTTAGTCAATTTGAACACTATTATAGTATAATGACTGAATGTCCTGTTATTGTAGAATATATATTAACATTACAATTAATTCAGTCTAAATCTAATATTACTACACGACAAGTTAATTTGAATGAAACTGGAGTTGATTCGTACAATTTTCAATTTTGAATTCAAAAGAGTTTAATTCCTTAAAGATTTCTTTCCTAAATCTAGATGTAGGTATTCTTTATTGAAAAGCTTTAACAATTAAAAAAAATTTTGGGGATATATATTTTAAACATAAAAAACTTCCTCTGTCCGTCTCTGGCACCGAATCTATATATTTATTAAATCACATAATAAGGTATTTTACTATCAGCAGACCACCAATAGATAAATCACGAATTTAATTTTGTAAATTTTCCCTAATTGAACCCTAATTTTGTTAATAGGGCTGATAATATACAAACAAAAATAACTGCACAGAATGAAAAGTCGTTTAGATGTTTTTTGTATCTTAAACTATACGTCGTATAAAAGTAACTTTTAGCACGTTCGTTAAAAATATAGAGAGAAATATTATTAATTTAATTTAATTAAAAATTATTTATTCATCAAATTATTTATTTGCTGGTCAAGGGTATACAGTGGTTTTAGCAATACATTGAATATTGTTCTTCTTGATCTACCATAATGGCAAGTATTAAACTGACAAAGATAGCGCAGATTACTCGATAACATTAGTTCCCCAAAAGATTAATGCACTTCAACACAAGTTTCGAAGATATAACACATCGATAATCTATACATATAATTAAAATGTAACCGATCGCTGTCTGTACATGGAAGATATTTGAAAAAAAATATTATTGAGACCTTTAACAACGCAAATAGAACCCAAAACAATGATTGTTACAATTTTTGTCTGTTTGTCTGTTTGTCTGTGCGTTTGTTCACGCTAATCTCAGAAACGGCTTATCCGATTAAGATATGGTTTCCACTAATACATTGTGGTAAGCTTCACTTAACATTTAGTGTTTGTTTCATGTCAATCGGTTCATAAATAAAAAAGTTATGCCAATTTAAAGAATCACGTCGAACATTTGTTACTACGAAACCTGATGGAAACAGAGACTTAAACTAAACAGGTTACGGAATAGTTGATAGTGTTTTTATTTCTCGCATTCCTTTCATTCTAAACAATCTTCCGTTTAGTTTTCAATGAGTCCAGTTTCCAGTAAGCCTATGTTTCGCGATGACAATTAATAAAGCCCAAGGTCAGACACTAAAAATTGTGGGTCTGGATCTAAGTATTAGCTGTTTCTCGCACGGTCAGCTTTATGTGGCTCTATCACGTGTTAGCATTCCTAGCAGCCTGTATGCTTTGATCCCCGATGGCTATTCGTCTAATCCATACATCCATACATATTATATAAAGCTTTGTCCTGACTAACTGACAGACAACGCACAGCCTAAACCGCTGGTCGTAGTGACTTGAAATTTGGAGGGTGCGTTTGTCTTAATATCTAGAGGTGTCCTAAGAAAAGGTTTATAAAATTTAATCCCTAAGTGTGTGAAAACGATTGTATGAAACTTCTTCATTTTTTAATTGAATTCTTCGTTTTGGAATACTTCTATTTAATAAAAATATTCTCATAATTTCATTTTAACAGGGGTGGATTTAGAGGGGTGAAATTAGGGATAAAATATTCGAATGGAAAGATCTTTTACTTTTGAAGTTAGCGACTTGAAATTTGCAGGGAGGGGGAAGGGAGGGGGAGGAGAGAGGGAAAGAAGGAAGGGAGGGGAAAGTGAGAGAGAAGTGTAGGGGAAGTGAGGGGGAAATAAGGAGGAAGTACGGGAGAAGTGAGCGAGAAGTCAGGGAGAAGTCAGGGGGGAGTCAAGGGAAAGCCAAGGAGAAGCGAGAGAGAAGTGAAGAGAAAGTGAGGGGAATGTGAGAGGAAAGTGAGGGAAGTGAGGAGAAAGTGACGGGGAAGTGAGGGAGAAGTGAGGTGGAAGTGGGGGAGAAGTGAGTGAGGGGAAAGTGAGGGTGAAGTGAGGGAAAAGTGAGGCGAAAGTGAGGAGGAGTGAGGGAAAAGTGAGGGGTAAATGAGGAGGAAGTGAGAGGAAACTAAAGGGGAAGTGAGGGAGATGGGAGAGGAAGGGATAAACAATATAAAAATGTCTATTGGAAAAAACAATATTCACGCGAGCGAGGCTGCGGGCAAAAGCTATCTATTTACATAAAAGCAAAAGGTCACTCACTCACTCACTCACTCATCACGAAATCTCAGAAACAACAAGTGCTAGGAATCTCAAACTTTGCATGATCGTTCCTATTAGGATATAGGTGCTCACTTAGACGGGATTTTGCAAAATCCATCCTCTAAAGGGGTTTAAAGGGGTGACAAAGTTTGTATGAAACTTCTATAGTTTTTATAGTAGGATTACCAAATTACTAGAAAATACTCTTTTTTAATATTCAGAAACTACCCTTATTAAGTGGGCAAATAAGAGTCGAAGTTTGTGTGAAAGTGGTTCATCAGTTTTAGCGGTAGCGGGTTTAAATGGGATTCGCCATAGAGACGGATAATACTGATATTTATTACTGATACAATGTACGGTTGCCGTAAAATCAGGCAGGCAATATTCTCATAGAGACACCCATCTGAATTTTCACGCGAACGAAGTCGCGGGCAACAGCTAGTAAATAATAAATGGCTACCGCTAGGTAACTTTGAAAACTCTAACATAACATAAGATGAATATTGTCCGTCACAATTTTACAACATTATTCTACAAAAAAAGTCGTGATTAATGACAACGACGTAATTAAGACCAGCTCATGGAACCAAAAGTCATAGACTTCAAAAATGTTTGTTGGGAAGGTACACACTAAGGTGGGTCGAGTACGTACCGGTGCAGTTGGCGCCGGCCCGCTCGTAGCCGGCGGCGCAGAGGCACTGGCTGGCGGCGGCGGACACCGGCAGGCACAGGTGCGCGCAGGGCGAGCGCCGCGCCGCGCACGCGCCGCGGGAGCCGCGCTGCACCGCCGCGTCGTACACGCGCAGCGACACCACGCCCTCTGCGGACACATGCGTCGTCACCGGTCTGTCGGACCCTGGCGCCACTGCCGCACTCGGTGTCACCGCTACTGACCGGTGTTGTTGCGCAGCAGGCGCGAGGTGTTGTGCGCGCAGGAGTGCTTGTCGCAGCTGCGCACGGTGTGGTCGTCGGCGTCGGCCCAGATCACGAGCTCGCCGTACACCTCCAGCGCCACCGGCCGCGCCGACGAGCTCGGCGTCTCCAACTGCACGAGTACTCATACCATTATACATATAAAATACCTATCTAAATATTACATAGTTCAAAAATAAAAAATCGAATTTGAAAAAAATACTCGCACGTCTATGAACAAACTAGCCATTTGTACCTCCTTTTTCTCAACTATGAATATAATATATAAATATATTCCTCAACTATAAATATATATTTTTTTAATTCTATATTGCCCATTACTTACAACTTAGTTACGCTACGAGACCTAATAAACAATATTCAATAGTCATAAAACCCTTTAAGAGCCATTTTACGTTTTTATCCAAAATTTTATGTTTTTGAGCGCCTAATGTACCATATTAGATAATGCTTTGAAACTGTTACATACATGGAAAAGATAGTCCAATTGCTAGTATTGTTCTTTAATAGAACACATTTACAAAATTTCTTTTACTTGCTTTGTAGTGATCAATCTTCCACATGTAGTTAACAAAAAAATCCTTGCAGAGTAAATTTCGGAGTCCTAAATATCACATTGATATTAATATATTTGACTAAATTAGATACAGTAAACATTAGTTATATACTTTCCGTGATACTAACCTTAGTCTAAATGACTTAAAATGGCTATAAATTGCGATGTAGAAGCCGGCAGCCATTAGTACGGCGTGAAGCCGCTTCTAAGCAGGATCTATGTCATTATTTTCCGCATTCTAATTACGAAAATATACGAAATAAACGCAATAATATACTGCGACCAAAACTTCTTGGGATATCCCTCAATTGCACTAATTTTGAAACGCACTAAAAATGTATCTTACATGTAATGTTACTAACAGATAATAAGAACATTGTTACGAACACATGGTTAAGGATGCTTTTCCGACATAAATGTTATTTATTTATTTATTATTATTTTTATCGGTGACCTCTAAAATATAGTCTAATAGGATTATTAAAAAACTATTACTTTGTTTAACTTTACCTTTTACTTAGCGTTAGCGTTAGAGAATATAAAATAATGTCCATGTTTAACAATGACAATTTTACTAGGTATTATGATTTGCTAATTTACTAATATATAAAGGTTATTTAACTTAGGCCCAATTCCCCCCTTTCCCCTTTCCTCACCTCCCTCCTCACTCCCTTCCCCTAATCCCATACCCAGCCGCCATAGTGGAGGCCACCATACCAACAGATTAAAGCGATGTCTTTTGGTATGGTGACCACCACTTCTGGATTCCACTGACTGCTTACCATCAGGCGGAGTGGACTCACTTTAGTAGGCAAATATAAAAAAAAAAAACTTATTTATTAGGTATATTAATATTAGGTAATGAGTTCGTTGAAATTAATTGGACTTAGTAAAAAAACTACACATGGACAACGGCATCGTAAAGCTTTTTTAGAAGATAGGAACTGCTGGTTTTATATAACGGCCGATGCTATGTATGAGTGTAGGTGGTGAAAAACTGGAAAACTAAATATTCTTGTTACAAATCTATAATATAAAAATGAATCGCTGAATGTGTTGCTAAGCTCAAATCTCAAGAGCAGCTGAATAGATTTCGCTAATTCTTTTATTTTAATATTCCTTGAAGTACGAAATAGGTACTGACGGAAAGAAAATTTAAAAAGTGTCTGAAAAAAATTGAAGAATCGATTGTTAGGCGGTACGAAGTTCGCCGGGTCAGGTAGTATAATAAATATTGAGAGCCTTGAGTACCTTGTTGCAGGAGCTGTTCGACTGCTCAAGAATATAGATTTTTGAGGAGCAAATTTTATTGCATTTTGTAAGAAGGATATATATTTTTGATAATTTTACAAGAGTTCCTAATTTCATAAGTTTGATAAAGGCTAACTTGAGTCGTAATAAGATATTTGTCTTTTTTTTTATTCTATGAAGAATATTTAAAGTCATGTTAACTTTAGGTGTTATCAAACAATGTCTTTGAAACGGTTTGTGATTTATTATTGAATCCTTTTGTTTTATTGTTATAAATATATATATTGAAACTTATCCGATTACAAGTAACACTAATAGTTAATTACTTGCAAATTCTTAGGATGGAAATCCTGGTCCTTGAAAACGGCATCACCAACGATGTAAGTCAAATTGACGTCACCAATGGCGAGTTAATTGTTTTTTTTTTTTTTTTTCATTTTAATAGTTTAGAATAAACTGTTCTTATTCACTAAGATTAAAAAATAATTCATATACTGCCCGATCAAGTTACACATTATACGGCTCAAGGTTGTTTCATCCCATTGTTGGTTAGTGACCCTGACTGCTAAGCCGGAGGTCGTGGGTTCGATTCCCACCCAGGACAAATCTTTGTGTGATGAGCATGATTGTTTGTTCTGTGTCTGGGTGTAATTTATCTATAATATGTATGTATTTACAAAAATAAAATGTATTTAAGTAGTATATCAGTTGTTTAGTACCCATAACACAAGCAAATATAATTGCTTAATTTGGGACTAAATGGCGCGGTGTGAATGAATATTATTATTATTATTATTATTATCCATCTCAATACTGCTTGCATTGTTTATTTACGCACATCTGCACGATGCTGCCATCTGTTATCTAAATTTGAACTGATCGAACAAGAAAATTTTTTGAACTGGCTCTTAATTAATTATTCGTCTTACTCATTTACCACTTCGAATGCCAAATCACCAGACAACAGGAAATCTATTATTTAGGAAGTCACCCAAGACCTACGAGTCGATATACAAAAAAGCATCCAATAAATAAACATGACATTCAACAAGCAACATAGTCACAATTGAGAAAACTGTCCCAATACAAGTATGTAATGTGCAACAAAAAAATTTCGTGCTTTTCTTGGCCCTTCTTCTCTTCTTTGTCGTATTAAACATAGTCAACATTCATGGATGCACCGCGCCGCGCTATATAACATACCGTATAAAATTTCTCAGTTGCCAAGTCCATGTACTGCATGCTGGCAGAGTCCGTGTTCACCCAGTACAGCCGGTTCGATTCCAGATCCACGCACATACCTGCAACAGTTAGTGTTGACCAATGACTGTCTCATACACGAAACGGCTCAGCATCCGGCATCAGGTTATTTTCTATAAAAATGTGATAGTACAACTAAGGAATACCGATTCATAATCATTAGTCAACACAAAAACCCCATTGGCGTGGATGAGACTCAAACAACTAAGGTAGGCACAACGTACATAGTGAGCAACTCGTGGAGTGCAACAAATATACTGACTGTTGACCCCGGCGAGCAGCGGGTCGGCGCTGGCGTCCAGCAGCATGCGGCGGTTGCCAGCGTCGCCGTCCGCCACCTCGAGGCGCTCGGGGCGGGTGGCCAGCGCCCAGTACAGCTTGCCGCGGCGCGGGTCCGTGGCCAGCGCGGTCACGTTGTGCAGCGGCGCCAGCAGCACGCGCGCGTGCTCGCCCGCCAGGCTGCTCACCACCAGCGCGGCGCCGCTCGAGTAGTACAGCAGGCGCGCCGCCCAGTCCAGCGCGAAGCCGCGCGGCAGCTCCACGCCGCTGTCGGCCAGCACGCGCACGCCGCCGCCGCGCAGCCCCGTGCGCTTGATCTCGTTGGTCTCCACGTCGGCCCAGTAGATGGCGCCGTCCGCCGCCACGAACTGCAGCGCGTGCGGCGCCGTCACCAGCGGGCCCGACACCGTGGGGATCATGTGCACGCTCGGCGCCTCCAGGTCCACGCCGCGGATCTCACCCGCGCGCCCCAGCAGCAGCACCTTCTCGTGCGCTGCACACACCCGCTACAATGGTACAGGCCGCACGTGTTGTAGAGAGACACAAGTGGGAGGCATAGGTATACGTACGCTCGCAGGTGACGCCGTCGGGGGCCAGGCGCATCACGTGCGGGCAGGCGCACACGCGCTCGCTGGGCGAGTCGATGAGGCAGAGGTGCGAGCAGCCTCCGTTCCGCGGCGCGCAAGGGTTGGAGCGCGCGGGCGGCTGGCGGCGCGGGTGGATCACCTTCACGTCGAAGGGCTGCGTCAGCGTGCGCTGCACCACCGTCACGTCGCTGCCTGCGCACACACACACGGTCATGCGGGTCAGCGCACGCGAGCGCGTCCGTCCCACTGTACGCCGCCCCTACCGTTCCACTTGTTGGCTCGCACGACGCTGTTGCTGCGCCAGTCGGTCCAGTACACGTGGCTCTCGAACACGGTGATGGCGAAGGGGTGCGACAGCGAGGGGTGGCCGCGCAGCACCTCGCGGTGGTCGCCGCCGTCGTAGTCCGTCGTGTGGATGGAGTCAGAGCGCGCGTCGATCCAGTACAACCTGCGCACGGCACGGAGCGGCAAGTGAGCGAGAGTCACGAGGGTGTCACGCACCTATAGAGTGCCGAGTGCACGCACCTCTGCGCGCGGTAGTCCAGCGAGATGCCGTTGGGCCAGGCGCCGTCGGACAGCGCGTCCACGCGCACCACGGCGCCGCGGCGCCGGCCCGCCAGCGACGCGCGCTCGATGCGCGGGGCCGCCTGCTCCCAGTCGCTCCAGAACAGGTACCCTGCACACGAGACACGTCACTACAGCGTCCCACCACACCGCACACGTACGACGAGCGAGTACTGACCGAGGCGCGGGTCGAGCGCGATGGCGCGCGGGCTGTCCATGTCGCCGGCCACCAGCGTGCGCCGGAACTCGCCGTCCAGCCGCGCCACCTGCACACACACACGCACACTGTCAGCATATTGCATATCTCATAATGTTCCTTTACATAGAATTGTAATCCAATACTACCTCTATCTGATGGAGACTGCTCTCGACCCAGTAAAGATTGCCGGCCACCCAGTCCACGGCCAGCCCTTCCGCGGTGGAGAGACCCTGCCGCACCACGGCCTCGATGCCGCTCAGCGCTGCACACACAGAGCCATTGTCACTATCAAGCTGTACAGTGGCAGTCGGGTAACAGGAGTGATGGGAAGAGAGGTAGAAACGCACCGTTGCCGACGATGAGGCCGCGGTAGATGTTGTCGTCGACGACATCGGTCCAGTAGAGGTGCACGGCACCCGACGAGCGGTCCAGGCGCCAGTCCAGCGCGATGGTGTTCTTGAGCGAGGAGATGAGCGCGCGCGCCGTGAGCGCAGGCAGCTCCACGCCGCGCACCTCGTGCCTGTTGCTGAACACGAGCAGCGGCGTCACGCCATCCGTGCTCTTGCACGTGAACCCGTCGTCGGCCAGCCGGTAGCCCTCGTCGCACGTGCATTTGTAGCGGTGCTTCTGCGGGCGACACGAGTGCGAGCACACGCCCCAGTCGCGGCAGGCGGGCCGCGACGAGCAGCTGACTCCGTCGCGCTGCAGGAACAGGCCTGCCGGGCACTCGCACTGCGGCCCGCTGGGCGCCGGCCGGCAGCCGTGCGAGCACGCCGCCAGCACGCACATCGGCTCTCCTGCGACCGACGCGCACCGTAATTATTTTCAATATTGGACCTCTACAATCCAACGGGTGTTAAGGACAACACGCACCACATCGGTCCGCTTCGTCGGCGCCGTCCGCGCAGTCCTGCGCTCCGTCGCACAGCTGCAGCAGCGGCACGCAGCGAGTGCCGTTGTCACAGCGCAGCGCCGGCGCCGCGCACTCGGGGCCCGGCGCCGGCCCCGCGCTGGTGCTGGGGACCGTGGTGCTGGTGGTGCTCGGGGTTACCGCGCACCCCACCTCGTCCGACCCGTCCAGGCAGTCCACGTGAGAGTCGCAACGAAACTCCTATCACACAAGCAACAGTCAACAATACGTGGCAAGAGTTCAAGAGTAAGGTATATTTACTCTTGAACTCTTGCCTCGTTTGTTCATTTATGCTATAACATATTCTTACCTCGATGACAGTTATTGCAGAGGACGGTGATACATGGAACGAGTAAAAAACTGATCCGTGTCTTTATCTATCTATAACGCAACTAGTGCATCTTTTAACTAGTGGTATTAACTGTAAATAGCCACATCCACACGTACCTTCCGAATGCACTCGGTGTTATTGCACTGAAACTCGTGCTCCTCGCAGAGTCCGTTGTCGTGCGCAGGACGTCTGAAAAACAACAATAATTGATAAAGTAATGACAAATAAAATAAATAAACTAAAAAAAATATAATAAGCCCGGTGGGTGTGGGGTGTGGGGTGCGGGGTGCGGGATGCGGGGTGCGGGGTGCGGGGTGCGGGGTGCGGGGCGCGGGGTGCGGGGTACTGACTGGTGGTCCTGCCGCGCGGGGTGCGCGGGGTGCGCGGGGAGCGCGGGCGCCTGCGTGCTGGGCGCGTCGCGGCAGGCGCGCTCGTCCGAGGCGTCGGCGCAGTCGGCGTGGCCGTCGCAGTAGTACTCCCAGGGCAGGCAGGCGCCGTTGTCGCACGTGAACATGAGGCCGCTGCACTCGGCGCCGGCGCAGTCCTGCTCGTCGCTGAGGTCGTCGCGGCCGCAGTCGGGCGCGCCGTCGCAGCGCCACCACTCGGGGATGCAGCGCCGCGACGCCGCGCACAGGAACTGCTGCGCGCGGCACGTGCTGCGCGCGCACACGCCCGCCGTCTCGTCGCTGCCGTCGTTGCAGTCTGCGGACGAGCACGGGTCGCGGGGGTCACACACACACTAACGAGGCGCCAGGTGGAGCGGCGGTGACGTACCTTTCTGTCCATCGCAGATCCAGCTGTTGGGGATGCAGCGGTTGCCGTCGCAGCGCGTGAATTGCTCCTCGCTGCACGTCACGTTCGCTGCAACGAGACGGACACAAATTGTAAGTAAAGGGTCAGCGTGAGGCTCATCGAATCGGTGTTAGTTAGCGACTTGATGTTACCGCACGGGCCCGTGGGTGAGGAGTCTTCGTCGGAGCCGTCCGGACAGTCGAGGTCTCCGTCACACACGTACAGCGCCTCGATGCAGCGCCTGCACGACAAGGATGGAATAAGTAGAGCTGCAACAATAGCTCCAGTAATAGAATCGGTATGTGGAACTGACCCGTTCTTGCATGCGAAGGATCCGGCGGCGCAGGGCGGCGGGGGGCGCGGCGCGGCGGGCTCGCAGGCGGCGGGCTCGCGGGGGGGGGGCGCGCGGCCCTCGGCGCATGCGCACGTGCGGCCGCCGCCCGCGCGCGCCAGGCACAGCTCCGCGCACCCGCCGCGGGACAGACGGCACGCGTTGTGACCTGCACCACTCCACACGTATACGGGTGTTTCTCAGATACGACTAAAAGCGTGTCCGAGCCGAAAATCCTATCAAAATGAACCTGATTTTTTTTGTGTAATAAATAAGATCAAAATAATTGGTGGCGTCTGACGTTTTGAGTTGATATCAGTGGCACGCACTGACCTGCTCATAATTTAGACTTTATGGTAACTACAAGATTATGTGTAAGTGTGAAACAACGAGCCAGTGGTGCTGCATCAGAGGCAAGAATAACAGAGCGCTCGAGCGGTACCACATGGTATGCCTGAATTATTCAGGTAAGGAAGCATTTTCGGTGTTTTACGTACGGCACTCTAAAAGTGTACCACCGAAGTCAACTGAAAATCGAGGTCCCTGAGAAAGCTTCATACATAATGACTAATACTACTTGTAGTGCTCGCAACGCGTCTAACATATTCAGCTGGTTTGCCTCGTTACGATACTGTTTTGTGATTAATACGACTGTTGCGTTTTTGTATTGTTTAGATATCATTCAAAGTAAGTATCGATAAGATCTGTCGCCGCCATCACGTCGACCACGTTCACTATTGTACTGTAAATGAGAGTTCGTATTTTCATTCCAATGCTACATAAAATAGAGTGTGAGGTCACCTTGCAAATTGGCGCCAGAGATCAGTTTGAGGTCGTAGAGCGGCGGCGGCAGGCGGTACAGCTCCGTCACGTTCCCGTCGGGCTGCAGGCGTCGCACCGCGCCCGTGCCGTGCTCGCTCCATATGAGGTTGCCTGCCGAGCACGATGCAGAACGTAAATGCTGTCTGTCACACGCCTGTCGAGTACGTGCCGCATGTACGCATACCTTCGTAGAGCGCGAGTCCGTAGGGCTTGAGCAGGCCGTGCTGCGGCTCCTGCAGCAGCACCTCGCGCGCGTTGGTCCTGAACACGAGGCGCTCCAGCTTGTTGAGGTAGGTGTCGCACCAGTAGAGCGCGTCGCGGGCGGGCGCCAGCGCCAGCCCCCCCGGCCAGTGCAGGCCGCCCGCCACCAGGTCCCTGCGCCCGCCTCCGTCCAGCGCCGCGGTCTCGATGCGGCCGCGCTCGGCGCGCACGGACGCCCACACGGACCAGTACATGGCGCCGGCGCCGGGGTCCAGCACGATGGCGCGCGGGTGGTAGTACTGGTCGTGCGGCTCGCTCACCAGCACGCGGCGCGCGCGCGCGTCCTCCAGCCGCGCCACCGACACCTGGCCCAGCGCGTCGTCTGTCCAGTACAGGTTCCTGCCTGCGCACACACATCCGTACAATATTAGTTAACCAATTGTGATGAAGAGAGAAGAAAGATAAGGAAGGGGAATGGCATCTGTTACTACATCATAGTGTGTATAGACTCTCACCGAGCCAGTCCACGGCCAGTCCCTCGCAGTTGTCGACGTCCTGTCCGATGAACACCTCGCGCGCCGACCCGTCCAGCTTCTGTCGCACGATCTCGTACCTGCGCAAGTAACAACATGCACCATCAGTACACAGTCTCGTCGTTACACCCGCCCTATGTAGTGGTATAGTGGAGGATGTCCACAAAATAAAGTATTTGAATTTGACCTGTGCACGTCGCAGTAGTAAAGGTACTGCCCCTCCAGGTCCACGTCGGCGGCGGTGGGGCGCGCGGCGTGCGCGGCGGGCGCGGCGGCCTCCCAGTGGCCCCGCGCGCCCGCCGCGCCCTCCAGCGACAGCGCCTGCACCAGCGGCGGCGACCCGCGCGCCACCAGCAGGTACGAGTCCAGCATCACGCCTGAAACAAACGCAACTCATGCAGTGACATCTTACACATCTGAACCTTGATCAAGTGACCCAAACTGTGTTGAGGTAGAGGTAGATATCATTTAACGATTGATATACTCACGCACGCAGTCCCCGTGGCCCGCGAGGCGGTACCCGTGGCGGCACATGCAGAGCGCGTGCGGCGTGTCGTTGCGGTAGGCGGTGATGCAGAGGTGCTCGCAGCCGCCGTTGTGGCGCGCGCACGGGTGCTGCAGCGGCGGCTGGCGCTGTCGGTGGAAGGCGAGCGCGGCCAGCGGGCGCGCGCTCAGTCGCAGCGGAGCCCGAGCGGCCGCCGCGCGACCGTAGCGCGACACCACCGACACCGAGTTGTTGCGCCACACCGGCAGGTACAGCCACGTCTCTAGCACCGAGATGTGCTGCAGCTCCTGCGTCTGTAGCCACAGAACACCTACTATCAGTACCTATACACATATGTGACAGGAACACTGGGCGGCGGCGTCAGTGCCACGACACGTACCGCGTATCCCTTGCGCACGGTGCGTCGGTGCGCGCCGGAGTAGTCGACGCGCTCCACGGCGTCCAGGTAGGCGTCGGCCCAGTACAGCACGCGCGCCGCCAGGTCCAGCGTCAGCGCCGACGGGTACACCAGCTTGAGCTGAGCCAGCGCCGCGCGTCCCTCGCCGCCCAGCGACGCGCGCTCCACGCGCGGCGGGGTCGCGCCCCACACCGTCCAGAACATGAGCCTGCGGGGAGACACGACACGTCAGTGTGGGACGGCTCGCGACACAGCGCAGTACGGCAGCACGGCTGGTGGCACTCACCCGGCGGCGGGGTCGAGCGCGAAGCCGTGCACCTTGGCGAGCGCGTCGTCCACGAGCAGGCGGCAGTGGCGCAGCGACACCTCGCACGCGTACAGCGCCTCACGCCCACCGTCAACGAAGTACCAGTTGTTGGACACCCAGTCGATGGCCAGATGACTCACCGCTGTAACATCACATGTACATACAACATCACGTCTGTCCGCTGACAACAAACAACATGTCATCAGATGGTGGTGGCTCACCGCTAATGTCGGGGAAGAAGTCAGGCGCGCCCACGAACGTACGCTTGCTGAAGTCGTCCGCGTCCACGCACACGATCGCTGACTTGCTGATGTTGTGGTGCACGTAGCAGATCGTACTGCAACCAACAAACGCACATTATCTATTGGTAGAGCTACTGGTAGTAGGCACTTACCAATGATGTAGGTGTGGTACTGACCGGTTGGTGTAGTGGAAGTCGAGGGCGCGCACGTTGAGCGCGGGTAGCGAGTGGTTGCGCTGCGGCGGCGGCGGCGAGGGACCCAGCCACTCGCGCCGCAGCTCCGCCTGCGTCACCACCACCAGCGACAGCGGCTCGTCCACCGGCTCTGAGGACACCGCGCACGTACAGGCACATTTACATTGATACATAGATATACAACAAGGTACAAAGCAATGTATGTTTGTTTACCGTTGATAGCGAGGCAGTTGCGCTTGTCGTTCTGCAACGTGTAGCCATGCGCGCAGGAGCACGTGTACGAGCCCACCGAGTTGTGGCAGTGCTGCGCACACGCATCCTCCAACTGGCACTCGTCCGTGTCTGGGACATAACACAACATAGCGTATACAGTACATGTACAATGTTTATCATCTCAGTGAGCTGTGAGGCGCGTGACTCACCGACGCAGTGTCCGTTGTCGTCCGGCTCGTAGCCCTCGCGGCAGTAGCAGGCCAGGCCGGCGTGCGTGGGCCGGCACCCCTCCGCGCACTGCAGCGCCGCGCACGCGCTCGCCGTGACTGTCACACACACGCACACGTCAGTGACCACTAGTTACATACCTACACACACTGAACTACATAAAAACTCGCTTAAAGTACGTACAATTGTCGCATATATCCCACTCGTCACTGGCGTCGGGACAGTGCCTCTCTCCGTCGCAGAAATAGTAGATGGGCACGCACGTGAACTGCCCTTCAATGGGCGTCGCGCAGCGCGCCCAGTTGCCGGGACACTTGAAGTCCTTCTGACCTGCGACACATAACAACACCACGCGTCACACGTGTTCTGTATAACACTGACGAGTAGAGAGGTGGTGAGTAAACAGAGTGAGAGAACACGTACAGATGTAGGGGTCCTCGTCGGAGAAGTCGTTGTGTCCGCAGTCGGGGTCGCCGTCGCAGCGCCAGCTCGGCGCCAGGCACAGATTGTTGACGGCGCAGCGGAACTCGTCGCCGTGGCACTGCTTGTCTAGCGCTGTACACAGACAAAGAGAATATATTATATAGATCGAGCGATTATAATGTCTAGTAATGGTAGAGTTTGGTGGTATAGTTACGTGCGCAGTCGATCTCGTCGGAGGCGTCTGCGCAGTGCGCGCGTCCGTCGCAGCGCCAGGCGCGCGGCACGCAGCGCAGTGCGTCGGCGCAGCGCCACTCCTCCTCCGAGCACCGCGCGCCTGTCTCCGCACCACCCTCCGCGCCCTGCGTCTCTGCAAACACAAACCAGGGCTCATCAGCACATATGCACTGCTCACCTCAGCAGACCTTCCATACTGATGATGCTCTGATCAAGTATGAGTAATATGTAGCACGCCGTGTTTTGTCAGAAAAGAAGGGGCCTAGACGATGCTGTTCTGTATGTGAAATGAAATACGACTTACTGATTTAAAGAAAGCTTTCGAACCCATCGGCCACCACATCTTTAAACGCCTAAACCGATTTAGTAAAACATTATTTTTAATATCTTGGCAGAATTAAATGAATGTTGTTAGCGTATTTTGTGATCTGTGTAAAGCATTAGCTTGCGTAACTTATCATAGGTACTTGAGGAACTTGCAAAAACATAGATACTGCCAATTTCTCAAGCTCCTGTAGTATGAACTCTAAGTAGTTGGTGCACTACGATACTACATAAACGATATACATTTTGTAGTGGCACTGAGCGTCACCCAGGGCTCAATTCTTGGTCCTTTTTCTATTTTTAGTAGGTAGGTTCGTAGGTACATAATTAACGTTTTTTTTTTGCAATTTAAGTAGTATACTGTTTAGATTTACCTACTCGTAATATATGGTATGGTTTCCTTTATACATAATATCGATATTTTCCGAAAGGTCAGATACTTCTTTTAAACTGCTTCAAAGAGCAGATCACTGCTGGTATTTTACCTGATCTATATGCGCCAGGTGGCTCCAAATGTAATGTTTGAATAAGATCTTATCGGAACGTTGTTGTGTTGCTTAGCTAGCTCTATCTAGTCAGAGAATTATCGCTGTCCGTAGATCCATAAATGTTATTTATACAATGTAAACTAATTATAAGTTACTACACCAAACGTACGTAATACGAGGATACGAACCCGGGGCTAAAAGACTAGTCAAAACATACCTAAGTAGAACGTCAAACGAACGAACGTCGATGTTCTGGTCATTGTGAAAATAAGATAGGATGGTCGTGAAGCTAATGAAATAAGTGTGTGAGCACGGCGCGAGTAAACAAGGGGCATATTGAACTTGTCAGTTATCGGCAGTTGAGTCCGTGTGTGCGCTCTGGTCCTGGTCCTTGTCCTCTCTCGAGATGCATGTCGTACCCTCGTGCTAGCCAGCGACAGACCGACTGACGGCGCGACGCCTCCATTATCAATACGCATGCTCTGACAATAATTTAGTGTTATTATTGTGACAAGAACTAATACACTACCCGCCTATGTTTTTTACATCGCCGTCATCTTCTCCAGCTATTCTACAAACAGGTATAAGAGACATCGAACCCGAAAATAATTGGAGTGTTCTCGTCTCGGGTAGATGTAGCTCGTTACGTAAACAGGCATTAGTAGGTAGTAGCCTAACGTAAGTCACCCATTAAACTAACGTAATAACTAGTAGAAGCACATACCTATTATATACTTACACCCAAAGTTGATAAAGACTTAAGATTTAGGCTTTTCATTGTCAGTTGCCTAAAGGATCTGTTAAATATGTTCTCGATTCTAACGTATCAGCAATCAGAATTTCACATCATACATGACGTGGTAATTTTAGGTATACTTCCATTAGGTACACCATTCAGACATCGTATGGTTATAAACACTTAATTTGCGGTAAGTCATCTATCCATAAGTACCTACATACCTAATAGTCATGGAACATGTCACATGATCACGACCCGCATCGCTACAACGCCTCAGGGGCGCTTTGCTCGCGCAGATAACCTGCGTATCTCGGGTCAGCATCACACACCCAGTGAGGGCGAGCTCATTCATACATAACAAGCACGTCGCCAACAGCTCGTCACTCACACCTGCAGGTCACCTGACATGCGGACGTGGACAGAACGGTATCACATCACTATACATCGTTCAGCAGTGGACGTCTTACCACAGATTCCAGAACCTAAGTCTTACGTCTAAGAAGATAATGATGATGCTGAATAGACCAGTCTTGCGACCTTTATGCTATACTTTTCATAATATTTCTAAATTATCGCGGTATTTTAACTACGATTAGTAACTACAACAGTTAAATAATTACCACGAATTCGAAAGAAGACAAAAACATTCTCTATATTTTCATACAATCATGGGCACAATGAGTGTACTTAATGGG
Organism: Parascotia fuliginaria; assembly: GCA_963082885.1. NCBI lineage: Eukaryota > Metazoa > Arthropoda > Insecta > Lepidoptera > Erebidae > Parascotia > Parascotia fuliginaria. The sequence continues at coordinate 12,557,564 of OY720193.1, read as the reverse complement.
TTGATGCCCATGCCTACGTTACATTACTGAAATGGAAGTGTCTATGAAATGCAATTCAATTAGTAATTTAGTTGGTCTCAATCTCAACAGACGCCAACTACTAGTACATGAGGGCCGGTACTTGCTATAATATACGGCTCCACACACACTCCACACGTGCGCATACTCGTGCTCGTATGCACAGACCATCGTGGCAGTGCCCGTGGGAGCGCGTTAATTGCGTCGGGGCGCGGGCGGCTCAGCGCGCTCGGTCATCAAGTGGTGTGCGCGCGCGAGATCATCGCGCTACCGCCTACACGGACGCGAGTAGTAGTGCAGGGCTATTAAGTACGCGCTCACATCTATTGAGGACCGCTTTTTAATGTTATTCATACGAATAGATAATGTGATCTCTAGAAATCATTTTGCCTCGTGTTGGCTACAAGAGTTGTCTGTCATACATGTAATAAATGCGTTTCATTTCTACATTATCAATTAGGTAAGTAGCTACCTATGTTGTTTTGATTCGAGGAATTTTGTTTTTTTATTGTTAAGAGAACAATACCCCCGTCGCTTCTGATCACGCTGCTCACGGATCTCAGAAGCGAGCGGAGTATTGTTCTCTGTGCTGCTGTCACCTACTGCCGTACTGCGACTAAACGCCTGTCATCAAGTAGATAAATAGGTATTCTAATATAATTTCCGTGTGCACCGGCAACCTCTCTCTCTACTCTTTATCAAGAAGACAACACAACCTAGATAGAATTACTGTTACTAGGACGGAGGGCTTCTCGATGGTTGGTGATGAGAGTGATATGGGTTTTCTCGATATTTTTGCTATTTTCAGTTAACTACCACTATTATTATTACCACTTTGTTAAAGATAAAGATAAAGATAAAGAGATTTTTATTTGCTTTTATTGCATTTTGTTATTATTGTAGCTGTGTTGGTTCATTAATGAATGTGTTTGTGAAGGACTCATGCGTTAGATATAAGTGAATAAGGCTTTAAATGTAATGGTTATCATTATTTCTACATAAACACAACGTTGTTCTGAACGGAAATGAAACAGCGCGCATTATCATAATAATACAACAGTGGCTTTATTAGATCATTAGTGAAGCTATGATTACCGCTGCAGACTACTTGATATGCGCGCGACCCCGCTGTGCTGCACCGAGAGGCTTGCGTCCACTGAATAATGAGCACACTAGCAGGTGGTAGGTACCTACAGATTAGTTAGATTTATATTAGAAGTATTATAGATAAGATTTGCATCTTTCTAAAAGACAAAGATGTTACAACAAAGAAGAGATGTTACAAAAAAGATGATGTTTTTGCCTGAAACACAGGATTACCTAGTTCAGGCACAGACGCTGTTTAGATTACTTTTACCTAATTTAAGACTCTGTATTTGTTATTTTAATATGTATCTATGGTTTCTGAATAAATTATTATTATTATTATATTATTATTATATAACAGAAAAGTCCATTTATCACATACCTACTTGTAACTCTGGACTGAGCTAATATGACGTGGAGCTTTAATAGGCAATCAAATAAATATAAACAGGAAAGCTGCACGCCGAGGTTTCTCTTGCTTCACCCTACAGAAGACTGCTGTCATAGTGACAATATTATTAATTTTATGAAATTTTGTTCTTGTTGGCAAGTAGTAAGTAGATTGCTACGGTATTGGCAGTAGTGGGGGTGCTAGCCCATACACCCTGCAAAAATGAACCCTTGTTTAAATTTAGTGTGCTTTCGGCTGCAAAGACAGCGCGTCAGGCCGGGACGCTCAGAGTTACACTCAACTGTGTTTCATGCACTTACGAGATCTATTTAGGTACAATGTCTAAACCTATTACTTTTTTACTTTTACTATGTGCATAAACAGATCCTATCTACAAAGTGTTTGTCAACAACGACGCGGTGACCCTCTGACAGATAGGCAGGTCACATGGACGTCAGCGCGAACAATGAAGAGTGACAGACAGACTATGCACATAAGCTTTATCAACTGTTAACTGTATAAACGGAGAGGGGAGACTTGTTTTGTTCCACTGTTGTACGACGGAAGGTCACGCTTTGTTGAGTTACGACTTATCGACGATAATGCGCCTGTTTCACGGTCACTTACTTACCCGAGTGATAATAATATCGAGCTTACTCTTTTTTTTAAGCAGATAAAAGAAGACGGTAGCTTGGTAGTCACGTATACACATAGATAAAGTAATTACATAATAATATGTAATTTAGTTATTTTTTGTTTAGTGTACGAAGTTAATGTTAGTACCTAGTGTGCAAACCGCACAACTCTTTTTTGGGCATCTCTCGTGGGTCAGTGGCGTCAGCGACATATTATTTCGACAAGTAAGAATAATAATCGATGGCTTCAAATAGTTATTCGAAGCAGATAATTGCTAACAAGTATAACAGCATTTAGTGCAAGACGCGGCGACCGGTCAGTTTTGCAGGTTTGCAGACGACCGGTTTGCAGTGTTTTTATAAAGACGACGCGGTCAAAGCGGCGGCGAGGCCAGCCGCCGGCGCCGCTTCCAGACACGCTGCTATAATATCGCCGAGACGCATCAACTGCACGTGTGGTCTAGGCAGTGGCCGCCGAGTCATTACTGTTACGTAGTCGGTGCGATTCCCTTTAGTGACAATATTTGAGTGATCCAAAAATAATTGTTTCGAGTCTGAAAACTTTGTTTCCATTAATTATAGGATTGTGAAGTCCCTCGCAATAACCGACTTGCGGGCGTTGTCTCAAACGACCATGACAATGAGGCTATATACCTGCTGCCGCCTTATTCACGAATCAAGAGCGTTTGCAAAGCTGCCAGCGTCGTTTTTAAACACAGTCAAATGCCTACGAAGCGCAGATTTGCAACATTATTTTTAAATCCAATCCGAATAATATAAAGGTTTTTCGAAACATTTTAGATTTTAGCGTTAAAGCTTAAAGCAATTAAAGATTTCCTTACGTTATTGGCAAAGATTTGCCGTGCCCTTCCGTACCGTGTAGGTATGTAGAATAGATACGTAGATTATCTTGATATAATATGTCTGTGGTAGATACCAATGTGTGAAATACGACACGACCATGTCTGCGGTTTCTCTGGCTCTGAGGGCTTGGATTCGAATTGCATACATAGAGGTTGTAGAGTAAATAGCTAGAGGTAGCTATTAAATACTATCATTAAGTATCATTTGATTTAGGCAATTCGCACACTGCCCCGCATGATGCAACGTGGTGCGGGAGTGCGTGTTTTTTCTTTGCTTATATCTTCGTTTGTATAGAAAACACGCAAGGTCCAACAAACCGAAATATATCCAAGCGTGTTCATGCAGATCACGCGCCTACGTGCTGCGAAACACGCACCCACGTGCGTGAGTGCGGGCGAGACGCAAGGTATGGCACACTGAGTACCGCACTTCTCGCAGTGCTGTGCGTGATTTTGGAAGGACTTGACATGTGTTTAAAAAAGGATCTCAATATCGATCAGTTAGTATATAACTACAGCATCCTGAATGAGTTTCACACTAAAACATTTGAATATTAAAACTGACGCGACGCTCTGCACTGCACTATCATCACCACAGCTTATGCTTTGAATGAAATACGTGCGTGAATCCACGACAAGCTACTACGCGCGTGAGTGCGTGAAAAACACGCACGATGTTGCAGATCTGCACTCCTGCAAGTACGCGCGTATGTGCGTCAACACGCAAGATGCAGCGTGGTGCGTGGCACTGTGCGATCCGCCTTACAGTTGAACGTCGTAGTTTTATTTGTTTAATTGTGTATAGTGGCAGATGGGTAAGCTTTCATGCTGTTATTTGAAGCACAGACTATGCGCGACCACGTAACTCTCGATGAAAAAACACGAAGAACCATATCAACAATAAATAATGTTCCTTGCAATAAATATATTCTAATCTATATAGTTCATAAGACTGCAGTAGGTAAAAGCTGGATAGGCTCTGTTTTCGTAAGGTCAAGCCTGTTGTAGTTTGTATGTAAGTAGGTATACTAAGATCACTTATTACTTCACTGACAATGGAGATTATCTATATGTAGTACTAGGTATGTATTCTTAATGTTTTTTGGCACATGAAACTACAGCTATGGTATGATGTATAGAATAATGTTTCAGCAAGTTTTAGTAATAATTAGGATCCAATTATTATAAATAATGGCAGTTGGTTGACATTAGCTTAATCTACTAAGTATTTGGTTTCTGACATCAGCAGAAAGAATAAAAGTTATAAATTACAACTAGCGGCTCCTTCAACATGTAATTTAATCATCAGAAGCTAAGTGCTTTGGATAATGATAACATGTACTTAGATATTAATGTATAAATCTATAATAATTAAAATTAAATGACAATGTGAGCCTGTATGGTGGTGAGCATTTAAATTCACATTCATTAGTCATTACTCTAATCAAAAATAAAAACCAATAATAGTTTCTATAATTAATTTATTATAAAAAAAAATAATCCATGCACTTGTTGAGTGGGCAGCGGGCACCTCACTAGTGTTAGGTCTTGTTCTGTAGGTTCTTGGTCTGCAGGGAGGGGAGGCATGCAAGAGGAGGCCTACACCCAGCGAGGGACTCCTACAAACAAAATCATAATTATCATGCTAGACATGTTAGTAAGCTCTCTCATACAATTATTTGTCATGCTCATGCATATTTTCTCTATCAAAATAAATATACGATTAAAGATAGACATTATATTGTCAATAATATTTACTGAAGAATATTCAGTCAAGATTTATAATAACAAATATGACTACCTCAATTCACCTCCAGCACAAGCTGCGTTAAAATAGTACAGCAGAAAACACTGTTGTAACGACCTTGCTGAGAATACAACCTTATCTTTGTCATAGTTGACGTCGAGTTGCAGGTAACCTGGTGTAAGAGTAGCGGGTGGCAGACTAAGGGTATTAGTTTAATAAATGAGCGACGAGTTACCTGTGGTGGTTTGCGCCAGGGAGCCGCCGAGCGCCGCGAGCAGTAGCAGGGCCGCCGCGGACGCGCTTCGTCCGGCGCCGGCACCCGCCTGCATCCTTTGTCTTTTCATTGTATCACTCGCGCATTAATTGTAATCACGCACATTTTTATCACCTTAGGGAACTTTTAACTTGACTGCTCTTTGCTAGTCGAGTGTCACCATGCAACAACGTTCCGCAAATTCTATTTCTGTTTATTATTGACGCTGTACACTGAATCGCATTTCTCTAACTAAAACTTGATTTCACTCTATTGTTTTAACTTATATTTACGTAGATAAGAAGATATTATTTATATTAGTGTGTTTACACCTAAAATTAATCATCAGCAGAACACAACACGAAATGATTATTAAATTTTTATAACGTGTAGAAGTAGAATAAAAGCGTATGTATGTACCGCAACTCTCCACAATAAACATAACATTGATGATTGAATGAAATGAAATACAGTAAATGAATGAATTCAATCATTCAATCCCTCCATAGATGGTCATGACACTTTAAAAAGATATCAATAAAAAATAAAGAAAATTAAGCTTTACTGCATTTTAAGAATTTCAAGAGTTAATAAAATAATTATAACACACTAGCTCTGAATTATTAAAATGAGATAAAAATACAAGTGTTTCACTAGTTTTTGAATTTAATTTTCTTATTAAAAACATTATTTGAGGCTGGCAAGATGAAAGAAAGAAACACAGCCACGGTTGTTGATATCCCTCTCGGTCCGGATTTGTCTCTGTATAAGGTAAACTGTACTTTAAGCACTGCTAATACAGTTGATTTTCGTAAATACAAATTAGTATATTACGTCCATCGTACCACCTCTAAAATGCACATATCAGAAAACAACTTGTTATAATACATACAATATATTAAATTCTGCAAAACAGTTTCATTTGTATATAAATTATAATTTTAGCTTTTCTATCCTAAATTAAAAACCAAATAAAATCAATTGTATGCCCACACTGACCTCTATTGTACAAAAAGCCCATCTGCTCATAGTGCCCATCTCTATCTGCCACTATAAGAAATGACAATGACATAGAATACCAACTAAACCAACCATTGACATTTTTACAAATTCTGTAAATTCTATCTTATTTTAAAAATTAAGTTGAATTTAATATCCTAGTATTGTCATTATTATTAAGAAGACGTGAGTTTCTTTTTACTCCTACCTGCAGAAAAATACACAGACTGTTTCTATAGGTTATTCTGCTTTGTTCATGTACACAAATTATGTAATATTTTGAATAATTTAGGTTATGTTCTTGTTATTATTTGTTCATTGATACATTATCTATTGTTCGTAGATGGGTGGACACGGTCACGGGCCTCCATACGTTGTCCCAAACTACAAACAGTTCACGGTTAAAGGCATTCCACAGCTCGAATACCTCGAAAACGAGCTCGCTAAGAAAGGACTAAAGGATCCTTGGATCAGGTGAGCTGGTTCATACTTATTTATGTACTGTGCGCTGTGACACTCCTGTAGCTAGTAGTTGGAAACAAGCTTATGCAACACAGTTTCCTTCTAGTTTGAAACATGTACAAATATTTTTTTACTACAAACAGTAAATAAACAATTTTATAGATAGATGATTAATCGTGAGGCAAGGCTGATTACTTTATACACTTATTTCATATTGTGCCACTTATAGTGAAGACCTGGATGTAAATAAATAATAGTATTGTGTTTCAGAAATGAGGCGTGGAGGTATGCCCCAGGTTTTGGCACAAAGTTCAACAGGGCTATGAAGTTCTTCTTTCGCGGGTTCCCTCTCGGTCTTGGGCTCGCTCTAATCACAGTTGGAATTGGCAAGTTAGGAGGAGGTGATGATGGACATGGTCACGGCCATGGCCATGATGAAGGACACGGCAAGCACTGAGGAGTCACTGTGTACTACTGAGTAACATTACATGCTGTTCAGTAAAACATAGGTGAAATTAATTTAAATCTATTTGTAGTGTGTTATTCACAATATTTAATAAATAAATATGTCTCCTTGGTTATCACTTGTTTATTATTAACAGTAACACTGAGTTAACACATCAGTCTTAAGATTAAACTTCCCCACAGGAGTTTTTTGACTGTACACTCATAGCGGGACACAACATAAGAATTTAGTAATATTGTTTTAAATTTCATGTACACGTATGTCAGCAGTGGGTTAATGCTACATTATATTTTGTAAAAAAAATTATAAATTGTTGTAATCTTTGGACTACTGACAACATACTATATTATTACTTTTTCGATTGGTAGTGGGTACTGCTCTGAGTATGCATTTGCAATATAGGTTTGATGCCTGGTGCAATAACTGTCTCAAGAAATATCATTTGCTTTATACCAGACCACTAATGTATGTAGGAACTATTCATGAAAGTTAATATATGATTTTTATATAAAATGATGGGTGCCAATTGCTCAACAAGTTTATAAATGCAGTAACAAAATGAGTGCGCGCGTGTGACTGTACTTAGCGTAGGTACATAATATGTACAACTAGGTACAGTGTGAGTAGAGGATGCTCTCACGTGGAGCGCGGCTTGAGGTCCTCGAAGCAGGCACGCAGGTAGATGAAGTTCTTCTTGGCGGGGTTGAAGTGCTCATGACCCTGACAAACATACTTTATGTAACAACAAACTGATAATGAGCAAACTGCGGTATTTTAAAAATATTCATATATATACATATATATTGACTAGTTTCCCGTAGCGCGGTTTCACCCGCGTCTTTGGTTACTGCCCTGCTCCCGTCGGCAGTAGCGTGATGTTACATAGCCTATAACCATCCTCAAGAAACCGAGCTATCATAAGTAAAAGGAGTTTTTCGAATCCAACTGGTGGTTCTAGAGATTAGTGTGTTCAAACATACATACAAACAAACAAACTCTTTCGCTTTACATGTATAATAGTATAGATTTATGTATGTAAATACTATCAATGTGGAATCAATTCTTCAATTGGGATATGTTTGTAAGTAAAAATTAGTGATTATCATTTTATCATTAGCCTTAACTTGTGCTCGAGACACCTCGTTCTTTGGCATCTACGATATGCGCCAAATATGCTATTGCTGATTGTTCAGTCTTTGGTTTTATTTTATCTAATTGTATTTTTCGTGGTTGGGTGCCCTAAAAATAGATAATGAGAAGGCAATTTAACCTTGGACCAGTCGTAGCCGACGGCGTATGCAAAGATCTGTCCGCTGTGGTTGAAGGCGCACTTGGTGAGCGGCTGGTCCAGCAGCTCAGAGGACTTGAGACGCGTGCGCGCGTCTTTGTCCCAGAACGAGAAGGAGCCGTCTGAGCCCACGGTGGCCAGCGTGCCGTGCACAGGGTGGAACGCGATGTCGTTCACCGCGTAGATATCCTGGTAGCCGCCGCTCGTGGCAGGCGGCCGGTGGCACTTGAACGTGAAGTTGTCCTTGGGGTTGGTGGGATTCACATACTGGATGGCCACCCTGCCCTCGACGGAGCCTAGCGCAAAGCCTGTTGGCTGCTTTGTCTTCTTGTCCTTAAAGATGGCGATGCAGCGGTGCTGATTTTTGAGCGGTGACTCCACACGCTTGAACTCGGCCGGCTTGCCCTCCAGCGAGTACAGGCAGATGCCACGGTCCGCCGTGCCCACTACTGCCATCGGATAATCCTGCACCACACACCATATAACTGATCAACATAGTTATAATATCCTCCTGATCCTCTGAACAAATATATTACTCTCCCACAGTTTGAGACTCGACCCTGGCATGTGACCACTTTAACTGGACAGCAGAACAAAGGCTACTTACGACATCGGCACAGTAGCATCGCTCTGAGAGGTTCATCGTCATGATGGGCACGGCGCTGCGCGTGTCCCAGAACTTCAGCGTCTTGTCCCACGAGGCCGTCATCAGGCACGTGTAGTTGGGCGCCTTGATCCAGTGGCACGTCTTCACAGGGGCCTCGTGAGCCGCTACCTGCAGAAAGAAAGTGACTCTAACATTGGAAGGACAATGTTCACCTCTGAATGTTGTTCAAAAAATTACAAGTTTTTTTTAGAAATTAAGTAATATTTTGACTCATCTTCTTAACTTTACACCCCCTCACTATTTATTTTGACCACATACTTGATAAAGTAGTCACTCACCTGTACAGTTTGATTAGATGCCAAGTCCCAGCATTTGACACTCTTGTCTGTGGATGCCATGAACACCTTGGTGCCATCCTGGAAAGATGCCATTAAAACTACTAATCATTGGTGTAGTGTAAGTATTTAACTCAAAGTCAAATTGTTTATTAGCAACAAATGTTTACAAGAGATCTTATGACTAGCTATTACATGACTGGGTCCCTTTTTGAAGTTATACTTCTTTTGGCGCGATTGGGCAAAATGATGAGAGTGAATTTTTACGATGCGCGCGCACACCGCAGAAAAAAGCAACACCCTGAAGTTAGTTGCGAACCTTTTACACCTGAAGTTAGTTGTGAACCTTTGTGTGTCGTATCAGTACAAATAATCAGTGTGAATAAATAAAAAATATATTGGCGTTTATATCAATTCAATTATATTTATGACGGTGATAGATATTTTTTATTGATCATTTATCAGTAAAAATATCTATTTTGAATATTAGTGGTAAAAGTGGTTTTAATATACTGTTTTAAGTGCATTTATAGATTTGAGGTTAACTGTCGGTATGTATAATTTATTTACATTGCGACATTGCGGCATTACATTTAAATTATAAATTATTACATTATTATCTTATAAATATTTTTTTTGTTCTCTTTTATTTTAATTATATTTTATGATTTTTCATTATATTGTTGCATGCTATTTATGTATATTTATGTATGTATGTGTTGTGTTATTATTTGGTATTTTTGGATTGTTACAAAGAAGTATAACTTCTTACGTGCGTTCATGAGTACACACACTCTTTTTTTTAAAAATAGACTTTAGACTAGTTAAAGTTACTGATGTCAGGCAACATTGACACTTGTGTACTTACATCATGCCAGGCGACATCTAGGATGGGTCCCTCCATGGCTTGCGCTGCCTTGGGCACTGTCTTGCCAGTTGTCTCTACTTCCCAACATCTCACCTGTTGGACAAAAACACAAAGTCAGTACAGTACAAACAACACATTGTTTTGATTCTTACTGGTATGTACACAAATAAAGTATTGTTTGTTATGAGGACAAGAATGATACAAAATATTGCACAATTTGTGCAATGTTTACACAATTATTCTTTCATAAGTACATTGTACTGTAGTATCACCCCTTTTTGAAGTATGCAAAGGTGTACAACACTCACATTAATCTATATATATAGGGTCCCATGTCAAACAGTAAAGGCTGTTGCCATGATTCATGCATAACTACGGACTCTGAGCCAGCACAGACAATTTCTCAACAGTATAGTTGACAGTTATGTAGACCTCTATGTGGCGCTCTGTGTGCAGTATCAATAAACCACAGAGACAGTCAACAAAACACTTAAATGTTATAAACAATAATAAAAACAAAATCTCATCAATTAATAAACATAAAAGCTAGAATACCAAATTGTCCTAAATTGTAAATAAATACTTTTTCTTTCTTCTTTTTCCTATCAAGCTAAAATTAGACAGGTACCTAGTTTATGGGCAGAAGACGTGATTTAAGAAACGGGTTCTGCTACCAGCCTGAATAAGGCGGTCTACCCGAACGATGCCGGGGCAGGCCGCTAGTACGATATAATTGTTACTGACCGTTACCGCGTGTACTTGTCAATGGGTAAACGGTTAATTGTATAGAAGAAATAGAGACGTGCTACCGGTTTGTAGCGCCTCACGTATTATTAGTGGTTGTGTTAGCTAGCTGTAGAGCAATGTGTACTCACCCGACAGTCCCAGCTGCCGGCGATGAGGAACGTTTGTTGCAGCGAAGGCGGCGAGAACTCCAGCGCCGATACTGTGTCATCCGGGGGTGACGCCACCTCGAGATCTTTGTTGGGGTTAGTGGAACCCCCGCCTATTTGGTTGAACATTTCGGTTCCGAGGGCACTAAACGATTAAAACACTATAATACTTATTTAATTAAACGCACAACAACTAAAAACCAAGCAAAAGAGGAATACTTTGTTGCAATAAATCGTCCAAACGAAGAACTTTACAAGTTTAGACAAAACCAGTACATTTTATTCGACCGAGTTTGTTTTGACTTGTGGATTTAAATCTTTCATTTGATTTGAAGGTTAGAATTTAGGATTGCCATTTTAATTACCATCGCAATGTCAACGAAGTTTTGCTTATTAGACGTCAGCTTAGAATTTAATAAAAAAAAAGTAGCTGGACCCAGCATCAGCATGCGTTAAAATGCCACGTAAAGTGAAAAAAAAATGTATAGCTAGAAACCCTCGCGGGCGTCCCTAGAGTACTCTCGCAGTTTCATTACAATCCCATTCATCAGGCACGCAGAAAAGACATTGATTTTGATGTAAAGCTGGCGACAAACTATCGGACGCGACTTACAGCTGTGACTGTTATGTGTTCACAGTTGTTTGGGACACGGCTCACGGACGCGTCTAAGCGTCAGTCTGAGCGCGAGAATTTCATTTCTTTCCAGCCACATCCGGTTTGTCCCCAGAAAAAACGCTCAGACACCTCCGCAAACCACGTCCGCAAGCTGAGACCCAAACGACTGTGCACAAATACGGTTGTATAATATTAATACTTGTTTATTTGCACCTAAAATTACAAAGATAACAGTTGTACACAAAGGCTTAAAATAGGTATTAAAATGTATAAATTAGTCTACGATAAGATATATAAACATCTTATGATAGAGGCATTAGGGCTCATCCTCAGTAAAGTTACAACCACTGTAGTTAGTTTCTTGCAAAGGCACAAAAGCTAGAGAAAAATTACAAAGCAAAAACAATGAAAGAACGTTGTCATGCAATGTACTGACCTGTAATGTACAAGTGTATATTATTATTATTACAGGTCAGTGTCAGTCGCAGCTGTTAGTCTGATAATTTGTTTTTAGCTTATTTTGGGATAGAAAGACTAGTTTAAAATGAAGAAATAGCTGACACAATCGTCGGCTCTGTTGCCAAAAAAAAGAAGAAGAAGAAGAAATAGTCTTTCTTCTTCTTCTTCTTTTTTTTGGCAAGTTTGTTTGACAAGTGACAGCAAATATTTTGCAGCAATCTGACTTCGGCTTGATAATCGCCGCTGACAGCGAGCGTTTAAAATGCTGAGGCAGTATGTAAACGGCGGGTTAATTTTATTTGTCTGCGACATATTAGAAGATTTACACCCAGTTTCTGAAAGGCCTGTCAAATCATTGTTCAACTAACACGACTGTTAATTTAACATGGCTGTTAAATCAATTCGAGTTTCTGAAACGTTAATCAGTGCAAAATTAACTAATCTATGATTATTTTGATTTGACATTAGTTTTGTATGAAAACAAACCAAATGTCAAATCAATTGGCACTTGACTAAGATTGATATGTTAATTTTTGCGTTGATCAGCCTTTTAGAAACTGGATATCATTCTCGTCGTAAAGGTTCGCGTCCTTTGATCTTCGTCACCGCTAGATGTTTTGATACTCATGCTAATATTCGAAACGGACATGATTGTGATCTAAACAGGAACAATGTTCATTTATCAAGATGTGCAAAATATACACTTTTTTTAAAGAAAAACAAATATTACAAATAATACTGCATTAGAAATATGTTTTGACATACCCTAATAAGATAAATTCTAAGAAAAACTGAGTTTCACATGAAAAATCAATTGTATTCACAAGTTAATTTGCCGACGAGCACCGATTAGTTGACAAAGCTTTTGACCGACGTATGATCTATGATTACTACTTAACTAGCGTTTCAGAAACCCAATATTGAGGTTAACATACGATTCTCGAGCCAAACTTAACAGCTATGTCAACTGACAGGATGATCAAATTAAACTAAAAAACCATGCTTTTAGCAACCCAATTGGCACTTGACATGAGATTTAACAGGTTATTAGTTAATTTTTGCGTTGATCAGCCTTTCAGAAACTGGGTGTTAGTCTACGGGTTATTATTAGTTTAGATAGACGCTATATCTAAAAATGCTACTCTCTTCGCTCGCCCCAATTCGATCAGCTGATTGTCAATGTCATAAATGTCATAGTAAACATTCCAACCGTCAAAGACGCAACAACATTGCAGAATTGATTGTAAAATTGTAAATGAAGTATTTACGTGTTTTTATATGTTTCTTTAATTGTAGAACTCTCTATATCACCAGAGCCTGGATGACATATATATTTATAAACATATAATTTAATAGGAAACATGAGTAACATACAGTACGTACAGATAAAGGATCTGAAGCCTGGAATGAAAAACATAAACGCCGAGTTCATAGTGCTAGAGGTGGGGCAGCCGACGCTGACGAAGGAGGCGCGCGAGGTGCGGACGCTGCGCGTGGCGGACGCGAGCGCGTCCGTGAACCTGTCGGTGTGGGACGAGCCCGGCGCGCTGCTGCAGCCCGGCGACATCGTGCGCCTCACGCGCGGGTACGCGTCGCTGTGGCGCGCCGCACTCACTCTGTACTCGGGCAAGTCCGGCGACATCCAGAAGGTGGGCGAGTTCTGCATGCTGTTCAACGAGCAGGTGAACATGAGCGAGCCGCAGCCCACGCCGCCGCCCGCGGCCGCCGGCGCCGCGCCGCCCGCCGCCGAGCGCTCCAACGGCGCCCACGTGCCGCTGCGCGCGCCCCCGGCCGCGCCGCACGCCGGCAAGCCCGACCGCTTCACGCCCGAGCTGGGCGGCAGCAAGCTCGCGGGACACAAGACGTACGTGCGCGGCGGCCGCGGCCAACACCGCGGCGGCGCGCGGCGGTAGCATTGGTAACAAGCGACCTGTCGCTGAGTTTGATGCAAAGACAATAGTGCTGTCTGTCGCAGTTACTTTTATTATAGTGCAGTGAATAGGTATTTGCAATTACAATGAAAAAGTGAGTCTTAATAATTTAATTTAAATTAATTAATTAATTGCTTTTAGTTTACTCTGTGAATGTGTCTATTCTATTCTTTAGGTAGAGTTTGAAATTTCCCAGAATTATTAGATTTAAAAGCATTTCAGAAACTACCCACTGATCAATAGATAGATACAAACCATTTTACTAAACATGATCATGTTATCCAATTTATAAAAAGCTTTCTAATTGTATAGACATATTGTGTTGTAATGTAATTGTTAAACTTAAGCTATAAATAATGAAATAAGATATTTACACAAAAATGCTTTTTGTATTCCCAAATCTTAAGATTACTACGGTAGTAGATCCACGCTGATTTCAGCATGAATGGGCCAATCGTCTGGGGAAGTACTACCCTCTCATAGAAGATCGACGTAAGAGTAGTAGTATCCGTAGTACTGCGTTTCGTTCAGTGAGTGAGAGCGCCTAAGGCCTATTTTCCCCTCTATCCTCACCTCCCTAATTTCCTTCTCCTAACCCCATTCGCAGCCGCCATAGTGGAGGCCACCATACCAGTAGTTTAAAACGACGGGATTCACTTCTGGGTTCCACTGACTGCTTACCATCAGGCGGTGTGGAGTCGCTTTGGTAAGCTATTATAAAAAAACAATAAAAATAATAATAATAATAAATCATTCGCTTGCAACTTAAAAGGGTACAAAATCGATCTTATAAGTTACAACTTTTCTTTCTTTAATCTTAGTATTATATTATTTGGTTAATTTGTAATAATTACTTTGTATGGTTCTTTGGTTGCGTTGAGAGTTTAAATTGTAACTCATTTAAATAACTGTAATTATCTGGCGATTGAAAAGAGAGGCGTGAGTTTCTTGCCAGTTCTTCTCACAGCTCTACCTCATCAGCGAACTGGCTGTAGGTCAATTGGCTGACAAAATGTAATGTTGACTTTTCATAAGCATCATACTTTATGATCAAAATGAAATAAATGCTTTGACTTTGACTACATTATTTTGTCCATTAAATCTTACATTACCTGAGTAGGTGTGCAAATCTTATGTGTATTTCATAATAATAACTTAATAATCTGGTGCACAATATTATTATAATTATATAGCAGTATACATAGCTTCACATCTCCCAGTTTTCGCAATTTTTTTATTTCAGGATAAAAATATCAATAATCACAATAATTATGATTCTCCTACCTCCTTGACATACCGGATAGGACTAGTGTGCACATCCTCAAAAGGTATTGAGTAAATTATAAATGTCTGGATGTTTTTTTGTCTGTTAATTTGTTAAACTACCCTGCAATTCTGGATTAGTTTCCTAGTATTGGCGACACCTTATAAAAGGAAAGGACATGTCCACATTATCTAAGCTTATAAATTATAATAAATAAAATTAGTTACCTAATTAAAAAATACCCAGCAATTTAATAAGAAATTATTAATGCGAAAAATAAAAATGACAATATATTTATTCATAAATGATATTTAAATTAACACTTATATAAACGTCAAAATTTACAAAATGTCAGCCAATTAACCTCGGTACAGTGCTATTATAAAATAAAAGACAATTAGATTAGTTAACATTTATTTTGAAAATAGTTTGGCATTCATAGTTGTATCTTTAAAATTAAATAAACTGTTAAACATAATTAGGTTCATTGTAAATTGTATTTACATAGTTTATCAGTTGAACCAAATCAGTCTTTTACCATAGATATATTTCCTCATAAAATACATGTCATAATAATTATTTAAGTGGTTAGGAGTATAGGCAGAATTGTAGGTAGCACAAATGCATTTTTCTTAAGTTTGCAGGTTTAATATAATCATTATCTTGTAATTGTTTATGAAAGCATTTATAAGATTGTGATTATCTGTTTTGTTTTCGTGAAAACATAATGTAAAGAACAAATTAAATTTAATACATCCATTACAATTTTGTACTTAAGTTGACAAACACTATTTATTGATTGTTTCAAGTTAAAACCAAACTGCCCTTGTACATTCACAAGTTCACATAATATTAGGTAAGCAGAAGTAAGTGCCTCACGCGATCCAGCCGAATGTTAATAAATTAGTGATGTGTTCAGTAAAAATCATCAAAGTTGGTATTGTTATCTTTCTTGGTATTCTTGACCTGGTCCTGCGCGAGGTACATGTCAGCGATCTGTCGCGCGGTCGTCGCCTGCTCCGGACTCTTGTCGTCGCGCACGCGGATAAACCTGATGGAACACAGCCGGGTTTATTTTAGATTTAGTTTTTAGACTTTTGTGGTTCAGAGGTACTGAGTAGTCTTTCTAGGATATAGTTATAATGGGATGTGGTAATTTTGAGAAGTGGTCATTGTGTGCTGGAGGGCCACGGACTACCAAGCAGATTTAGGGTTCGATTCCCTGGTAAGGTAATAAGTAATTGTAATATATAGTCTTAATAACCGTAGGCAATTACTAGATCATTCTTTTCTGCATAAACTAGCGAACGGAGTCCTTGATTGTCCTCTGCTCCTACAACAGCTGACCTTTAGCACGCCGAAAAAATTGCCGCGTAAAACCAGATTCTCACTGTTTATACCAAAAAAGGCAAGAAGTAATCTAGGACTCCATTCCCCCATGAACAGGCTTCAATATCAATACAACAATTTGTCAAAAAAACATAACGCGGACATATTCGGACAGAGTTTAACTAAATTCAAATCTATTGTTCTTAACACATTTTGATGATTAGGCAGAGGTTATCTGACATAATTCTTGGCATTTTGTTAACGCTTATTTATATGTAACATTTCTTATTAAATATATTTTTGTTAACCTAGCTTTTAGAATACCATTAAGTCCGTATTATATATTAATATTTTAATACACTTTCTATTTTTTTATATTAAACATGCCGTGGCAGCCTGTAAGTAAGGTAACATCACACTAATGTATAACTTATCTTAAGTCTATAACATGTAAAAGGTTGTTGGTTGCTCTAATAAATAAAAAATAAATTTTTTTTAAGACAAATTCTTAGTTTATGGTCCTGTTTCATCATTTGCTGATAAAGTACGTGCTAAGCTATTTGAAACTTAACTGACAGATAGTACTTAAAAATCAGTGCCACAAGTGTCTGATAATCTTAAGTGACAAATAAACTATAGAAAGATTTATGACAGCTATAACTAGAACATGTTTTATCTGTTAGATATAGATCAGATACTTTAGCAGCAAGTGGTGATACAGGCCCTTAGAGTTCGATTAATTAATTATTCTGTACTATTAGTTTAGAGTCTGAGATCGTGTCTGGTAAATAGCGAACAGGTCTGCTTCCTGTTGCATGGCACCCAAAAAAAAAACTGGTGAAAAGTAATCGTTACATATTTGTCAGTATTCTTTTATTGCCTACAGTAGCAAACAAGCCAATAGTTCATCTAACGGGAAGAGGTAACTGTCGTTCATGGATTTCTGCAATTCTAGGGATTCGGCAAAGTCCTGTATGTATACATATAGCCGGTATCATCGGTTACTTACCTGGGGAACCGCAGCGAGATGCCCTTGTCGGGGTGCACGAGGCCCCGCGCGGCGCGGTGCGCGGGCGACAGCGACAGGTCCGCGCAGCGCACCTCCCACACGCGCCGCGCGCACACCCACGCGTCCGCCGCGTGGCCCGCGCTGAACCTGAACACATGTGCACGCATCAGACATGACAAGTGCCCGTGACCTACTGCACTCGCTCACAGCCGATGACACGCCAGGTGAGTCATGACAGAAAAGTGCTCGAGACGCCCCCGCGCTCGGTGTCACATTATTTACAAACATCTAAGTTTCGTTCTTAAAGTTAGTCAACACATCAAGTAAATTCACGCCTAAAAAGGCTTATGACCAGTGATCAGAGTAGGTAGATTGAAATGGGGTCATTGATCCGAAACGTATATATTAATATGGACATTCCTCCGGAATTGGTGGATTATTAAAAAAAAACCGGAACTTATGTAGGAATTTTATTCTGCCAGAGTGGAAGGAGTCATTTGATGATTTGCCATCCTCAAAAAAAGGTAGGAATTGTAATAAAATGAGCAATATTATTCTTTATTATTCTTCATATTTTTTTTAACGGCACACAGTCACGATTTGACAAAACCCAACGACCAATCAGAACAAAGGATCATGGGTGGTACAATAACCGGTTATCAGAACAATGCGTACGCCCGCCGACGACATGCCAGGTAGCTCACTCGTTTACTTCGGTTCGTAGAGTGCGCATCTTTGTTTGTTACTGTGTTGTGAAAACGTTACTTGACCCTGGCTTGTGTACATACTGACTTCTGGAATCTGCTCTAAACCACGATTTGGCTCGAATATACGGACTCAGATTTTTCACTATTGAATTGGATCTACATATTTAAACCAAGCTTTGGTAAGTAATATTTTACTAGTTACAAGGAGTATAAAGCATGTTTGGATGTACTATAAGAATATTTTTAGTATTGTGTTTGTTCGCTTAACCTGCTGAACATACCATGAGTCTTAATATTGTTAAATCTTTAATAGAGTATGAACCAGTGAGCTTAGTGCGAAACAAAATTATGATATTCTAGTAATGTAGCCGCAATTCAGCTAACTCCACTATTAACCGACATTTTACTGGAATCCGTATATAATTTGAATGCCCTGTGTCCTCTTGCAATGTATTTTTAAAATAAATTACTATAGGCCTTATCTACTTCTCTACAAAATATTCTACGTAACAAGCCCTTTCATTTGATACCCATATTGATGGAATTGAAAAAAAAAATAAGTTGTCCGCCATCTTGTAGCGGCAGCCATTTTGGATTGACAATAATATTGAATATACATAATTGTATTGTCACCAGAATCAAAGGCGAATACCAAATTTTAGATCAATCGGTTGACAGGAAGAGGGTGAAATTTCAATGACTAAATTTGATCCACGAAAAATAAAACAAACGGAGTAAGCTAAATAAACTAAATAAAATGTAATTTTTTCATGTCTTTGTTTTAGGTGATATATACGAGGTTCCATCTCTAAAACAAAGTTCAGATATGGCAAACGTCAAGGCTGAAACTGTAGAAAAATGGATATCCGGTCATCCCGAACTACTTTACGATCACGCTAGTGGTACAATATACTGTTCAAAATGTGAAAGCCATTTGAAAACCATAAATAAAGGAAACGTTAAAAGACATATCGAAGGAGCAGTACACCAGGGAAAGTTTAAGCGGCCCGAAGAGGAATTTTATTTCGATCTTATAAAATTTCTCATTTTGTGCAATATTCCGTGGTCTCAGATGAAAAATATTACTTTCAAGATTTCTTTAAAAAATATATGTGTAGTACCTGTTGTTGTACGTGTACTAATCGTACTCTGCCAGATGAATCACAGTTACGGAAAGTTTACTTGGACAAGTTTTTTAAGAATAAAATCAATTCGATTCGGCAAAATTATAAAAATGAGAAACTATGGATATCATTAGATGAAACGACAGACTTTTTAGGTCGCTATATAGTCCATTTTTTAATAAAACCATTACATCCTAGCAATTTGACTAGACCTTATTTGGTAGCATGTAAAATGCTAACTGTAGTTAATGGACAAACAATCACGCAATTTGTGTTAGAATGTTTGGAAAACTTTTGGGAAGATTCTTTTGAATCGAAGGTAGGTAACATTCTTGTCCTCTGCACTGATAGCGTTGCATATATGCTGTCTGCAGGACGAAATTTAAAACAATACTTACCTGAAATGAAGCACGTAACATGTTTGGCGCACTCTCTTCATCGCGTATCTGAGCAAATTAGGTTAGAATATCACGATGTTAACATTTTAATAGCAAATGTTAAAAAGGTATTTTTGAAAGCCCCAAGTAGAGTCAAAATTTTAAAAGAAAAATATCCAGATTTGCCGCTACCTCCCCAACCAGTTGTTACAAGATGGGGCACTTGGTTAGAGGCAGCATTTTATAACGCTCAAAACTTTGAAAAAATAAAAGAAGTATTATCTTGTTTAAGCAGCTCTGATGCGGTATCTATTCGAGAGGCAAAAAATATTATAGAAAAAGAAAATTTAAAAGAAGATTTGAATTACATTAAAGACAATTATTTTATAATTCATTTGTCTTTAAAAGAATTGCAAAAGCATAATTTATCGTTGACAGATTCACTTTTAGCATTTGACAACGTCAGAGATGCTATAAATCAGTGCAATTCAGAAAATATAAAAATAAAATAGAACGTGTTATGGAACGAAACCCAGATTTAGACACACTTAGAGAATATAGTGAGGCCATTGAAAAAAATGAAGCACATAATTTAATACCTTTTTTAAAATTTGCTCCTTTGACATCGTCAGATGTAGAACGGTCTTTTTCCATTTATAAATGGACTTTAGATGTTAAAAGAAATAGGTTGAAAATAGAAAATATAGAGAAACTCATAGTTATATATTTTAATTGTAAAGATCAGGATTACCAGGATGCTGACATTGTAATCGATGAAGATTAAAAATGTGAATAAATGTAAAATGTACATATTTAACAATAAACAATGTTGATTTTTATCTTTTTTCTTTATTCTACCCCTTTTTTTGGTCCTAAAATCTGACTAAAATCAACCTATTCCTTCGTATGCCCTTTACGTTTCAGGGTCGTGGTGCATCCTTAGAACAGTCTCACGACTCCAGCAGGCATTGGCCTTCTATGGGGCCCCGTCATTTATTCTACCCTTAATGCAAATTACTATGACCCCTATGAAAATATTTAAATTTAAGTGCAACAATTTATGTCTATCTATAAAAGTTCTAGCCATAAAAGGCTAAAAATAAAAAAATAAAAATTAAAGCTTCGATCAGAATTCGATTGTTTTTATTATTCAACAGATAAATAATGAATTTATTTAGTTTTGATAACTTCCTTTAAATTTTGAATTGAGTAGGAATAATATCACTACCAACATTAACAATATTTAATTGAATCCGGAAATACCGGAATTACTTTCCGGGAAAATGGCTTATCCATGTTATTCTTTCTGTGTGCATTTATGATACAAGTACCAAAAATCAATCTACCTACTCCGATCACTGCTTATGACACGCATGGTGAGTCCTCGCCAATATAAGAGATATATTCACTAAAAATTATATTAACCAAAAAACGAATGAGCCGAATTTAACATAAAACTAGTACCTTTCGGACCCAGGTTTTGAACCAGGTTTTCAATACGTGACACCCCTCAATCTTTAAATCCATACAATGGTGTAAAAATGCTATCATTAGTTATATGATATTACCTATAGTAGTTCCTGGGCGCATCAATAACATGTTCCTTGAGTGTAGCGGTGAGGGTCTGCAGGTCCTCATCGGAGAAGCCAGTGCCGATCTTGCACAGCGACTGGTACTCCTCACTGTCGGGGTCGTAGCACGCCAGCAGGAACCCGCCGTACGTACCCGCGCGCTTGCCACGACCCGTGTACGCGCCGATCACGACCACGTCGATCGTGTCACCCACACCTTCTAAGTAGTCTTTCTTGAGCTAAGTAACAGATTACAAAAGCGTAATAAAACCTAAAAATTTAAAAAGGCCATAAGAATCGAAATATTCTATAAAGAAAGGTCATCATCATATTAGTAAAGTAGCAGATTTATACGGTAGTAGATCCACGCTGGTTGATGAAAAGGGGGACCCTTTCCTCTTGCCTCACTTCCCTCATTCCCAGCCACTATAGTGAAGGCCACTATACCTGCAGTTTAAGCTTTTGGTATGGTAGCCACCTTTCCTGGATTCCACTGACTGCTTACCATCAAGCAAGGTGGAGTCACTTTAGTAGGCAACTATAAAAAAAAGTCGAAAAATTTCCACCGTTGAACACAGACCTTTCTCAGGTATTGCTACCTTGGCCGGTCGTCAGTCGTCTTCATCGACCTTATCCATCAACCGCCCGTCATACTTATCAGGTTATCAATGAGGGGTGACCACAAGTGAGGAACCAACCTTGAGCCAGTTGTGCGATCGTCGCGCGATGTCATACCGCGCGTTGTCTCCGTCCAGCGCCTTGACCATGAGCCCCTCGCACGAGCCGCGCACCGACTCCTCCAGGAACTGCTGCACCTCCTCCACGCTGCTGCAGTCCTTGCTCGTCGCGAACTGCCATTCACCTGCAACCAGTCATCGCCATCATGCCCTTGCTCGACACCGGCACTTGATGTAGACGTGCACTTGTTCGTACCTTCCTTCTGCTGAAAGTGTTGGTGCAGCAGTTCCCGGCGGCGGCGCAGCGGCTCGCGCACGAGCGCGCGTCCGTTGAGGTACAGCAGGTCGAACACGAACACGCACACTTGCACCTTGATATCAGCTTGCGCCGCGCCCTTGCGCTTGCGTGTTGACAGGATCTGCGCCAAGCGATCGTTATCGTCAAGGGAATATAGCCTGAATAGCCCTTGTATTCCATTAAGGTCTAAACAGACAGTGGCCAGGGCGGGACTACTCGGCGACGTCAACTCGACATCGCCATCGTCATTTACTGGAGAGCGATAACGCGACAGCACGCACTTGCTGCTGTCGCTGTCGCGTTTCGTTGTTCTTTTTCGCTATATTGAACGTTCACACATAATGTGACGTAATATTGATAAGAGTATTTTTTACTTTGATAATAGTATTCAAATTCAAATTTACAAAATTATATGTTGAAAAATGAAGAAGTTTCATACAATCGTTTTCATCCCTTTTCACACACTTAGGGATTGAATTTTTAAAAACTTTTTCTCAGCACAGCTCTGGACATTAGGACAATCACATCCCAAATTTCAATTCGTTACGATCAATGGTTTAGGCTGTGCGTTATCTGTCAGTCAGGAGTTCAGGACAAAGCCTTATATAATAATAAAAAAAATGTGGTGGTGGATCGTTCTGAATGCCTTGCAATGATAGTCGATATTATCGTCCGTTATGATGAGAATCTCATGAAGACTGGGAAAGACGAACAGATAAAATATCTCGATTTAGCTCATGAGATTTTCGACATGTGGGATGTGGATTCACTGTACCGATGGTTGTTATCGTAAATGGTTTAATAGCAAAGAGCCTCGACTAACACCTGAAGGGAGCATTAAGTGGATAGGTCAAGGGCCAGATCCAGAAGGCAGTGTTGCTCACACGACACGTATTGTGAAGAGGTTCCTATTTCTGGAGCCCTAACCGCCGGTAGCTTGGTCCCTATATCCGATGCCGGTGAGTTTAATTTTTTTTTTGTTTAAATACAAGTTTTTTTGTATGCTTATATTTAATTATTTTTTTTGTGAAATGGTTTAAATAAAGGAGGTAAATAAAGTTCATATGTAATAGTATAAAGTATATATAGGTAAGTTTAATTAGAGTGGCACAGTACAATACATAGTCCTAAATATTGTTACGACGATTACTTATTCTAGAACGTTCGCAAGTACCTACCTACTCGTGTACGACGAATACCTACGCTCTAGAACACTCGCAAGTACCTACCTACACGTATACGACAAATACCTACGCTAGAACGTTTGCATGTACCTACCTACACGTATAACAATAGACCATCGGCGGTAGGCATACCTACGCGTCGCAGCTAAGTACCTACACTCATTGTTCTGTTTTCGAGAATTGTCGGCATCTTTGTGGTAATAACTGGAAGGTTCTAGAAATCTATTGAAGGACTATAAAAAGGATTCGAACGTCGGCACTTCGTTCAGTTGTGAATACAGCGATCTCGAGCGAACATCTAAGCGATACGGAGGTTTACGAAGAGCGATATACGAAGCGTTATAGTGCAGTATAAGTGTTTATTGCTTTATTTTGGTACTGTCAGAGTATTGTGTGAGTCTTGAATAAACTCATCATCGCGTAACTGGCATTTTACATCGAACCCCATCCTGACACGTAACAATTGGTGACAGAAGTGAGAATGCCAGTCACACCACGCGACGAGGGAGTACGCACTCGACGACAGGCGGCGGTAGACGAAACGCGTGAACCATCGATTATGGCCGATACTGAAGAGTCTAGCGCAGCAGTAGTTAGTGATCCCGGCACTTCTGCGGCGTCGACGGGTGTGGGCTCTGGCTTCGACATGTCGTCCCTTTTAGCCGTTATACAGGAGGGCCAACGCCAAGCTGAAGAGCGCCAACGCCAAGCTGAAGAGCGCCAACGCCAAGCTGAAGAACGGCAACGTCAAGTCATGGAGGAGTTGAAGGAAGGTCAACGCCAAGCTGAAGAGCGCCAACGCCAAGCTGAAGAGCGCCAACGCCAAGCTCTTCTAGACCTTAAGGAAGGTCAACTGCAAGCCGAAGACAGACAACGCCAGGCTATCCGAGAGGACCTTCGAGAAATGATGGACTCTAAGTTGGAAGGGTTCAGCACCGTCATCAGTACTCTTCAAGAAGACGTTGAAGTGGTAAAAAAACGCACCAGCAAACATGATGAAATACTCGAAGATGTCCAGACCACCATGAACCATCATGACAAGATGATTAAAGAGCTCCAGAACACCAAGGTCCTTTATTCAAGTACTACGCCCGTGGCCGCGGCAGTCACTTCCGGAGGTCCCAAGTTTAAACTTCCCTCCTTTGACGGCTCATCTTCCTGGACGGCCTTTCGACACCAGTTCGAAGTAGTTGCCAAAGGAAATGGGTGGGAAGATGATCACGCACTGACGGCGCTTACTTTGGCACTAAGAGGGGATGCACTGCTGATTCTAGAGAACTTACCTGCTGACCGACGAAACTTAGACGCACTCCTTAAGGCATTGGAAGCTCGATTTGGCGATAAGCACCTGGAGCATGTTTATCGAGCTCAGCTGAAGGATCGAACTCAGAAGTCGAGTGAGGGACTTCAACAATGGGCTGCTGAAATTGAACGCCTGGTACGACGAGCCTATGCCTCCAGTACATCATCTGTGGACCACATAGTTGTGCAAGCTTTCGTGGACGGCATAAGAGAGTTTGAGGTCAGAACAACTGTTCGGTTGGCACACCATACATCTTTAGAAGCGGCCTTAGCACATGCCCTTGAGGTGGAAGCTGTGCGAAACGACTACAAGTCGCATAAAGTACGGGAAGTTGTTGCAGCTGCTAGACCACGAGGTGAGCCTATGTGCTACGGATGCGGCAAGCGGGGCCATATCCGAATCAACTCTCCAGACCAGAGAAGAAGTAGAATGGTGTCAGCTACTACTCAGGTTGATGCTAGTCAAGATCCGTTACGTCAAGCCCCCACAGTGCAAGTATCACAGGCATGTGACGGTAATAGCCTGGTAACAGCTGGAGAAATCAATAGTAAACCTGTTCGCTTTACGATAGATACGGGCGCGTCGAAGACCATCGTACGACCAGAACTTCTGCGGCGAACAATTCAGTGGGAAGACGCACGACCATCTTGCAAATTGCAAACAGCGACTGGCCAGCCAGTGACCGTCCTCGGAGCTACAGATGTGAAAATCAAACTAGGAGAGAAGATTTATCATCAAACCGTTTTGGTGGCGAGCATAACGGATGACTGCATTATCGGCTTAGACTTCCTACGAATGCAGCAGTGCGTTGTCGATATTGCTAAAGGTGTTCTAAGCTTCCCAGACCAAGAGGTCTTTCTAGAAGGCTGTTCTTCAATAGCGGTCTACAGTGCCAAAACGATAACCTTGGCACCAAGGTCAGAAACCTTAGTCGATGTAAGGTTTCCTGAGGGTATAGCGGCTGATCGCTGCGTCATAGTGGAAGATCCTGGGCACCATACCAGTCGAATTACAGCCAGAACTTTAGTTATGACTAGAAGTGGGGCAAAAGTTAAAGTTGCCAACCTTGGCAATTCGGCGATGTTATTAAGGAAGAACGCGATCGTTGGACGATGTGAGGCTGTGAGCAGTCTGAGGAAGATCCAAGAGAACGTCCAAACTGTTTCTTCGGCAAATCATATGGGCCCGTTGCTAGAGACCACGAAGCAAAATCTGTCACCCAAGGAATATCGGGAAGCAGAGAAGCTGCTACTGGACTACAAGGACATTTTCACTAAAGAAGAAAACGACCTTGGAAGAACGGGGTTAGTGAAACACCCGATCGACACAGGTGCTACACAGCCTATTAAACAAAGACCTAGACGAGTGCCACTAGCAAAAGAACAAGAAGTAGCCGAGCTGATTGGGAATATGGCACGAACCAAGATCATAGAGCCATCAGCCAGCCCATGGTCTTCACCGGTGGTACTCGTGAAAAAGAAAGATGGTAGTACCAGGTTTTGTGTAGACTACAGGATGCTGAATAACGTGACCAAGAAAGACAGCTATCCTTTGCCCCGTATTGACGACACTTTGGACATGCTTGGAGGCATGAAGTGGTTCTCTACGGTAGATCTGAAAAGTGGCTACTGGCAAGTGGAACTCCGGCCAGAAGATAAGGAGAAGACTGCATTTACCACCGGTACTGGCAAAGGCCTGTGGCAGTTCCGGGTAATGCCATTTGGATTGTGTAATGCACCAGCTACATTTGAAAGGCTTATGGAACGCGTACTAGTAGGTCTTTTGGGAGATGCCTGTCTGGTGTACTTAGATGACGTCATAGTTATGGGACGCAGTTTCACGGAACACCGCAAGAATCTTGAAAGTGTTTAAGAGATTTCGTGAATCAAACTTTGAAACTTAATCCGAAGAAGTGCGCCTTTTTCAAGAAAGAAGTTTCATTCTTAGGCCACATTATTTCGGATAGAGGTGTTCAAACGGACCCAGACAAAATAAAAGCGGTGCAAGAGTGGCCTGTACCAAAAACTAAAACCGAAGTTAGAGCCTTTCTGGGACTTAGTGCTTACTACCGGCGTTTTGTGAAGAACTTCTCTGAAATAGCCAAGCCATTACACCACCTTACAGAAGAAAAGAGGAACTTCGTTTGGGACTCGGATTGTCAACGTGCGTTTACACGACTCAAAGAGTTACTGTGTTCGGCTCCAGTCCTGTGCTACCCTAATAGAGAAGGCAGATTTATTGTGGACACAGACGCCAGCAATACTGGAATCGGAGGTGTGTTATCTCAGGAGCAAAATGGACAGCAAGTGGTCATCGCCTACTTCAGCAAGTCTCTATCAAAGCCTGAGAGAAACTACTGTGTAACTCGGCGTGAATTACTAGCAGTTGTGAAGACCTTACAACATTTTAATAAATACTTGCTGGGAAGAGAGTTCACACTACGAACAGATCATGCGGCACTGAAATGGCTACTCCAGTTTAAGAATCCTGAAGGCCAAGTCGCGAGATGGATCGAACAACTACAGGAGTACAACTTTGTGATAGAACACCGCAGTGGAAGGATTCACTCCAACGCTGATGCCTTATCGCGACGTCCATGCTCCCAGGATTGTAAACACTGTTTGAAGCATGAGTCCAAGGAGGTAGTAAAAATTGTCTGGACTCAGGGGACCGATGAATCCTGGGACAAAGAGGAAATCAGTAAGGTACAGAAAGAAGACAGAGATCTTAAACTAATAATGGATTGGAAAGCTCAGGGTCGGAAACCATTATGGCAGGACGTATCAGCCGCAAGCCCAATTACGAAGACCTACTGGGCTCAGTGGGACAGTCTGAGTTTGGAACAAGGCGTGCTATATAGAAAGTGGGAATCACCTAACGGCAAGGAGCAAGTTCTACAGATGGTGATCCCGAGAGACAAAGTTGCACCTGTTCTGCGCTTGGTGCATGATGGTGCATCGGGAGGGCATCTTGGTGTGAAGAAAACTTTGGTGAAGGTGAGAGAACGGTTCTACTGGGTACGCTGTCGGGAAGACATCGAGGAGTGGTGCAGAAAGTGCTCTACGTGTGCTTCGGTAAAAGGACCTCGTACTAGATCAAGAGGCAAGCTGCAGCTGTACAGTGTCGGAGCCCCATGGGAGAGGATTGCCATTGATGTAGCTGGCCCATTTCCCGTGACAGAGGACGGCAACCGCTATATAGTAGTAGTCCAAGATTACTTCACCAAATGGCCCGAAGTTTTTGCGACACCAAACCAAGAGGCTCAGACCGTGGCTAAAAAGTTGATCCAGGAAGTAGTGTGTCGATTTGGTGTGCCGTTGGAACTGCATAGTGACCAGGGAAGAAATTTCGAGTCAGCCCTATTTCAAGAGATGTGTAATCTACTCGGCATACATAAAACACGGACAACACCAGCGCACCCGCAGTCTGACGGCATGGTAGAACGGTTCAACCAGACATTGGAAAACCATCTGGCCAAGGTTGTCGAAGACCATCAACGAGACTGGGACCGTTACATTCCACTCTTCCTGTTATCATATCGGTCCGCGGTTCATGACACTACAGGATTTACGCCGGCCAAAGTCAACTTCGGAAGAGAGATACGCCTACCAGTAGACTTGATTACCGGAACACCTCCTGATACGCCAAAGCCGACAGTAGAATACGTCGCAAACTTGCAGGCACAGCTGGATAAGACACATGATCTAGTGCGAGATAACAACCTCAAGGCTAGTGAGAAGATGAAAACTCGCTATGACAGGAAAGCAAGTAATCATGGCTTCGAGGAAGGTATGCTCGTGTGGTTACATAATCCTCTCAGGAAAATCGGCAAGTCACCGAAGCTACAGGCCCGCTGGGAGGGTCCCTATAAAGTGATCACAAGGATCAATGACGTGACCTATCGCATAAGACAGGGCGATAGAAAGAAGCCGAAGATCGTCCACATCGATCGACTAGCACCCTATCACGGTTCTAACGCTGCTCGGGACGAGCATGATTAAGAGGGGGGCAATGTTACGACGATTACTTATTCTAGAACGTTCGCAAGTACCTACCTACTCGTGTACGACGAATACCTACGCTCTAGAACACTCGCAAGTACCTACCTACACGTATACGACAAATACCTACGCTAGAACGTTTGCATGTACCTACCTACACGTATAACAATAGACCATCGGCGGTAGGCATACCTACGCGTCGCAGCTAAGTACCTACACTCATTGTTCTGTTTTCGAGAATTGTCGGCATCTTTGTGGTAATAACTGGAAGGTTCTAGAAATCTATTGAAGGACTATAAAAAGGATTCGAACGTCGGCACTTCGTTCAGTTGTGAATACAGCGATCTCGAGCGAACATCTAAGCGATACGGAGGTTTACGAAGAGCGATATACGAAGCGTTATAGTGCAGTATAAGTGTTTACTGCTTTATTTTGGTACTGTCAGAGTATTGTGTGAGTCTTGAATAAACTCATCATCGCGTAACTGGCATTTTACATCGAACCCCATCCTGACACGTAACAATATAAATATACGCAGGCACAGTGCGCGTGCGGTTCATGGACACTGCACGTGACACACCTCCGACAAACCTGAATCTCATACATTATTGTTGACAGATAAAATAGAAGATATTATAAAGTATAACATCACAACAAAATTTAAAAAACAATACACTTATAACTATTTCAATTCGAAATAACACAATAATTAGTACGCCGAAACAGTATTACGTAATCAATTCACACTTCTATCCACTTTATGAACTCTTCAGTACAATATAATTGTCATAAAATATATTCAAACTGTTAGTTAATTTACTAAAATATAGCACTTACTTGGAAAGGTAATATCTGCTTGGTGTCTGTATCATAAGCGACCGCCTCACAGTCCAACACACAGCTGTACACACTCTCCTTCAGAAGCGATGCCAATCGACTTAAGATGTCTGGGTATTTACTGATAACAACATAATATTATGTATTTATTTGACTGCACCGTTGGTCTAGTGGTTAGTGTAACTGACTGCGACGCCGGGTGTCGTGGGTTCGATTCCCGCGGAAGGCAAATATTTGTGTGATGAACATTTGTATTTGTCTTCAGTTTGGGTGTTTTCTATGTATATTAAGTATGTATTTACAAAAAAAAAGTACGTATATGTATTATATTTCAATTATCTAGTACCCATAACACAAGCTCTGCTTAGCTTGGGACTAGATGACGATGTGTGATAGTGTCCACATATTATTATTATTATTTATCATTATTAATACTGTAATAAATACAATACTATATTTTAAAAAAAATTATATATTGTTATTGAGTCTATAGTCAACAAATAATTATATAGGTTTTGATCTATAGGCACCAAACAACCACGTTCTTTTTTTTTAAATAAATATTCGTACTAAATCAACTTGCTTGTAAAGTTTAAAATACTTAAAAATACACATATACAAAATTTATTCAAAAACAAAATTTTATTACGTGTAATAATCAAACCCAAACCGACAGTCCCATTGATTCCGAACACAATGCAAAAAATAAAAAGACGTGTGGCACTCGGGGACTGCCGCGGTAAAGCTATTGCATAGCATTTTGTATCAACTTATGCAATTATAATTTTATTTATTTATTTTATTCATGCAGTATTGCTTTTTCTTTGATATTAATTCAAGTTACACTTTTTGAGCGTGGTGACCGATAAGAAAACAAATTTTTCTATTATTAAATAGTTTCGTAGAGTCGTACAATACGTCTAATCGCACGCACACAACGCCGTGTCGAAGACTGCCGAACTGAAACGACGTTAGACGATGCACGGCCTTCAAGCCACACCTCCTTGTCGGAGTGGGGAGCGTGAGGTTTATTCGTTACGGAATTTCTGGATTCGGTCCCCGCGCTAAAGGCCCGCGATAGAAGCTATGCAATAGCTTAAAAAAAGAAAACTAAAAAAAAACACAGAAGTTTAGATCTACACAGACAAAGGATTACAAGACCAAAACACATGAACTATATCTTATACTATAACACAAAGCGGAAGAGTTTGTTTGTTTGTACGCGCTAATCTCTAGAACTACCAGCCAGATTTGAAAAATTGTTTTAGCGTATGATAGTCCAGTTCTCGAGGAAGGTTATAGGATGTAACATCACGCTACTGGCGACGGGAGCAGAGCAGTAGTTATTATAATAAAAGTGCATTACGTGGTGTTATTCTCCTGGTTGCGGCTGAACACGGCGGCGCTTGCCAGCTGCGGCCCCGCGCGGCCCCCCGGCACGTGCAGCTGCGCGCGCTCGCCGTCGTACTTCCACTCGCATGTGAACTGCTCCTTCTCGAACCTGCAGTGCACACACAATAATAATAATAATATTCTACCACATTCACACAGCGCCATCTAGCCCCAAATTAAGCAATTTTATTTGCTTGTGTTATGGGTACTAAACAACTGATATACTACATATATACATTTTTTTTTTGTAAATACATACATATTATAGATAACTTACACCCAGACACAGAACAAACAATCATGCTCATCACACAAAGGTTTGTCCTGGGTGGGAATCGAACCCACGACCTCCGGCTTAGCAGTCAGGGTCACTAACCACTAGACCAACAGACCAGTCACACTTATCATTTATTTTATCATTTTTAAATAAGGTACATCAACAGCATAGGATATAGAACATTTTTGTAAAACATTGCATAAGTAGTGTTTTTTGTTCAAAGTACAGTATTTTACGTGGAGTCTTAAGAGGGAATAAATGAATACTACAAGTAATTGGCAGCAACTCAATATTGCTTTATTGTAGTCAGCAATCCATCTCTCTTTTGAAAAGTTTAGGTCCAGCAATAGACATTTACAAATACCTGTCGAACACCTCCGAGACGCCCTTGGTGGGGTGCGCGAGCATAGGCTTGAGCGGCACCCCCGGCGTGAGGCGGCAGTGCTGCGGCAGCGCCGGGACCCCGTGCTGCAGCAGCGCTGACACCACGCTGTCGTAGTTGGGGCACTCGCAGTACGTCGTCTTGATTATTACAGCGTGCTCGTCTACACGCGCCTGCTTACACAAATTTACTATATCGCAAACTATTTGCATGTAGAATAGAATCATCAAAAAAATGAAAAGGAACCAAAATGGTACCCTGTGGCACACCTACAGTTTCAAATAATCTGGAAAACCTAAAAACAATCTAGATCAACAGTTTCAATAGTTTAACTGTACAACTTTTAAATCTACAGCGTGAGAAGCAAATAGATTGAGCGTAGCATGCTTAATACCGTGTTATTAAAGTCTTCGTATAATCGTATTGTGTTTAACACAGTCAAAGGCCATTTAAAAGCCACTAATATGCATTGACGATGCAATGGGACACCTACATCTATGAAAGATCTATAGCTTAGGTTACTCAATGTAGATACATAGATAGAATTTTCTTTATTGTATATCAAGTACATGTTTACAATAACATTAGACAAGTCATACATAGAAGATAAAAAGAAGTTGTACAATAGGCAGTCTTATCGCTAAGAGTGATCATGTATACAAATTTGTATTGCGTAACGTACTTTGAATTTTTCCGGTGACATTCCTTTCGAAGCATCCAGCACGATGTCCCCGTCAGCCCCCGGCAGCGGCGGCGTGGTGGCGGTGGCCAGCGCCAGCGCCTGCAGCAGCGACTGCTCCGCCAGACCTATGCGCAGCTTGCCCTCCAGCGACCTGCACGCGTCACATCACATACACGTGCTTTTTCACACCCACTTAAAAGACCCAGTATCGTAATAAAATGGGAACACATGACGCTGGCAAAGTATATGATCAATGATGACGATGATGATTTATGCACTGCTAGGTATAGACATGCATAAGCGTTTGGACGACAAATCAAAATGTCACAGCATTTTTAAATGGACACCGCATCGTTTCAGTCCATCTTATAGGAAACCATCTCTCATAGAAACGTAAAGTTAAATTAGAATATTGAAATGAGGTTCTTACCTGATCAAATAGCGCGCTTCAGAATGTCTGCACGCGACGTATAATGACTGTATCTTGTTTATTTTTTTATTCACGGATGCTTGACCTGCAGTAGATATATTCAATGATTAATTTCTACTATAACTTAGAGCGTGCGTCCTGTGCAGTGACTTACCGGTCATGTGCGCGATGTCCTTGAGCGCGTGGAACACGTTCCTCACGGTGAGCTTGGGCGGCGCGAACATGGTCCGCTGCGTGGCGCGCGCCTGCTCGGCCACCTGCCCCAGGTCCCCGCTCTTAGCGGCCGCGCTCTTCACCTGCGCGAGCGTGCGCCCCGTGCACTGACCGATGGCCTTCATCAGGTACGTCTCCGCTATGCCTGCAACACGCATCATTAACTGAGTACCTACTTCTGGTTGGCCTCACCTTGGCTGTGCAACTTGCTACACTTACTTACCCAGCTCTAAGCTATGATAGGCGGGCGCCAGCTGGTTGAGGCACATGTATATGCTGGGCAGCAGGTCCTGCGGCGTGAGCGCTATGACAGAGCGCAGGTAGTTGCTCAGTATCTCTATGATCTTGAGACGTGCTGAAGTGGCCTCGATCAGCTCGAGCGTGCGAGCCAGCGCCAGGTACGGCACCGCCGCGCCTGCTCCCCAGCACGCATCCTTGATTGGGTGGTACTTTGGTTTTGATGGATTGTACTCAGCCTCTGTGTAAATAAATCATTGTTGAGTATGAATGTTAAGATAATGTTTCATTTAAAATTTAGAACCTGAAATGCGATATGAAGAAGAGAACAATTTAACCCATGCACTTTTACTGCAATTACAATAATTTGAACAGCCAGAAGTTCTAAAACCTATCATATTCCAAATGGAAAGCAAACCTACCTGGAACCAGCTCCTTCTTTTCATTCTCACTTTCTTCCTTTTCTTCTTTAACTTTCTCCTCTTTATTTGATTTGATACTCTTGTTATCTTCTAATTCCTTCTTTACTTTGACAGGTGATGGACTCCTTTTAGGACTATCCTCATTTTTGACTGGAGGTGCCTCCTTTTTCCTTTTAGCTGGAGTTTTCTTTCCTTTTACTGAAGGGCTTTCTTTTACACCATTCTGTTCTACAAGTGCTGATTTTTTCTTCTTGGTCTTAGGAGAGGAATAAGTCTTAGGTGAAGGTTTGTCCACTTTACTAGTCTCGTCACTCTTGGCAGGTGAATCTGGCTCAACCTTGATAGCCTTTTCTTCAACTTTAGGTGAATCAGCTTTAATGTCTTCACTTTTAGATGGTGGTTCAGGTTCACTGCCAGAACTTTCAATGCGCTGGCGTTTTACTTTCTTTTTCTGTAATAATATTTTGTCATAAATATAAATGTTGGGCCATAGTTCAAGTTTTTACTAACAGTGTTTACAAATCATTATTTGATAGTTATGTATATATGTATATACAATACAAAATGACATATTATTCTATTAATATTATAAATGCATCTGTGTGTGTTTGTTACCACTCCGGTCTGGTTCCCTAATTAAACACATACCATTTTCGCAGCTAGTATTGTATAAATTATAAGTATTTTAACTGTACCTTATCAGACTGAACAGGACTGGTTTGCTTTTTCTGAGGTGAGCCGTCACTCTCGCTACTCTCTAGCCTTGCTCTCTTAGAAGATACCTGAAACATCATTCAATTGTATTTTTAAACTGTTCATCATTATTTAGTACTACACTATAATAACAATTTTTTTAGCAAAAGTTGAATCAGAAATAATCCTATTAATAATATTATAAATGCGAAAGTTTATGTGTGTTTGTTCCCACTCAGCACCTAAACGGTTGAACCGATTTCAATGAAAACTAGCACAGGCTCCTTTTTATCCCGAAAATCATTATTTTGTTCCAACAAAATTTGCCTAAGCATGTGAAAATTATAAATTTACATATTTAAATAACATTATAGCTATTCAAATTTATTATTTACTTATTTATTTATTTATTAGAAGACTTTGGCAAATTAAAAAAGAAGTAGTACCTTAGCCTTGCCATTAGCAACAGGAGAGCCCTCGTCCTTAGCACTACCATTAGTTTTTACACTCTCATCTTTCTTTTCTTGCTTGACAGCAGCCTTGGGTGGAGTCAGCTTGAAGAAGGAGGTGATACTTCTCTGTGCCATAGTTCTGACACTATTGTGTACAAGCACTGCTGGTAGAGGTGCAAGTTGCTTTGTGATGATAGTGTAGCTGCTCCAGTATGCTTGTGATACTACTCTATGAGGTATTAACCTTGTGATTGTGTTCATATGTAGTTAAACTGAAATAGATTGTTGTTGAGAGTAACATAAATATATATAGTAAGTATCACAAGTGTTTTCGTAAAGGTTTGGCAGCGGTGTGTAACACCCAATTTTTGCCAAACTATGTGGGCCCCTTAGAGGAGATAAGCATGTTAGGTAACATTTACAAAGCAGAGTGAGAACTGTTCTATATAAAAAAAATCAAATCAAATCTATACCTACAAAAAACTACTTAATCACAGAGGCAGTTGATTACATCTATACATATAATAAAATTGGAGTGTCGGTTTGTAATATTGAAGTAACCATTTTTTACTAAATGTATATGAATATATATACGGTATATACACCAAAATTACATCTTTTACAATTTTTGTCTGTCTGTTTGTTTGTTCCGGCTAATCTCTGAAATGGCTTGACCGATTTTGACGGGACTTTTATTGGCAGGTAGCTGATGTAATAAGGAGTAACTTAGGCTACGTTTATTTTAGAAAAAATCTTATATTTTAGAAAAATAAAGTAATGTTGATCGACTGTTAGGCGGAACGCAGTTCGCCGGGTCAGCTAATTAACAATATATATTTCTAATATTTTAATTCATAACCTAAAACGTTAACAAAACGGCTTAGATATTTAAATAAATGTCATCAAAGGCAAAATGTATAATAATAGTCAGATAATTTTATGTATATCGAAACGAAAATTTGTTGTTATTACTTTAATCTGTAAAGTAAACATTTGATAAATACCTGGCTACCTTCATCAATTTAATACTTACTGTCTATGTAATGTAAACGTGCATTGTGCGAGCGAATTCAAAGTTATTAGGTGCACTTATCAGTACAACAAACAAATTGTTTATTAATTAGTTAAATATGCATTGGCTGGATTTTACTATTTTATCTTCAATAGTACCAACAGTTCAAATTCATGTTTGACATGTTTATGGCGCGAAAACTGTCAAAATGTCAAGTGTACCTGTCAGTGAGTCAGTGATGTCGCGTTTTGTTTTTCAATTAACTAAGAAATACTTCCTACTACTACTACCCCTCCTACTACGTCTACATACTAGTCGATGGATATTTAAAAAAAAACTCAAAGATTTACACCGGTTTTGAAAAAATACATCACCTATATTTCAAAACCATTTAAGTATAGTTAAAAAATAATAATGTTTAAGGGCGACCGCGCATTGCCTTGCGGTGCGTTAATTCTACCTCACGGTAGAATAAAGGCATTCACGGGACCGCGCACTGCGGTGAAACAAACGCATGTTTCTTGTCATTCGAACTCCGGCTGTGGTGCCAACACGTCGTCGCTATAGATTATCAAACAAGAGTCGCTATCTACGTATATTTATTATTGCATAAAAACGGGTACCCAAACGGTATTGGTTAGATCTCTTGACGGCCTTAAGACATATGAAGGGTTTTTTTATAAGATAATTATACTTACCGACCTACGTTCATATCCAAAAAAGCTTTTTGCATATTGCATTACTAGCATCCCGCGGCGCAGTTTCACCCGTGTCTTTGCTTACTGCTCTGTAATAGCGGGATTTCAAAATCATAAATTATTAGTGGATTTCATAGAAGTCCATACTAATAATATAAATACGAAAGTACCTGTCTGTCTGTCTATCAGTTACGCTTTCACGCCTAAACCACTGAACCGATTTGGATAAAATTTGGTATAGGGATACAATACTTTATTGCGAAAAAATGGTTGAATAATAAAAATATATTATGCGACGATAAATATATTATAACCTATATTCACGCGGGTGGAGCTGCAGGCAACAGCTATAAAGTTGATTGCGTTTTAAACAATTACCGTTAGTGATAAAATTAAAAATTGTACAACTACTGCAACATAGTTATCAAGAGTGTTGTTTTTCACCCCTAAGTTGGTGCAAACTTGCAACATGATTTATTTGTTTCATTACTTAAAATGAGGAATGTCAAACTAACACACAGGTTGCTGTCATTTATCCTCCCACTATTTGTTGGTAATCGACCCAGTGGTACTTAGGTAGTCGTTGCAAATCACCCCATTTTGTGATAAAATCTCAATAAAAGTAATTCGTTCATATTGTTACAAAAGTGCACACTGCACTGCTTACCTGGGTATTTAATTTGTTGCACAAAGTACTAGGCACTAGCATCTAACTGCTCAAATACTAGTTCTTTTTATATTTTCAATAGATAATGGAAAAGTTTACTCACTAACGAAACGAGTTCTAAATACTTTGACAATTAAATACGCGTAAGTTTAAACAATAGCATAACTCATTAATGCCAATTCTAAAATTTTAAAGTAGAACCAAATTTTGTTAATATTATCTTTTATTTTAGATATTGTTAGATATTGTCATTATAAAGCTAAATATTTCCCGAAAATGTTGTTTTCCACCCCGGCATTATTATTCACCCCAAATTACCAGTACATTTTGTATACTAGAAGGCTCTCTACAAATTTAAAAGTATAGTAATCTATGGTCTTTCTAGTTAGGAACAATAATCCGAACGAATCAGTTGACGTTTCCAATTTTGTTGTTACGGATATCCAAACATAAAATATTCATTTCCTTTCTAATAGTTCTATCAGTAAAATTACATATTTATATTAGAGATTGAAAAAAAACCTAATTTATTTCGAAACAATAATACAATAGTGAGCAAATGGTATTATGAGTTATCTAGTAACAAGTTTAGCTATTTTATTGGTTACGATAATTAACAGTGAGTGATTTGAGCAAGAATCTAGAACTTATTTTGCTAAGATGGCTCCCTCTAGTAGTTGAAGTGTCAATTATACGCGTGTCGTCCATGTTCCGAATGTGGTGTGACTTATTTTTGTTTTGTGTTAATTTTTCATGTAATACTATAAATGTGAAATGCAACAGTATGTGTCATTCCATATAGTGGAACCTTGCTCCGGCTGAATGGATCCCGCCGTCGCGTGGTATCAGCCCGAGCAGGAAGGTCCCGCGAAGCGCCTGTGGCTTCGTATCTGGGAAACCCAAAGTGATATAGAAAAAATGAACTTGAAAAACTTAGAGAACGCTAATCCTAATGTAAATAAAGCGCAAGACTTTATACCAATAAATGATGTGAACGGTGAAAGTAGGAATAACAATTACTTCAACCCCGCGCGGAGGAAAATGAACGATAACCGCGCATCGACATTTAACCTGAACAAAAACCACGATGCTCTCATAGGTGCTTACGGAGGCTGCCCGTGGCGAATACCAAATTATAACTACAAGCCAGGGATTCTTGGGTGAGTGACGTTTTAATTGAAAATTTTCGTATTGGCTAGTGTGTCAACGTTTTTGACGTGTTGGTTAAGATCGGGGCCGCAGCGCGTGCGGCGTGACACTGAGCGGAGCGGCGGCTGGTGTGCCGCTTGCCACCGTGACAGTGCCAAGTGCTGTCACTGCTCGCGCTCGCAGTGATCACACCCTCACCAGCTCTTGATATGGTCCGGACTTCCCATACACACAACATTATTTCAATATTGTCGCTTGGAATCTATTTGCATAAGAAATTACTTCCTACTGTCATTAATTAAGATAGACAGATCTCTGCCTTACAGAAGTTAGTGGACATAACAACACTTAGGCAGGCAGTGTGTATTTCTGTTGGTGAATAAGCTTTAAGTGCTAAGAAATTTGCTGTACTAGTAGTGGTGTAGTGGCAGTAGTGGATTGTTTAGGGATCATTCTATTTATCTAGTGTTAGTTGTCTTAAGTAGAAAGACAACTATTGACTAATGGTACTTCTATTGTCCAGCTGTGATTACCAGTTTAGCTAATATGTCTGCCACCAGACAATAAATAGAACTATGTCTCAAAATAAGATATGGAAAGGTTTTGTATTATTCTGCTGCTAGTTGTAGGCTATCAAAATAACATAATTGTTTATGGTTATACAATTAATTTTAATACAATAATATTAACACTTTGAAGTCAAGTACAAGCTCTTTATTATCTCACTTTAGGAGAAAAGTCTCCTCATATACAAGGCATGATGTTTATCACCAAGCTGAAGTTTACATCACTATTTGACAATTATGTTGTGGAAAATTTATGTAATTATGTAAATCATATTGGTATTTACTTGTATTTAAACACACAACCTTATGTATAAGAAGTGCTTTG
Organism: Parascotia fuliginaria; assembly: GCA_963082885.1. Classification (NCBI taxonomy): domain Eukaryota; kingdom Metazoa; phylum Arthropoda; class Insecta; order Lepidoptera; family Erebidae; genus Parascotia; species Parascotia fuliginaria. The sequence continues at coordinate 12,518,369 of OY720193.1, read as the reverse complement.
TCCACTGGGCATTTACAATTAATTTGTTTCATAGTGATTACAGTAAAAATATAACATACCTAGCTACTGCTCTGCTCCCATTGCCAGTAGCATGATGTTACATAGCCTATTACCATCCTCAAGAACTTGGCTATCATAGGCAAAAATAATTATTCAAATCTGTAGTTTTAGAGATTAGCATTCAAATAAACAAACAAACTCTTTCATTTTATATAATAGTATCTTAGTTTTGTAACTAAAACCTGATGAACTATTGATAATATTCCACTCTGAACGGAAGACCCAATTTGAAGAGAAAGAAACTATAAATGAAATCTGCCTAAAATACAAATATTAAAATTAAAAACAAGTGCAATTATAGGTACTCTAGTTGGTGGAGCATGTATTCAATTTCATTCAATTAAGTAAATATATTTTTATATTGAGCTGTTAAACTGCACAGTCAGCTATGCATATGTTTGATTTATAGACAAAATATTGAGTTAGAAATATTTAACATTTCACATTTGTACCTATATAAACTAGTGACCCATCTCGGCTGTGTACAAATTATCTTAAGTAAAAGTTGCACATATTTTACATATCTTCATAAATAAATTTTCTAAATGATAGTAAAAATTCCATCAATTTCAATTATTAAAAAAAAAATTACATTAATTTTTGTTACCACAAAAGTAGCTAAGTTTACAAAGGCCCTGGGCGACATATTACTTTATTAGAATATGTACTGCCTGTAGAAGTTTTTAACATTGATTAAGGCTATAACATGTATTAACTGCCCAAAATGATTTGCATCATGCATACATGAATACTTTATGTTATCAAGTTTATTTTATTTAGTTTCAGCTGAGTAATTTTACATTAAACTATAATACACTGAAGAAAGGCAGTTATTATGTGTTACAATAGTCAAACTATTAATTAACAGGACACTAGTGTATATAAATGCCTTGATTGTTATTGAAAATGTAATGTTTGTACAGGTGTGTGTACATGTATTATGTGGCACTATGCACATTAGTGGAAATGCCCTGTTGATGGACATACACAGACCAAATAGAAAATGTGTTGATAAAGGGCAAAGTTACAGGCACCCATAATCGAAGTGTGTGTGTGAAAAGATTTAAGAATGTTGAATGATTGTTGGATGATTGTTGGATGAAGTTTGGATTGTAGCAAATGGTGTTCCATAGTCTCTCCTGACTCCATTAATGAGAGACACTGTATGTATAATATCTAATATTGGATATGCAAATTGTCATCATCATCAAAGTTTAAACACATCCAGTGAACATAGATCTTTCCTAAAGGAACTATGAGTAATCCCGTCACTGGTTACCTTTCTTATGTCACCTCTTACAACATCTACGGAAAGAGTTAGCTTGTTCTAGAATGTAGACCACATGGCCGTTAACTGTTGCTTTGTTTCATGCTGCACTGGTAACTATAGATTGTATGACAAATCAGTTACAGTTTACAAAGATATTATTGTAGGTACACAGCTACCTCTTGTTACTTAGGATAAACTATTAATATCTGATGTTTTTCTTTTGCTACAAGATTATTGTGACATAATGTCTCATTTTAGTACAACATTGTAAATTATGTTGTTACTGTAAACTTTGCGTTATATGCTATTAAAAGTAAGATTACTGTGATATAATGGATATGAGCGTGGCTTCATAAAAGAGAATGACTGCCCCTCTGATGCATTAGAAATTGTGCAAGTTCTTTGCAAGAGCAAAGTTGCAAGTTCTCTACAAAGGACAAAAGTTTGCATAATCCATAAATATTTGTTCTGAGTCTTAATGGCTACAAAGTACATTAGTCGTTTATGTTTGTTAAGTCACCAATGACACAGGGCTAGTTTTATGTTCTCTATGTGAGACTTTTTTTATGAAACACCTTTTTAGTATTGAAATTAGGCAATTGTAAAAAATAATATCCACTGTCCTCAATAATTTAAAAGCAACAAAAGGTATCTAAGTAAATAATTGCCTATTATATTATAATCTGTATGTATAGGCATTATTAGTCTGATTAATTTTGGGCTATCACAAATTTAATAATTTTTTTCTTGTATTATTACTTATTAGTCTAGAAAGGTACTATCGCTCATCGCACTTAATGTTGATTATTCTAGAAGCTTTTGTTCATGATAAGCTATCATAAAAATAACATCTATTACCCCAGTTCTGATCATTATGTATTGGCTGCGCGATGCAGACGCCACGCTCGAACGTGAGGGCTTTGGTTTGATATTGCAGCTTGTGCAAACTGCTCTTTGGCGCAACAATTGTTCCCTAACATAGTACCTTTGTTAAATAATAAAAAAATGGTTTAAAATATAGGATTTTTAACATTATCAGGGTGTCGTCCAGTGCTGAGCATAACATTATCCCAAATGTAGAAGTTTCACTTGGCGGCTGAATTGGTGCAATAAGATATTTAGTACGCATACACGCTGCCCATTACCTTAATACACACATATATTCGCGTTGTACACCCACGGGAGGAGATAGGATGGTTCCATAATACCGGATACCATACGACAGCAGAGGACAGGATACGTAATTGTATGAGACAAGACAACATACGTGTTGTAATTGTCAATTAATTTTTATAAAGTGTTTCATTGACCCATTTTCGTTGGCAGATAAGATCAGCTGTAGTCGACACACGCGCGCAGATATGTATAGCGTACTTTCGTACTATTAATGTATAGGTACATTAATAGTACGAAAGTGCACTGAATGTCATCCACCTTATGACTAGCATTTGATAATAGTCTCTCCTAAATTAGAGTAATCCATCTGGGCAAGGGCACTTTACAGAAGACCTCAGACTTTGTTAACAGGCGTGCTGTACCGACAGCGACAGCTAAATAAATTGTAGGTATCCTGATGATATGATGCCACTATGTCTGCTAATTTGTATGTACTTGAACATGATACCTAGTATTATGTATGGATCACATAAAGTTTTATCCTATGTGGGAATCGTAACTCATGTTTCATAATTGCACAGCAGTCGAAATGGCTCAGAGGTTAAGGCACCCGATTTGTAAACACAAGTCGGTTCGAATCCGGGCAAGTACCAATGTGATTTTTCAAATCATATGTACTTTCTAAGTTTATTTCGGACATTTCTGACTGACGGTGAAGAAAAACATAGTGAGGAAACCTGGGCTGCGCTAGTTGTGTAGGCGCGTGCTCTAATAACAAACCACCAGTAGTTGACATAACTGAACGAACTCCCATACTCGCATTACACACGAATAAATGTTTGTGAAAACATATCTAACCATCAACATTCGATATACTCAATACGTTTATTGGTAGATTATAGACGTCAACTTTGTGATGCATCTTCCACTTGTCTAGCAGTTGTTCAACGTCACGTTTACTAAGTAATTGAATCACTTTGGTGCTAGTCTGACCACTTTGCATCTTCTGATTCGTGATCGCTATTTCGAAAATGTTCAGTCGCAACGTCTTCCTATCCTGGGAGTATTGTCTCTCGCCGATTGCTTCTTCTTCATATTCATGTACACCGTTGGTAATAGTGTCCAAGATTATCCTATGACTTGCTAAAGACATGGAGACATGGGGACTATGGCTAACGTTCAAGCTAAATTTTATAGTTGTTTATTATGATGCGACGGCACAGAACTGCTGAGACACACAATAATGAGTAACGTTGCTGTCGTGTTTCTGTTACTATTGTGTGTTGTGTGTACTGGACGTCGGGCGAGTGCCGTTGGACCGTGACGCGGCGCCAGCGCTGGCGAGTCGCCAGCCCCTTTAGAATAGCCGCAGCCGATCTGTCCACAAACACGTTACAATTACTATGTTTACACCTTCATAACAGACAATACTGCTGTTATATTATTGATATGTTTTAAGGCGCGTTTTTACCAAATCTTCGTCCTCCATCGCCTGTAACTATTACCTCCAATTTCGGACCCAATTTTTTTAAGTGGGTCATGCATCATAATGGCGCCATTGTGATAAACTGTACCCAGTTTATCACAATGGCGCCATGGTGGGATTAGATTAGCTTCCACCATTCCTACAGTGCAGTAATTTTGTACTAATAGTACTTACTATGTCCGTATCCAAATTCTTCTGCGGAGTAAACCTGCAAGCATAGAAACACCATTGTTTATAAAGGCAACGGTTATCCACAGTACCCAGTTACTCGTTTTGCATTAATAGCCTACTTGCGAATCGCTACTAAACGAAAGTGTACATAATGCACAGCTATAGATACTCCCGGATAAGTGTACAGATAATTCCAAGTTTATCTGATTTAACTTACACGTAGGGTATTTGAAATGTTAACACCCGAAAAGGTTATCCGTGAGGTCTATTGTGTGATTATATTAATTGTCCAAGAGATCAATTTGTTCTTACATTATTGTTGGATTAGCGAGAGGGAAAGGTTTTTCTCATAAGCAGGTCCTATAATATTGTATCATGTGTTACTGAAGGGGCAGACAGTCTGTTACACCTAGGGAAAATATACACACTGAGTCGTCACTAAACATTGAATATTCAACGTAAAAAAACAACACGCATTGCTCGTCAGTATTGACGGTATTGACGCATTACCAATTGCACAACATCATAACTAATGTGTGTATTTCTGGGAATTCGTACTCTATAACTCTGCAGGAAGGCTTATAGTTATCTATACTCGAAAGAGTTTGTTTGCTTTTTGAACGCGCTATTCTATTAAACTACCAGTCAGATTTAAATCATTCTTTTTGCGTAGCCCAGTCCCCGAGGAAGGTTATAGGTTATGTAATATCACGCTACTGACGACGAAGTTATACCAATAAGATAATATCAGAAGTTTTAAGTAGAACAATGTGCAGTGATTGAAATTAAGTCTGTCCGGCTTATTGTCTGGTCAGTCTACAATGCGGCATGCTCACCTATCAATGCTCTCGACTCCATGCACTATATATTTGTCTTAAATTAATCTCACTAGCCGGTACACTTTCTACAGGTTGGCGATCGATCACTTCCGCTACGAACTTACCATTGGTCGTTTGAGACAATTTTATATTATTATTTTATTTTTTATTATTATTTTTTTTTTTATTTTTTTTTATTTTTTTTAGGAGTTAAAAGGTTTTTAACAGGGTCGGCAACGCGCTTGTGATGCTCCTGGTGTTGCAGGCGTCCATAGGCTACGGTAACTGCTTACCATCAGGCGGGCCGTATGCTTGTTTGTCACCTTAGTCGTATAAAAAAAAAATATATATTACCATTGCTATGATGCTACATTTACGAATGTTCAATACTCTTGACACTATGAATACCGAGATTAACTAGACTAATATCAAATGTATCATATCGACCCATTATTTATTATCCCACTGCAAGGAAAGGTCTCTCCTCATACAGAGAAGCTATGAGCATTGATCACCACACTTGCTCAAGGCTGATTGGCGCTTTCAGACTTACTCAGAAGTCTAGGTTTCCTCACGATGTTTTCCTTTACTGTAAGTCAGTAATGTCCAGAGAACCTTAGAAAATACATATGGTTTGAAAAATCACATTAATACTTGCCCGGATTTAAAACCCCCGACCTCGTGTTTACGAAGCGAGTGCCTCACCACTCGGCCATTACGACTTTCATCAAATATACCTAATATAGCACAATCCCTGAAGTCCAACTCTTATTGTGTGGTGATGATGGCTGGTCTGTGCGTCATGCTCGTGAACGGGTGCTACCTGGGATGACTGGTCAATCTTGGCATGGCATACATTTTATACTTAATTCAGTATTACCTTGTAGTTCAATATGACTGGGAAATGCATTTACTTTTTTTTAATTTTAATTAAAATACGTAGTCAAATTACCATACTAGATGAAACTAAACAATTGAAAGCCTCTATTTTCGTTTCTTTTCTTTTTTTAAAATGTTATAAAATAATTAGATGTCCTGTAATAATTACTTTGTATGGTTTTTTGGTTGCGTTGATGTGTTAAAATTGTTAATTCATACAAAAAAAATGTAATTATCTGGCGATTAAAAAGAGTGGCGTGAGTTTCTTGCCAGTACTTTTCACAGCTCTACCTCGTCAGCGAACTGGCTGTAGGTTAATTAGCTGACTTCATGTAATTTGACTTTTCATAAGTATCATTCTTTATGATCAAAATGAAATAAATACTTTGAATTGAATTGAATTTGAATATTCAGAAAACAGCTATAAAAATATAAAATGTTTTGAAGTTTATATCAATTTGTACGATAAAAACAACTATGTGTAGTGTAGTGTATTGCCTGTGTCACTTTGCATGCTACTTGAAATTGTAACTTACAAAAATTGTAATAACCTGGCGATTAAAAAGAGTGGCCTGAGTTTCTTGCCAGTTCTCATGATTCTACTTCGTCAGCGGACTGGCTGTAGGTTAATTGGCTGACATTTTGTAAATTTTAACGTTCATAAGTGTTAATTTTATTAACCTATAATAATAGTCATGTGTCCGTGTGTATCACACCTACCTCTAATACCAGTGGATGATAGTCATCTCCGCACTTTTCTACATAAAATACTTACCTATATTCTTGTAGATCTTAGCAATTGCACGAGTTCCGCTTGTTAATTTGCATAATGTATACATGATTTAATTATTGCGCTTGAAAGAAATTGCTGAACTATGCGTGGGCTATGCGACTCTCCATCTAAACTCAAAGATGACATTATTTTTTACTCTGTACGTAATAATAACAATTTATTCAAGTCTAGATTTAGGTGCTATACGCCAAATACCGGTTTAAATGTCAACATGCTAACTAATAATTAATATACATGTTGAAAGTATGTAGGTATAGCGGCGTTGAAGGTAGTAGATATTTTGATGTCAAAATGACACCGCGCACGAGTAGCCTTTCTGCCCCAGCAGAGTTCATCCGTATGATATCGCATCTGTAAGTAAAATAGACGTATTACGTTTCTACCCTCAAACCATCCATTTAAATGCGAATCGACTTATGTTACAAAGATTTATTCAGCCCTGTTTATCTTAACATTGTACGGTTCATCAATTAATTATACAATTGTGCCGTGAAATCATATAACTTATTATAATGTTAAAACGCTACGTGTTATAATAGTTACCATAACAACGACACCTGTGCGCAGATTTGTTATACACATAGCACAAGTAAGTATGTGCCTAATGTGCACTTTACTTCAATCAGTTACTATGTGAAATTGCACTCGCTCGCATGTAATTGATTACCTACAATTGCCATAGGTAAATAATCGTTTATAATAAAATGCTATGCTTGACTGAGTTTGTGAAGTCTAAGTCTTTAACTCTGATAATACACCTTATTATTGATATTAGATTGAAAAGAAGATACAGGTTATCTTATCTGTTAAGTATAACTTTTCTAGACCACGGCCTCTTTCGTGATTTTAATGTGAGCAACACATCTCGTCTGCTTTTCATTTGAGAGTGCCTGTATGTCCTTGATAATTATTTGCTGTGTATTCTCTTAGGTAAATTTACTATTAATAACTGCAAAATTTATGGTAATCTGATGATGACAAATATGCGGTATCAGAACATTGTACAAAAATAAAATATGCACAAAATCAAAACAATATTGCGATAATTTTATCGTCAGTAAAATCGGTGGCAAAGGTATCACTTGTTGAATAAGCATCTAAATGGGATTGCCATTTATAATGCACAGTGAATCCTGTACGATAATCGAAAACGTATCGCTTTGATTGGACATGTTGGACACTGAGGAAAGAGCTAAACCGTAAGCAAACGAGTCAAAGCAACAAGTAATTGCTACAAAAATATAAGTATGTCTATAAATTACTACTCTGCGTATGCAGTGGAATCCAAGAGCAGCATACATTATACAACTGCTGGTATAACGAAGTGATCTAGAATATTCCTTTGTAAACAACCACGCCGCTCTGAACAATTGATACCTACTAGCACTAAAAATATCAGTATGGACATAAACAATTGCGTAACCTTCGCTGCATCGGCCACAAACGAACAAATGCAAACTGAGTCAATGGACAGAAATACTATGATGAATGGAGCCTGCTCACACCGTCGCGTCCCGTCAGACCCATCTACGTTCATCTTTGTTTATAAAATAGTGTTAGTTGTTACACGATGTTGCCGGTCACACGTTCCTAGCGTGGACTTGTTCCGTACCTATGTTTAGTTTTTAAACAATTTTCGAAAATGCATATACCATTCACCATTGTGGTGACATTCAAAAGATTGCAATCAGTAAATAGTATGTCGCAATCAATGTTTTCTCTTTTGTCTTTATCTCCTCTAAATTATTCTAAACCGGAGTTTAGATACGACTTTTACTATATTTTAGAGAATTTCTTAGTTTGCCGCGGCGCGGTTTCACCCGCATCTTTGCTTGCTGCTCTGCTCCCGTTGCTAGTAGCGTGATGTTACAGAGCTTATAACGTTGAGAACTGGGCTATCTTACGCAAAAAGAGTTTTTCAAATCCGAATGGTAGTTCCAGAGATTAGCGCGTTGAAACAAACAAACTCTTCCGCTTTACATAATGGTATACTTAACAGAAGTGCAAAGCAAATTTTAACGATTTGTAAAGTTGTCATATTTCAGCCCGAATGAGTGACAACGTAGAATTTATGTCGGAAAGTATAAGAGAGCATCAACTTATCATGAACTTGACTATCTACACTTTACGAGCTTACATAACCACGACATGTGTTTTTATATTTGCTGACGACGGCTGAGGAAGTGGCCGTGAACTACTAGACAGTATCACAATGCCATCGCTAACTACTTGAGATGAAGGAGCAGTGGCAGGCGAACGCTCTTGTTGAAGATATATGAACGCGAACTATAAAATCACTTTATCGATTTACAAAATAGAAGTGCTGAATAAAAAAATCTTGACCCGAATTTAAGAATCGCGATGAAAAAGCTTTTTTATAAGGCAAGTTATTAGATCGTTGGAGATATTTACGAACATCCAATTGACGATAAAATGAAGAAGATAGATCGTAGAATAGATAATCTAGTCCTAAACTATTAATAATTAGGCTCGCCCCCTGATACATGGGACCTAAATCAAATAAAATATGCCGAAAAGTGGGTGATTAAATACCTCTGCCTACCTCTTCGGGGATAAAAAGGCGTGAAGATATGTATGTAAACTATTAATCGACTTGCAGTCTATATTTATATAATAGACCGCAGCTTCCATTCTATTTCTCGTCCACGATATCTAAATAAGGTAATATGTAATAGTGAGAGCGACACAGTAGTTACGGCGCCAGGCGGCCTTGTCAATGGCAGTCAGTGCCCTCAAGCGCGCTCTACTGTTTGTGTTGCTCACACGTGGATCAATGGACGTAGTCGATGAACAAGTAACTAATTACATAACATCACTAAAACTGAAGTTATAATACGTGGTGATGAATAAAGGTCATGAGCCGCCTCTTAGGCACGATGTTAAGGCGAAATTGATCAAGTGTCTCCTGGACATTATTGTCATAATGGTGTAGAAAAATATCTTGAGGAAGTCATAGATTATAACTAAATATAGTTCCTACGAATTCTAATAATCGAAATGGCTACTGATGACTCACAAATAAAAGATTAGAAAAGACTACAATATTTTTAAACTAAATGGTGTTCATGTTTTTGTGTGTGGTACCGAGTCGTACGCACCTTGCAAGTTCTGAAGCAGTTGCGTGACGCGCGGGCGCAGCGGTAGGTTGCCGACACGACGGTACAACATTAACCATTCGCACGTCACACGGACAAAATAAATGGTTTATGCATGATGTAACGTTTGTTTACATTGCAAAAATAGCTCGGTGTGCTTTTAGCTAAACGAGCCGAATGTAGGCATCACGCGTGTAGCTAGAAAATTAATTCTGAGTATGACAATAGTTCAGTCTTGTTTATAATCCAAGGAGCTTGGTTCTGGGAGTTCTGATAAAGTTTGTTGGTTAAAAAGCATGATCTAACGAAAAGGCTGGTCACCTTGCAGCTAGCATTAGACCAGGTGTCGTAGGATTGATTTGTTTCGACTCGATTCTGCGTAGGTAATTGTACATTTGTAAAGTGTTTCGCGACACCAAGCCTGATGTCGCTCTACATTTTGTAAAATTAAGAAAGATTAAGACAGGACAAATATAGTCGAACACGCACGCGCTATAAAACAGTTACAAATATTGTATGAAATAGAATATCAGCGAGCGAGCAAAGCGATCGAACAGACCTGCGACACTGACTGGTGCACTCCTCACTGAGTGTCACTTGGCATGGCGATCGGCGCACGACAAATAAAACGACTGCGCTATGTGTGCTACAATGTCGGCTATTTAATTAATTACACATGGTGTCTATAGGCAGTTAAATTACAAGTGAGATTGTTGCTCCAATTCTTGTTACACATATTTATATCTAACGAGTTGATAATATTTTAAGCGCTACTTTCATTTACTTACTTTAATTTTAGATAATTTAATGAATGAGAAATTGATCGTGATTGTATCAATTATATCGACAGTTCATTCGCCTTCGCGCTATTACAATGGCACCAAGGCCAGGCTTGAGATCCATTACCTACACAAAACTTTTTGTAGTATTGAACCTTGGTTGTTTACTAACAACACTTAACGCTGTTACAGCAGTTAGGGCGTTGATAAACATGGCCAGGTGGTAGCCATCTCGCTACGTGCATCTGTTTGCGAAACAAATGCAGTGCGAAGAATGCACATCAGTACGGTAACTGAATGGCTAAGTATAACGACTTCCACATGCTTTAGACGCATAACAACTATAACACTTACGCGAAAAGAAACTACAAACACTGTTCTTTGACAAAATAAATTTAGTTGCCATTGCGTTCATGTTTTTCAAAGTAATAAGAGCTACAGTTATTGTTGTACTGCTGGTTAAATTTAGATTATTAACACAACAAAAATCGTAATTTATATTGTCTGTATGTATGTGCGAGTATGAGCATAAACCAGGCAACAGGAAAATCAGTTCTAGAATGCCTAATTTTAGTCTACTTTCCTAAAACTTGTGATCAATGAATATAATTGCTAATCAGCAGAGAAAAAGAAAAAGACGCGATTAAATTAATGAATCTAATATTAGCTTCATCATATTGTGTGCACATAATAAAATGTCTATGTTTGTGGTTTTGTCAACAAATACAATACTAGACACAACAGGCGCCGTTACATGATCTCGTTCTGGCGCCAGGTATACCTCGTGCACCGAACTATCGCGCCACAGATACCAAGGTCACATTCCACTGCACCTTTACACAAGGGTGACATTTCAATGAACTAAGACTAAGTTTGAGGTTATAAGCATCCCGTATTAGTGTATAAATCGTTTAAAGGTCAAACATACATAATTAATTATATCTGTCCGGTTTATCGCTCTTCGTATCTGAATGTTGAATAAGATGTAGAATCGTGTTCTGTCGTGACATCTGTTCCAGTTGAATTATTATTGTTTAACTAGATTAAGTGCCACTAACCATGTTAGGGCCTTGAAAGTTTTGATTTGATAAGTTTTGCTAACTGCCAATAATCTCTAAAGTGTATAACATATAGCTATAATGTTAGACGGTTATCATTAGGATCGTGTTCGTTGTATTATCTCTAATCAGTCTTTGACGCTGTCGTAGCCAAAACACGTCATGAGCATCATAATAATTGGTTATTTCGGGCCTCGATGTAGTACTTTTAGAAAAGTCATTGCTCTGCGATTACGTTCATTTGGACACAAATAAGTCCAAAATGGCCACGTGTGTGGTGAGTCAGCGACAGAGTGCACGTAATCTTTGGACAGCACAGTGTCGCAAGCTTCTACAATAGCTGAGTAATTGTAGATTAATACAAATCTAGGCTGTAGATAAGACAAGGTCTATTTTAACTGGAATAGCTACAAGTTATCGCGTTTTACAAGTTGCATTTTGTGCTACATTTAAAATCGCAATATAATACGATAAGCAATGGCTTACACTAGGTATTGGCCATTTGCATGAAGCAATGTTTATGCAAGAGCTTTTTGTCGGATTACTACAGGATTTCTGCAGTTTTATGGGCATAAACCGTTGATTAATTTAGAGCAATTACTGCGTACTATTCAATTTTTTTTTATATTAGCCTACCAAAGTGACTCCACTCTGCCTGATGGTAAGCAGTCAGTGGAATCTAAGACTACTGGTATGGTAGCCTTCACTATGGCGGTAGTCATTTTCTAGGATTACGTATTCGAGCAGAAAAATCTTTACCTATCCCTATAGTCAAGCATCATCTGTCCCGTATAGCGCGGTGTTTGTTCAAAATCTAAGCAATAATGCGCACTGTTCCAATTTATTTATCAAGAAGAGCTGAAGTCGTCGGTCGGCGCTTTGTACTCTAATAGCTTCATTAAATTATGCACTACAATGTCGGTAATTGGCATCTTGAAAAGCGGTTAAATTCTTTAGTGGATAGAGCGACTATTGCAATGCTTCTTGCATTTTCTTTAGTCGTGCACGGTTTGTTAAGAAGTTTCTGGCAGCGAGTCAAGCGCACTCGGAAAATTCATGTCCACAAAACATTTCAATTTAGAAAACACCTACATAAAGTAATTTTGCTTGAATACCTCAGTAGCTCTACATCACGTGTACAGTACACGGACAATCGTTACCGGTTTCCGTCAAAAATGGTTTTGTTTAGTTCGGAATCGCATATAGTTTTCAGTATTTTATTTAAAACTTTATGACAACAAAACAAAATTATTTATTTATTTATTTATTTAAAACTTCCTGCAAATAATTGCACAAGGCGGACTTAATGCCGAAGGCATTTTCTGCCAGTCAACCTTAGGGTGATGCAGAGATAAACATGGCAGGTGACAAAAATAAAAAAGTAAAGTTGAACAAAAGAACAATAGTTAAATTAGGATACATAACTATTAAAAACTATTAATATAAAAAAAAATAAACAAACAATATACATATAAATATAATAACATTATATAATACAAAATTATATAATGCTAATGTTCCTATCTATAAGCGTGCTTAGCTTATCTCTGATTCAGATCACGTCCGTGCATAATTTAACATACCCCGGCGAAATTATACATTTCACATAAGATTTATAGCCACGGATATTGTTTCTATGAACACCGAACAACTGTGAACAGAGAAAAGAGTACATATATCATGTTGAGGTCTTCAAGACATACTGGACTTCTTTAGAGAGCCACTCAAATATTACTAGATCGTTCATAAGTCGCAAAACTTTGTTAAAATAATAAGGTGTGGCCAAATTAACAGACAAACGAGATCGATAAAAGAATGTAGTCCAAAATATGGTGAAACCAGTAGTGCAGTATTTTGGCGAAAGGTCTATGTGTTAAGGTCAGCGAGAGGTACTAGGACTTGAAGGTGACATACAAAATATTTTTTGAATAACCACGTGCATAAGATTTTCTTCACGTTGACATTATTGTTGATCTTATTTTTAAATAGAAAATAAATAAATAAATAAATAAATAAATAAATAGGCTTTTTACCAAATAATTTAAAATTTCCTTCTGGTTTTGGTTTGATGGCGTGCAAACTTGATAATGGGATAACACCATTTGGACGTTTATAAAGCTCTTTTCATATTATTAGTCATCAAGGCTATGACTTTAGTAATAAATCTAGTTGTTCCCTTCCGTAGGTTACACGAGGAGATCGAGCACTTCTACCTGTACATGTCGCCGACGGAGACGGAGCACTTGGTGCGCTCGACGGTGGTGAATCGCATCCGCGGCGCCATCCTGGCGTTATGGCCTCAGGCGCGCGTCGAGGTGTTCGGCTCCTTCCGCACCGGTCTCTACCTGCCCACCAGCGACATCGACCTCGTTGTTATTGGTGAGTACCATTTATCATCATCATTTTAACTGTAGAACTCAAACCTGTTGCACATAGACGATCCGTCGATATCCAAAGGGATTTATTGGATGCAGAATCAAATTACTTTGTTCTATATAATTTTTAGAGACACAGAACTTTTGAAAACTTAACCAAAGATAACATTGTTCAGCTTTCATTTGCCACATGGATAGCGTTCAATAGGTTAATGTTCAGTACTTTATTAATAATACAGAAAGAAAATAAAAAATCTAATTTTCAAAAAGCATAAGTAGTCGAATTGTGGGTGGGACTCGAACAACTGGAGAAAGTATACTTGTAGTTCTCAGACATCAGCATTCGAACGTAGATTATCAAAGTTTTTATTTTTTTATTTGGGTAAATAAAACAGTGTCAAAAACAGAGTTTTAAACAGTAATTAAATCTAAATTAATACTTTTAACACTAGCATCATTTACCACAAATTACTCTAAAATCTAGTACATGCGTGTTGAGAGTAAACTAGTTTAATTATGTAAATTGTTACCAGATGAGAATTATTTTGTGTAAGTAGTATACTTATCAAAAAAAATTTTTACAAGTTTTCTCTATTCATATTTTACATAATTTAAAGAAATTTTTTTAGTCATATTATCATAATACTTTTATACTAAATACTAGATTGTCAATATCTGTAGATATCAGGTATATTGTTATCACAGCTTGTACATAACAGTGCTACTGACATATTTATGTAACTAAACACAACTTGCAAGTGGGCAACACGTAGATAACGCACTTCCTACTGTTTTTGCGCAGTAGTCTACGTACCCATTACCTATGCAGCCGTCGCGAGCCGCGCTCTTATCACATACAGGGCAATGTTTTCAATATAATCATAATAATCACAGAGTTATACTACTTTTTTTATATTAGCCTACCAAAGTGACTCCACTCTGCCTGATGGTAAGCAGTTAGTGGAATCCAGAAGTGGTGTACAGTGGACACCATTCCAAAAGACAAATTACTGGTATGGTGGCCTCTACTATGGCGTCGTGATATGCTTTTTCACGCCCCGCTTAAAAGACTCAGAATCATAATTAGATAGAAACGCATGCGTTGGTAAAGATTTTTAGTTTTTAATTGAGTGACTGAGAATGAAGTGCTTAACTGTTTGGTTCGAGACCCTTTAGATTCCACTGAGAAAGGGTAGCACTTCAGTCCCGCACGTGTCGTTCTGGATAAAGAGGGTGGAATAATCCAAAGAGCTCTTTAGAACACTCTGTGGTAAGATAGCAAATGAGGCGATGTCTCTACTTAATATAAAATTTTACTTTTGTCCGCGTTGTGAGTTTGTAAGGGTTCTGAACGTGAGTTAACGTGATAGTCCTAAAAAAGGCTAATTCTTCTTAAATATCAGTTCTCACCACGAAATCCAGGATCGTTTTTTCTCTCCAATGAACGTAGATAATTGCGTGTTGCGTGTTCTTCACGCATAAATGTTCATTATGTCTGCGCTAGAGTGAAGAAAGGCGCCGACACGTCTGACAGACTGCGATCATCACTGACGTGACCTGATTAATTTGTTGGAATGTTACGTGTTTTGTTCCTCAAAGCTCGAGGTGTACGTCGTGAGATGGGTCCAAGGTTAATGCTTCCAGTTCGTAAACTGTGTGGTACAATGAGCGCCCTTGAACTCTGCTCTGTACCATCTGCTGTGATTACTGTATGTATATATGTATGTGCAGTCTATATTACCATAAATTGAATGAGTTTTAATTCTAAAAGTAGATATGTGTTTCTTTAAATACAAAGCCATCAGAGGCCCAGCCGGTTTGTTCTTTTAATGCTTCTAAGGTTTCAGTGGCAATAAAAACAGTAATTGGAATAAAACGTTGTCAAACAATTGACTCACCCGGACATAACCTGTACAGAGTACATTAGTCAAGAATCATTGTCGGTTATCGCTCAAATCTTCCTCGCCAACATTATCACACTCACTGTGATAATACGCCGCACGTGAATGAGAGTTTGTTTATCCTCGTAGTGTTATCTACTTTCGTACTTAGTTACTATCTGACAAAATGATATCACTCTTTATTTTGTAATAGAAAATTATACTCGATGGCTCTACATTTATTAATTTCTTTTCATCGTCAAAAAATGTACTGTTATTGATTTCTTAACTATGCTCGACGGCTGAGGAGGTAAATTTGCAAAACTGCACAAAACAAGTTTTAGTACACTACACTCATATAAATATTGAATCTATTGAAGTTTAGTACATGTTTTGATAATAAAACATATTAATAATTGACAGGACCGCTGAGACAAATGTATGAATTTAGTTGAAAGGTCGCCGCGCGACTACGGTCACAGAGCCGGCGGCATTGGCTAACCCCATTCACAGACATACGTGCGTACAACCCACCATTAGAGTAGTGAATCACATTTATTATTGTAATTTCACCCGCTTCTGGCTTCACACGTGGGTACTTTTGTGACGACGTGATTACAAATCGTTGAAATTCTCGACAGTTCTGTTGCTATCGTCATCATCATCATGTCAGCCGATAGACGTCCACTTACTGAACGTAGGCCTCCACCAATTTTGTCCACCTTGACCAGTCGTGAGCTACCGTCATCCATTGGTTGCCTCCCACCGGTTCTCTACTATAACACGCAACGATTATATTAATTTTTTTTTGGAAGTAATTCTCGAGACTGCCTCTGTGATTCCGTTGTACTGTGTACGAATCACCACGCAGAGTTCTCGCTAGGGTTTGATTGCCGGGTCGGATAGAGTAATTTTCTGCCAAAAAATTCTCAGTATTAGCCCGGATTCTCGAATTGTGCCGGATATATGGCAACAGGCTCGCCCCTTGTTACATGTGAGCTAAAAAAATGGCGGAAAGTGGGTGGTTGTCAAACCGCTGCATACCCCTTCGCGGATCAAAGGCGCGAAACTATATATATATATATATATATATATATATATATGTTAATGCTGTAAACGATAGTGAAAGCAGTATCAAAATCCGTTGCATGGTTTAGAAGAAGTTACCGGCGAATAGAGAGACAACAAGGACTTCATACTATTTAGATATATTAAGGACAATAGACGAGAGGAATGTGCCTCCAGCCGATAGTTATGTGAGATACAGCGGCTTATTGATGAGATAACAATTTGACCAGTCAAGGTCGATGAACTCGGATGAGGCTTGGCGTGGTGCTTTGATGTTTGTGGCTGATTGTCACGGACACGTATTGTGACGTGCACATTTTTTATATTGAATAATGTTACAGGAAATGGAGATGTTGGCAATATGACTACAGTTCTATAATATTTAATCTTGTTTATAGACCTATACAACCACAAGGAAAAAAGGGAGAATGAAATTTAATTTATTATTTAACTTGCATGAGGTTTTTACAAAATAGACTGAAATGAGTGATTATAATTACGAAAATTAAAAAAAAAAACAGAGCTTGTTCAAAATACATCAAAATACTTCGCGTACAGTTAGCTAAAAACTGGCAGCTTCACGTTATATCCGTTTTACAGTAGTGGGGCGTCGTCAGAGGAATTTAGTGTAAACGGGTCACACGCCTCCACATCCAAACGAACGGGAACAAGAACATTATAATAGAATGTGTCAGATGTTTGTCACTACACACCTAGTACACCTACACATGATTAATAAGAGTAATGAGGGTTTTTAGGAAAATTTTCGCCACCAGTTGGCGCCACTTAGGTCCATTCAGAAACATTTGAAATCAAAATTCATTTTCAGTTTGAAATCAATAGAATCGGTCACGGTTATCGATCAAAGATTGAAAGTGCTTTGACAGGTGCCTGGACCTCACGCCTCAGTGCTGCCACCTCGTGGGCGCCATTTTAGAAAACTCTTATTAGATGTAGTGTTTCGCAACAGCTATGATTGATGGAACTAATGATATTAGCAGGAGGTCATTACTAGAGCATTCTGTTTGATAAGGTAAATGTTATATTTTAAAATAATAAACACGGCCTAATATCTATTACGATTTTTGTCCCTTGGGTCTGCTGCAAATAATGAGTACTGCACTTGAGAAATTAAACTTATTGATAAAATTCTATCATCTTTTAAGACTAAGAAACGCAGTGAGATCAAAGAGAGTGTCGGGATACTCGGGATATCGTATAATAGATACTTTGTCAACATACAATTAACAGACGCAAAGTACATCCAGACTCGGAACTATTGAGTGTATTTTACCGTGTGGGAACCGAACGGACAAATGCATTTGCTTTTACTTATCCGTGTCTACTACAAAGTGTGTTGTAGTACATACGAGTATGTATACTATTACAGTATTCAGTATTTAGTTTATATAATACCTACATAGAAACATTAAACACAGTTCACATGTTACCTTTACCTTTTTGTAGCAATATGCAAATTGAGGCAGCCTGTAAAGCACTCATTTTATGTTTTATTCTTTACGACATTGAAAGCTGTAATTAATTACCTATAGAGTTAAGTGTATTATAATAATATAATAATAATATACTTTATTTCAGAAAAATGTTCCATAGTTATATATATAGTATTGCCTGTGTCACTTTGCATGCTACTTGAAATTGTAACTTATAAAAATTGTAATAACCTGGCGATTAAAAAGAGTGGCCTGAGTTTCTTGCCAGTTCTTCTCATGACTCTACTTTGTCAGCGAACTGGCTGTAGGTTGATTGGCTGACATTTTGTAAATTTTAACGTTCATAAGTGTTGATTTAATTAACCTATATGAATAAATACATTATCATTTTCACATTTCTATCACATGTACTTATGTCATAATTATTATGTTATTAAGTTGTACTTGTATTAATAAATAAATCAATCCAATTCAATAACGATGTAGTATCATGTCTCATTATTAGTGCATTGGCAGCAGGTGACATATTGCTAGCGCTAGACTGGCGTGAGGCGTCTATTTGTAGTCGACCTCGGGCACGCACACATGAACACACTGTTTGTGTTAGAGCCTATGATGATGACTAACGTTGTCACTGTATGGGGAAGCATGCACTACTCGTTATAGCATCGTCGCCGCCGCGCCGTCACCGTCACGGATACGTTCATTGTTGTACACAGATGCGATATATCAAATGTCGTTAGGAACATAGACCGTTGTAATTTGTGTCTGTAGTTATGAACTATTTTAGTTCAGTCAATTTGTTTGGTGATACTTCTGTCAGACTACCCTTTGGCTTCGTTCTGTACGGTTCAGAACTTCATACTTATGTCAATAAATTGGAACTCTTTACCAGCCCATATGTTTTCTTTCAATTTTGATGCCGGGTCTTAAGCGGGCGAGGAGCCCATAGCAGCAATTTGACACGAAAGCTTTTTGGATGGTGTCTACCACTTCTGAACATCACTGACTGCTTACCATGAGGCAGAGTTAAGACTGGTTGACATTGATACAGTAAATGGCGCCAGTACCGCTGGATTTCGGTACTGTAGCAGCACTTATGAATGTAAATGTTTTCAATCTAGTCCAGCATCCAGTGTAACAATGTAGAACGTTTTCAACCTAGTGATGCTGGCGCTGGCTACTACATCAATGTCATTATGGTGGCCTAGTAAAAATATTGTTTTGTAAGCAGTTAAAAGTTAAGAATACTGTCAGTGTTTCTGTGAGGTACTGAGTCGCAAACAAAATAATTGTTTAGTAAGATCCGTTCTGTTTATCGTAAACATGAACGTTCAGGTGCAAAAGCAGTAGTTTATATTTACGACATGCCCATTTAGTTCGCTAACAGCTGCGTGGGATAGCTACCTACATACTTCATGGTATGTGACGTATATACGACTACAGTTTGACTGTTGTTTAGCCTGAATTGAAACGAGTTCAAAAACTCGAGGTAGCTCGGTCATTTCGATAGTCTAATATAGGAATATACCTAGTGCCAAATGTGGACGGTCGGCATTGATTATATCTGAGCATATTGTTCAAGAATGTCTTGACCCTTGCGGTGCAGGTGTCAGCTGTAATTATTTCGGTAGTTTAATGAGAATAACTCATATTATAAAGAACTTAAATATTGTTTCGAACAGCATCTAGCACTCTTTCCCTGGCCATCGCACTATTATGTAATTAATGTTGATTTAGAGCAATAAATCTGCAATAATAAATACATGGTAATTTTCCATCTAAATTGCAATTTACAATAAACCAATTAGATATATTTACTTTAATACCATCTTATGGAATGCTAAATGTTAACACTTCCATTTTAAACGAGTGCCAAATTATGTCGTGTGGTGACGCACGTTGCGTTGCGTACGCGCAGCGGCGCACGCACCCGCGGAACACGTGCGATGTTTACACAGTAGGTAACTAATATTTCTTACTTTACATGTAAACAACTTGTATTGTCACCGTTGTTAGTAATAGTTAATACTATGTATGTTGGTTTTTAGAAAAATAGAAAGTTTCTACTTATTATCGCTTTTAATTAGTGGCACCAGATTGAACCAAGGTATAATCGTATTTTTTTGTGATAACGATTTTTTGTTAAAATACGTAGGTTGTTTAGTTTTAATGAAAATAGAAAAAAATTGGCTCGTAGTTGTAACAACTGCGCCCATAGATAGATCAAATCAAATCAAATCAAATCAAAATAATTTATTTGCATTAAACATGTGTGGTCATACAATCTCGGATAGCATTCTTGGTGTTGTGCATAGTTTAAGTGCAGCATGTTTTACCATAAGAGGTGTACAAATGAGTAATCTCCATTAAATAATCTATTTTTGAATAAAATTGTTAAATGAGTCATTTAAAAAGTCTTTTATATTATAATAACATTTGTCAATTAGTATTCGTTTTAGTTGTTTCTTAAATAAAATTATATTTGACGTTTTGATTTCTGCAGGTATTTTATTATAAATCTTAGGACCCATGCAAAATACACTTTTATTCATAAGTGTAGACCTGGCCAGATCAGTAAGGTTTAGCGCTATAGTTGCGGTCTGTCAAAAGCCGGAGGAATCTGACTAAAGTGTTTTAGTGGCATTGCTTTTCAAGTTTAGTAACCGCTGGGTTTTCTGAACTTGCAAAGGATTGCCATCTGAGGGTTAAAACAAAAGGCAGCGTGTAAGGTTTCGAATGTAAACAAACAAGCGAAGCTAATAATTTTGATCTCAGCTTTATAGTATAACTAGCTTGCCGCGTCTGCGTCTTTGTTTACTGCTCTGCTCCCGTCGCCAGTAGCGTGATGTTACATAGCCTATAACCTTTTTCGAGAACTGGGCTATCATACGCATCATAAATTTTTTAAATAGGACTGGTAGTTTTAGAGATTAGCGCGTTCAAACAAACTCATAATAGAATAGATTGTTTGAGTGATATATTCACACGATGCGTGCGTTACTCACCCACTTACCACAGTGATGTGTATTCATTGATACCAGTAGTACCTCCTGCAGTGTACGATGTTACTTGCTGTTGTGTAATGCGAACCTTGTGCAGCGCCGTGAACTCACTCATTCATTGTTACTTTACATTGTATCACATAAATTTATCAGCTTTACTAAACCTCACTCGATATTAAAAGTTGTGGTTTCCCGGTTAGGTTTACTATTGCCGTTGATGCTCGGCTCTTACGTAATATGTATTATTATACCAAAACTTTACTTGAAAAATGTACTCTATAAAAGTGAATTCTTGAGATTAGCTATTGTACAAATACGCTTTCTAGCAACTTCCTTCTAGAGTGCTTGAAATCCAGTTGAGTTGAGATTTCGATTTGCGGTCCTCTCCTCTCCGCCCAGCTCCGCGTCAGTGGGAATGCATCCTTATACTATGTATAGATCAGTGGCGTGCATTCCTTAAAGGCAAAAAGGCATTGCCTACCTTAATAATTACTTGCAATCACAATTTTAGCAACATAATTAAATAATGCCTAGGTACCCTGTCAAATATCTCTGTGCACGCCACTGGTAAAGATAGATTAACACTCATACGTTGCTACTACAGGACATTTATCGTGTGAAACAATATAATGAACATAGTTATAGTTCACGCGAGATGTACGGTCACGCGACTTCGTAGGTACGTCACAAATATACAGCAATGATCACATAACGCGAACAGCTTGTCAATCAACGCGAGGTTTATGTACTGGCTGTCGTGCGAGCTACACCTATAATGTTAGGCTATTAATGATTCGGCGCCAGGACTGTGGCTTTGCTCATTTTAAACTCGACATCATTTAGGTAATGTGAATCACAAAACTAAAACACAAGTTATGTCAAGGGTTAAAGTACTATGACGTTATAGTTTCTCGCAGTGCAGTTTCACCCGCGTCTTTGATCACTACTATACTCCCGTCGCCACTAGCGTGATGTTACATAGCCTATAAACTTCTTGAAGAACTGGGCTATCAAACGCAAAAAGAATTATTCAAATACGACTGGTAATTTAAGAGATTAGCGCGTTCAAACAAACAAACTGTTCCGCTTTATATAATAGTGTAGATAAAAAAGTATTTGAAATGATTTGAAAGTATTGACCTAAGAGTTAGGAAGTTTAACACAATAGTTGTTTTTAACTTGTGGTTTCTATGAGAGAAAATTTGGAATTATTTTAAATTGTGGCTACTTTCGTCATGGATGTATTTGTTTATTCGATTTAAGAGTAGTTAAGAATATACCGCCAGCTCATCATCAGCTCGTCGTAAGAGCAGACTAGAGCATGCTAGGCAATACCAAATATCAACTCTGTAGTCAAATTGAGGTAACTATAGTATTTAAAGAATGAATTGTGTGAGGCATCGAGTGTGACGCGTGTTGTGGTATTGTTGCAGGTCAATGGGAGAAGTTGCCGCTGTGGACGCTGGAGCGCGAGCTGGTGGTGCAGGACATCGCCGAGAAGGAGAGCATCAAGGTGCTGGAGAAGGCCACCGTGCCCATCGTCAAGATGACCGACAAGTACTCCGATGTTAAGGTACACTACACACATCTGCAACACTCTTATTCTCAAATGTTTTTTTCATACAACTAAGGTGACACACAAGCATACGGCCCGCCTGATGGTAAGCAGTTACCGTAGCCTATGGACGCTTGCAACACCAGGAGCATCACTAGCGCGTTGCCGACCCTGGTAAAAACCTTTTAACTCCTTTCTTGAAGAACTCCATGTTGTAGTCTCTCGGGAAAACCTCGACGGGGAGCTCATTCCACAACCTAAAATTTCAGGCGTCATATTTACTTGTATTGGGGACATCGTTTTAACTCTTGAGTTAGTACATCTGACTGATAGCCAACTTAGACCAGCTTGACTGAAACTGGCTACCCACGAGGCGACTGCCATTATATACCAATATTTCACACTGCACCGCATTGCACAATTTCCAATTTCTCCCCTCCTCTTTCCTCACCTCCATTATTCCCTTCCCCTAACCCCATTCCCAGCCGCCGTAGTGGAGGCCACCATACCACCAGTTTAAGTCGATGGATTTTGGTATGGTGGCTACGACTTCTGAATTCCACTTACTGCTTACCATTAGGCGGGTGGAGTTACTTTGGTAGGCTAATATAAAAAAAAAGCACGTGCAATGTAGATTTATTTCTCTGGGCGCAATAATCGATATCGATTCCATAAAGATATCGGGCTAAAACTAGCTTTTGTTACTCAGTTATAATGTAGCATTCTGATAATGTTTACATTTAAAAAATGCAGTAGTTTATAAGTTTATTAATTACAAACAGACTTTTTTTTTTGAATGGAATGGGGTTAGGGGAAAGGAATGAGAGAGGTAAGGAAAGGGGAAAGGGGGGAAGTTGGGCCTCCGGCGCTCTCACTCACCGAACGAAACGCAGTAGTAATTACGGATACTACTACTCTTACGTCGATCTTCTATGAGAGGGTAGTACTTTCCCGGTCGATCCGGCCCATTCATGCTGAAACCAGCGTGGATCTACTACCGTAAAAGTACTTACTTACACTACACTACATTACACTTTATAATGTTAGTGTAGATTAGTGGAAGTATGATGATGATGACATCTTGGGTCATGCATGACGTCAGAGTCATGTCACGGCTATCTATAGACACTTATATCATATCCTAGACGAGGTGCATCGTATGACTCATAAACTCTAATTGTGAACATAAACATAAAAATGTGCCATAATTATTGACATAAACGATATTTTGGGATTATTTGTAATACTAAGTAGTTACACGTAAATTACTATCTTGTATTTTACGTAGCCTGTAGGTACTGTTTGTATTTATTTTGAAATTAATATAATACTTATATCAAACTAGCTTTCCGCGGCGCGGTTTCACCCGCGTCTTTGCTTACTGCTCTGCACTCGTCGTCAGTAGCGTGATATTACATAGCCTATAACCTTCCTCAGGAACTGTGCTATCATACGCAAAAAGAGTTATTCAAATCCGACTGGTAGTTCTAAAGATAAGCGCGTTCAAACAAACAAACAAACTCTTTCGCTTTAAATAATAGTTAAGATATTCATTTTGAAATGACTTGTTCTGTATTTATGTAATTTTGGGGCCACTACAGTGCTCAACATTGATAAATAATTTGTTAAAGCAGTTACTTAAAATATAGTTATATTGTTCATGTAACTTTGGATCTAAAATATTGATTGACTTTAGATTGCTGATGACGCGTTCTGACTGCTTCCCAGTCTAATAATGAATATAATTTGTTGGCAGGTGGATATATCTTTCAACATGAGCAGCGGTGTCAAGAGTGCTGAACTGATCAAACAGTTTAAGGTTTGTATTATATTCATTGTTATAAGCAAGTTTAGGAGGCGCTCATAGCTCGTTGCACTCACTGATCGGTAATCGATCTACGTGTTAAGCAACTAAGAGTGCGGCTGGCCCATGGATGGGTGACCGCATAGTGGAATTAGATTTGAATTTTAAATAAATAAATAATTGACATCTTCTATTTTCGTTTCTTTACTTTTTTTAAATGTTATTAAATTAATTGGTTGTTTTGTAATAATTACTTTGTATAGTTCTTTGGTTGCGTTGATGTGTTAAAATTGTTAACTCATACAAAAAAATTGTAATTATCTGGCGATTGAAAAGAGTGGCGTGAGTTTCTTGCCAGTACTTCTCACAGCTCTACCTCGTCAGCGAACTGGCTGTAGGTTAATTAGCTGACTTCATGTAATTTTGTCTTTTCATAAGTATAATACAAAATGAAATAAGTACTTTGACTTTGACTTTAATGTCTCCGTGCTTCGGAGGGCACGTAACAAATCGTTCTCGATTGTTATCAAGTTGATAACAGTCGTTACGTCATGTGGGATGTCTCTATAGGCGACCTGAATAAATACTGACATTAGGATGACCACTAATCACTCGATAAGAAGAAGGCAAGTTTATACAGCTTCGATGGCATACAAACACACGGATGGCCTAGCTGATAGTAAGTGATTACGTAATCTATACATGGGATGGTAGTAAGTGGGACCTTGACACCCTCAATCAAGCAAGTTACAAGACGCAAGTTTACTAAGCTGTGAATTTAAACAGAGGCTGCTTAATCAGATGTAACTGTAATATTGTTGCGTTTATGCTCTTTACGACGCGACGCTTAGTTTCAACTTGAACATTAAGACGATCCACATACTGCCCCACACTACGCTGCGGTATGCGTGGCAAAGAAACATCTACTCTGCGCTTGAATGCGTTTTCAGTGTGGTGCAACACACTGCAAACGCATTCAAGCGCTGTGTTGTACGCGTGATTTCTATACAAAGATACTTACAAAGAACGCAAGAACACGCACGCCCGCATTACGCTTCGTGGTGCGGAGCAGTGTGTGAATCGTCTAAAAGTAACTGACTGTTTAAAGACAGTAAACTCAAACTCAAAGAATTTATTTCATTTTGATCATAAAGTATGATGCTTATGAAAAGTTCGCTGACAAGGTAGAGCTGTGAGTAGAACTGGCAAGAAACTAACGCTACTCTTTTCAATCGCCAGATAATTACAGTTTTTTTGTATGAGTTACAATTTATAATAATTATAATAATAATATTGTACCACATGCACACAGCGCCATCTAGCCCCAAATTAAGCAATTATATTTGCTTGTGTTATGGGTACTAAACAAATGATATACTACTTATATACTTTTTTTTTTTTTTTTTGTAAATACTTACATATTATAGATAAATTACACCCAGACACAGAACAAACAATCATGCTCATCACACAAAGGTTTGTCCTGGGTGGGAATCGAACCCACGACCTCCGGCTTAGCAGTCAGGTTTACTAACCACTAGACCAACAGGCCAGTCAATTTAAACCAAAGAACCATACAAATTAATAATTGTATGGTTCTTTGGTTGCGTTGAGTGTTCAAATTAATAAGTAGGTAATTAGGTGTGCGTGTGTCCTTGACTGGGGCACGTGCACGTGGGGGACATGTGCTAATATGATACAAGCGATACAATGTGAACAATCGCATTATTGGACCAATTGTTACAATTACACGCACTCGACGCACGCTAACATGAGTCTGTATTGAATGATTCATGTGTCACATCACCTTACGTGCATATTGTTTAGTTCATATATTAGACCCGTAGCGCTAGGTTTTGAGGTTTCAAAAATATTAAAGTTGTTTATTTTTCGCATATAGTTTCTTGACCGTTACCCTAGCCTAAAACATTAGTTTGTGTCATCCTAGGTACTTGCATAGGTAGAAATTTAGGTATTTTGTCTTTTCGCTCAGTATTGGACGAAAAGAAAATTAAAGACAAAAATTTGACTTCCATGATAATAACAAAGTAGTAACTGATGTACATAGGCTTTTTGTGTCATCTCTGCCCAAGAGAATCGTGATATTTAACTAGTACCTAATACGTCACCCAACTAGCTCTAAAAAAATATTAAAATTTGTATTAGAGGTGTTATGTGTTTTAGAGTTCGGTTATCTGTTGTTCAAAATATTTTGTGTCGAATTTATCCACGACATTTATAGATATTTGATTTTTTTATTACAACACTCTGTAAAAGCCACAAAAGAAAATGCAAGTTATTAGAGATTACGTGTTTTTGATTATTATGGTGTAACAAAACCCTATTCATAATTTGTGTTGTTTTTATCCACGAAATCTAAATATTTGAAAAAAAAACGATTTCTTCGCAAGAAGGGCGATCGCGGGGAAGAGCGCGGGCGCAGACGGCGGGCGCCCCGGCTAGCCTGACGCGCTGGCGGGCGGCGCGTAGAACGTGTTGTTTGTTTACATTCGGTATTCGGTGCAAGCTGCGACAAGTGCGTGCGTTATTCGATTTGATTGACTTATTATGCACGATCTTCAGGTTTGGAAACTTACCTTCTAACAAAGTTCACCTTGGCGGGTGCTTCAAACCGCGGTTTGTGTTGCATCTAGTCTAAATGGATATAAACCACGCGCCAACACGCGCGCGAGTCAATACCGCGCGATTCGTCTCCGGCGTGAGATCACTAGGGTTGGCACCTTTTTCCGACGGAAATCTAAACTAATCTTATGAGAAAAAAAAAACTTTTTAGTTTGTAATAAGTCAGTTTTGGATCAATAGTTCTTCAACTTCCAACACATAGCTCGATTCAGTTTTTTAATTATCCCTAGTGCTAGAGGGACACGATGAACATGACAGCAGGTACTAAATATAAATAAAAAAAAATTGTGGGTATGCAAAATAATATTTTTGTCGCTAATTCAAATGTTACGCCTTTTCATAGAGTCACTAAGAGAGCCGCTGCTAACAAGCACCTCTCCCTCGCCCTCGTCGCTAAAACGTCAATGTTCCAAGAATTATCAAAAATCATAATTTAACTGACGGAGTAATCGCGTAACAAATATACAAAAGATTAACAGTGTTGCTGTAAAGTCAAGTTTGTAGCCACCCGCTGCTGTTGGAATTTTTCACGATCATGACACCTCTAACTTGGCATGAAGTGATAAGAGTCTACCGCTACTAAAACATGAAGACGCTCAAAATGAAATGCCACAAATGGTCACCCATCCACGGACACGTTGTTTCTAACAAATAAAGAATTTCGAAAATCAGTTTACAATTGTCAGGACGCATTGGTCAAACACCTTGGTCTTTAGGGTTTGCGGTATGGGCGACGTAAAGACTTGACGGAGTTTGTGAAATGCTGCCCAACCCAACTGAATCCTCCTGTCGATTTCCCTCTCGAAGTTGTTTTTATATAGTTGTAGTGTTTGTCCAAGGTAGACATAGGATTTAACATCTTCGAGAGGTACATCATCAACGATAATCGGTTGTGGCGTAACGTGATCATTGAACATGGTCTTCGTTTTGTTTAAGTTCATCCGCAGACTGATTCGTTGGGAGGACTTATTTAAATCGTTCAGCATAACTTGGAGCTCCTGTGGGGTCTCAGCCATTATGACAATATCATCGGCAAATCTCAGGTGCGAAATGTGTTCCCCGTTTATGTTTATGCCACGTCCTTTCCAGTCTATTGTCTTAAAAGCATCCTCCAATACAGCTGTGAACAGTTTCGGGGATATGACATCCCCCTATCTCACTCCTTTGTGTAGTTGGATAAGCTTTGTCGGACGACCCTGTACTTGGACGGACATTGTGGCGTTGCTGTATAAACATTTCAGCACACTGATATATCGCCAGTCAACTTTGCAAGGACTCCATGACAGACCAGATCTCGACAGAGTCAAAGGCTTTTTCATAGTCCACGAAGACGAGACAGAGAGGGATGTTGTATTCCTCTGTCTTTGGTATGACCTGCCTGATATTGTGGATGTGGTCTATGATGCCAAATCCTCCGTGAAATCCGGCCTGTTTCGGAGGCTGAAACTCATCAAGTCTTCTAGTAAGTCGATTCGACATGATCCTTGAGAACAGCTTATAGACATGGCTCAGGAGTGAGATGGGCCTGTAGTTTTTCAAAAGAGTGTTATCTCCTTTTTTGAAAAAGAGTTCTACGGTACTCCTGCTCCATTCCCTTGGGGTTCTCCCGCTATGAATTATAGAATGAAATAAATGTTGGAGCTCTTGCAGCACGGGTTTGCCGCCTGACTTCAAGAGCTCCTTCGTAACACCGTCCTCACCTGGGGCTTTCCCATTTTTCAGCTGTCCAAGGGCCAACTCGATCTCCTCTGGGCTGGTATCTGGCAGTTCATCGGTAAAGTGGCGGGTCAGGGTGGCTCTCAGGTCTTGGTGAGATGGCGAAGGTGGTGCGGCGTTAGAGGAGCACAGGTTTCCGTAGAATTCTTCGACTCCAGCGAGAACTTGAGTTTGAGACGTGTGGATTTGTCCATTCTCGGTTTTTATCTGTCTTAAATGGCTTCTGCCAAGCTTTTGTTCGAACACTTTGGGACCTTTATTTCGCTCAATTGTGTTCATAATGCGTTGCATGTTTGAGCGCCTTAAGTCCCTCCGTATTGATTTTTTGATGAGCTTTGACTTGACAGAGCCATTCGGTCTGAGTAATGATGTACCATTGCACGTCTCTTACTCATGAGTTTTAAGTCTCAGCTGATAGTCGCAAATCTCGTCCCATACTTTTTCGCTCAAGAAACCGTTTGCCCATATCCCTAATGGTTGTAACCATGCTGTCTAGGTCCTTGTCAATGTCCTGTGTGTTTTCAAGTTTCAGGGCATCAAAACTGTTCTTTAGCTCCAACTGAAACTGTTCAGAGCCAGCTATGGTTTGTTGCAGAGTTGGTCTCAATATGGACCTCACCGTGTGGTTTCCCTCAGCTCTGAAGACTATATTTAGGGTGCCCCTTACCAGTCGGTGATCGCTTCCGGTGTTAAACCTGTTGATCACAGAGACATCCCTAAATATGCGCTTTTTGTCCGTCATGATGAAGTCAATTTCATTTTTAGTGATGTTGTCGGGGCTTTGCCAAGTTTATTTTCTTTGGGGTTTCTTTTGAAAGAAAGAATTCATCAGAAATTACTTTAAAGAAAAGATTAATCTACGAATATATGAATGTAAAATAAAGATTTAATAAAAGAAATCGAACGAAACCTAATCTGAACTGCGTATAAATTTTTTTATGTATTTAGACACAACTGTCAACGACGTCTGCTCTCATACGTCCGTGTCCGTCCGCGACTCAGGCACATCCCGCGCATCACGTCCTGCGCTACCAAGCTATCGCGACGCGCCCCTGCCCGTGCGCACTATTGCCACCCCGTGCGGTTCAAGTTTGTTGCAAAAACAAAATTAAAATCCTGTTGGCTGGCTCCGATTCCAAAAATAACTGAATATAAATAGTAAATAGTACAGTATTATATAAATAGGTACTAATAATTTTGCTATATATAATATATACACAAGCAAATATAATTGCTTAATTTGGGGCTAGATGATGCTGTGTGAATGTGGTAGAATATTATTATTATTATTATATTATTATAATATAGTTATTGCAAGCGTCTTTGCCCCTACGGATATTTGTACTAATTTTTACATATTTTATAATAGTTCAACACCATATTAACTTCAAAATAATGTAAACGGTTTATTTGGTCTCACAACAAACGCCTATATAAAATATAATTGCAACACTTTTTCAATGGTATTGCATCATTTATTTTCATTTAAAAATATTTAAATTGATAACTAAAAAGTTATACAAATATAGTATAAAATAAAAACAAAAAATTTAATACAAAGATAGTTAGTTAAAATTTATAACTAAATAGTCACGTTAGTAGATTCACGCTGGTTTCAGCATGAATAGACTGGATCGAACGGGGAAGTACTACCCTCTCGTAGAAGATCGACGAAAGAAGGTGGCAACCCTAGTTGATCTCACGCCAGAAGAGGAGACGACTCGCCCGGTACTGACTCGCGAGCGTGTTAGTGCGTGGTTTATGCGTGGTTTAGATCCATCTAGACGCAACACAAACCGCAGATTGAAACCAATCTCCCGCCAAGGTGACCTTTGTTGGAAGGCTGGTTTCCAACCGTGAAGAGACAAACAGTTTTGTGAATAAACACATAGAGTTTGTTTTGAGTCTGGGAGTTTCTTAAATAATAATTTATTGTATGCACTTACTTACATTCTACTAATATTATAAATGCGAAAATTTGTATGTATGGTGTTTGTTTGTTAGCTCTCAGCGTCTAAGCGGTTGAACCGATTTTGATGAAAATTGGTACGTACATAGGTGCCGGAGACGGACATAGCCCATAGGATACTTTTTATTTTTTAATCCCGAAAATTGGTCTGGTGCCTGAGTTACATAATTAAACATAATACCATATATCGCGAGGGCGAAGCCACAGCGAGCAGCTAGTAGTTATAAAAGAAGTATGTATTTGTATTATGCCTTGCTTATTTTGGGACCAGATAGCGTAGTGTAAAAATAAAATATACGTTAATTTTAATTTAATTTATAAAGAACGATTCGCTTAGAAGAAATCGTAGGTACCGAACGAATTTGGTGTGCGTGCGTAGAAGGAGGCAACGCCGCGCCGCCGCGCGTCCTCTTGCGAGCCAGCTTGGACCGCAACCATTATTTTTTGTGTTGTGTTAATTATCGTGCATGAAAATGACACAAATTTACAATGTCGATTTTTCATACATTTACGTTATTAAATATGTGAACTCTAATGATTGTAATATTTTTTTGGAGCGTTTGTAGCTTGGAAAAACAAAATAATTAAAAATCTTAAAATTGCATGCTCTAATTGGGCACAAATTTCTTTAATGGGTATATGTAAGTGATCTGAAATAGGAGATAGTTATTTAATCAATTATAATTTTTTTTTAGCACCGTTTTTAGATCCTGACCCTATATCAGATTGCACTGGATGAAGATGACACAAATTAGGCTTGCACACTCCGTAGGCTATCCTAAACATGCTCCCATAATTTTTTTTAACTTTAAATTAATTTTGCCAGTTTTGATTTAAATTAAAAGAATTAATCACAAATCATCGAATTACTCAAAATGCAAATGGCAGATGTGACACAAAACATAATATTAGGCTTCTTATGTATGACTGTATCCACAGGCAAAAAATAAGCAACTTTAAAATTTTTGTAACTTATGACCCCAAAATAGCCTAGCGCTATCGGTCTATATTGCTACTATAGAAATAATTGTAGAATTCTAGATATAAGCAACATTTACTTGAGAAATAAGTCGAAAAAGTTACACGAGGTGTATTTATTAGGTGAATCTTGCAGGTTAGGAGTACAATTGTAGGGAATGGATTACTGTTCCGCGGAGTCAGTTACTACGCATATCTGTCACTAAAGCAAAAGCGCAGATTAAAGTAGCATTCCAAATAAATTATATTAATAAAGAGTAAATCATATTAATATTATAAATGCAAAAGTTTGTGCGTGTTGTGTGTATGTATGTATGTGTGTATATATGTATGCTTGTATGTATATATGTACCTATGTATTTGTGTATGTGTGTATGTTACCACTCAGCGGCTTAACGGCTAAACCGATTTCAATGAAAATTTATATGTAGATAGATTCGGTGCCGGAGACGGACATAAGCTACTTTTTATCCTGAAAATGTGTGTTGTTTCCCTAGGGAGACAAAACACATTTTAGCTGCGGGTGAATCCGTGGACTGCAGCTAGTATGTTATACTGAAGCTCCAAAAAAAGTTAAATCTTAACTATTGAGACATCAAACTCAACTTTTTAGTGTCAATAGCTATATCTGTCGGTTCAATATGTATTTGAAGTATTTAGGCGGCATCTTAGAGTGGCTCGTGCAATTCCAGGAGAAGTACCCGGTGCTGTCGCGGCTGGTGATGGTGCTGAAGCAGTTCCTGCTGCAGCGCGACCTGAACGAGGTGTTCACGGGCGGCATCTCGTCGTACTCGCTCATCCTCATGGTGATCAGCTTCCTGCAGCTGCACCCGCGGCCCGAGCGCCTGCGCCAGCCGCACAACCTCGGCGTGCTGCTCATCGAGTTCTTCGAGCTGTACGGCCGCAAGTTCAACTACGTGAAGACGGCCATCCGCGTCAAGAACGGCGGCTGCTACCTCAGCAAGGACGAGCTCAGCAAGGAGATGAGCGACGGCCACCGCCCCTCGCTGCTGTGCATCGAGGACCCGCTCACGCCGGGCAACGACATCGGCCGCTCCAGCTACGGCGCCATACAGGTCAAGCAGGTAATATACACTAATATTACACTTATATAATATATATATATATGTATAAAAAGTAAAAGTGAAAGCTATATAAAAAGTAAGAAATCATTGGTTACTAATTTTTTATACAGCATTCACATAATTCTTAAATGTTAGCAGAACATGTTTAAAAATATAGTTCCGATTAAATAATAAAAAATTAAAACAACGAAACATAACGCTAAATTGTTGTCACTCTTATGGTGTAAACGCTCATAAGCACAATTTGTATAAAAGTGGGCTGAGAATAATACCTTTGATATTGCCAGAGGAATTTTGTCCTGGGCGTCCATTCTCACTTCACGATGTAATAAAAACATCCATTCGTAGTGTAAGTTACTAAAGTTAAGTAACTAGGAAAAATGACTGGTTGACGGTAGTAGATCCACGCTGGTTTGACGGTAGTAGATCCACGCTGGTTTCAGCATGAATGGGCCGGATCGTCCTCTCATAGAAGATCGACTTAAGAGTAGTAGTATCTTTACTACTGCGTTTCGTTCCGTGAGTGAGAGTGCTGGAGGCCCAATTTCCTCCCCTTTCCTCTTTCCTCACCTCCCTCATTCCCCTCCTCTAACCCCATTCCCAGCCGCCATAGTGGAGGCCACCATACCAGCAGTTTAAGACGATAGCTTTTGGTATGGTGGCCGCCACTTCTGGATTCCACTGACTGCTTACCATCAGGCGGGGTGGAGTCACTTTGGTAGGCTAATATATAAAAAAAAAAATAAAAAAAAAAAATAGGCATTACATCTCCATGTAAGGTCTGTCTCATCTTCGGGTATCATAGCGTTGTCAAATATCCATACTATCGCCAAGTATCGTGCTCTTTTAGTAATTTAGTGTTAGTATACTCATGCTGGAATATTAGTCAATTTAAACATAAGCATTGTCATATATTTATTACATAATCATGAAAAAGAAACGCCGTTTTTACACAAGATTAATAACAAAAGCAACTACTCATTATTTTTAACTTTTTTATTCTGTTTCTGTAAATTTACATAATCGTATAATTAAATAAATAAAATACTACTTCGTTGAGAAACTTAAACATTTTACGTGCTAAATTTAATTATAATTAATAAAAAAGTGATTAAACATTACATTAATGAATATTTTAACATAATTTAAAATAACACCATAATTACCGTTTTTATGGTTTGTTTACATATATTTGCGTAGATTGGATAAATTCGTGTTCGATTATCAAAAATATGATTATGGTGATGTTTAGTCAAATGATTCAATGTGCGTCATTGTCAATGATGTAACTAAGGAAACGGCTATACATCTATACTATTATACCCTTTTAGCTGTGGAGCCTATAAATGTCAATTGCGCCCCCAAGTGGCGCTAATTATTATTACCGCGAATCGCGAAAATTCAAATTTCGCAACTCAGCAATTTTAATTTCGCGATATCTCTTAATTTTCAAAGACGAGCTAAAAAGGGAGTCAAGTCCCGTTACGCCTTCTACCAACAGATGAATAAAAGGGACTATAGTCCCTTTTGGTCTACAAGGAAATATATTGTTATTATTTACTTTTAAACTTTCGCGTTGCATGATATAAATTTATAATCATACGGGAATTAACGCGATCATGCATTAGGTATTTACATACCTTATTTTGCTTGACGTTTCGACCAGGTTACACCGGCCGTGGTCACAAGCAGACTGGTGAGGCGATGTCACGGCTCCGTATGTGAAGTAGATTCTAGATCTACCCTCACATTTTTGTCTTTCCACGTACTATACAAAACACACTGACAGTGTCCCTATTCTATATGCCGTCCGTATTATACGGACGGCATACCTAATGCATGATCGCGTTAATTCCCGTATGATTATAAATTTATATATTGTTATTTTTAATTTAAAAAAAAAGTAGGTATTTTATGACGTCTCAAATTACATAATTATTTATTTCTTAAAAAAAATTCAACATCGGGGCGGATATAAAACAGAAGAGTTTGTTTGTTTATTTGAACGCGCTAATCTCTCGAACCATCAGTCGGATTTGAAAATTCTTTTTGCGTATGATAGCCCAGTTCACGAGAAAGGTTATGTACTGTTATATCATGCTACTGGCGACGGGAACAGAGCAGTAAGCAAAGACACGTTAATATAGTTACGTTATAGACGAGAAGACCAGCCATATGTCATTTTCGAGTCCTACAAATATATTAATTTAAAAGATTCGTCTCTTGTCTCTCATAACATTTATATAGATATTTTAGAGTGTAATTTAGCATTAGTGTTGGAAGGTCACGCTCGCTTTTCCGTATCTAATTTAATTGATAATCTGTATTGTTATTTCAACTTATAGAAAATATGTTAAAAATTGTATCAGCGTGTTTAAATCGATTTTGTGTGCGTCCGTGTTAAATCGGAGCAAATTTTTCTTATACAAAAATAATTGTGTACCATATTTCTTAAATTTAAACCAAAATTATAATAAAATTACTGTTTACCATCAGGCAGAGAAGAGTCACATTTGTAGGCTAATATAATAAAAATAAAGAGTTGGTGTATTTGTATGTTAAAAATTGGTATGTACATAGAGTAGGTGCTGCAGACGGACATAGGATACCTTTTTATCACGAAAATAGGTCTGGTTCCCGAGTTACATTAGTTAAACACATTTTCCAGCGAAGCCGCATGGCGTAGTAGTATAAAATATACAGAAAACTAACCACTAAAAGTGAAATAATTTGGAGAATTTAATAAAACAAAATAAATCTACCCAAGCTTATAGTTTAATAAAAAAATTCGATAAACAAACGTTACATAGAAGAGCTATATTATAATTTATTAGGTCTCTAAATAAAAACAAGAGTGTGTACTCATGTACGCACGTAAGAAGTTATACTTCTTTGGCGTAAAAATCCAAAAATACCAAATAATAACACAACGCATACATACATAAATAGCATGCAACAATAATGAAAAATCATAAAATATAATTAAAATAAAAGAAAACAAAAAAATATTCATTAGATAATAATGTAATAATTTATAATTTACAATGTAAATAAATTATACATACCGACAGTTAACCTCAAATCTATAAATGGACTTAAAACTAATATTCAAAATAAATATTTTTACTGATAAATGATTAAAGAAAAATCACCGTCATAAATATAATTGAATTGATATAAACGCCAATATATTTTTTATTTATTCACACTGATTATTTGTACAGATACGACACACAAAGATTCGCAACTAACTTCAGGGTGTAAAAGGTTCGCAACTAACTTCAGGGTGTAAAAGGTTCGCAACTAACTTCAGGGTGTTGCTTTTTTCTGTCGGTGTGCGCGCGCATCGTAAAAATTCACTCTCATCATTTTTCCCAATCGCGCCAAAAGAAGTATAACTTCAATAATTGTTACGCTGAAATTATAAATTTTGTATTTAAAATTTATCTTTTGTTTTGTTTGTCTTTTGTATTCCATCTTAATTTTTATAAACCTGTTTAATGTGAGCTTTAACTTATATGGGTAGTGTTGTCTGTTAGTATAAGTTGGTTATTAAATAAATATATAATGGTAAGGGTTAAAAGAGGAAGACAGAACTGTAAATTAGTGTTGAAGGACCAGCAGTATTGAGGAAGGAGTTTGATAAGCATACAGAACTGTAACTGTTGACTTTTTACACATAGAATTAATAAAACTTGCAAACTGTGATCAGCTTCTTGAGAAATTATACCAACTTGCCCAAAGGATGTATATTAATGGAAGTATACCTAAAGATTTTGAAGTCACAAAAACAGTTACCTTGCCGAAAAAGAAAAATCTAGGCATCGGTCTATATTCTGATTTGATTCTGATACTATACAAAATAATACAAAACAAGATATAGACCACTAACGAAAAATTACGTAGGTCCTGACCGATATGGTTACAGACATAAAATTATTTTTAGAAAAAAATGAATACCGACTTCAAACAACACCTACATGTTCAATTCTTAACTAAAAAGTAGAAAATAATATTTTAATTACTTCATAGCAAAGAACATTAAAGGGGAATCAACGCAATCCTTGATACCTATATTACTTTACTATTTATTTATTTATAGTTTTTAATCAGTTATTTTGGAGTCGGTGCCAGCCAAGAAGGATCATAATGACCTTCATAAAAATAACCTACCTACTAGCAAAAAAGAACCTTCTTGATTAATCTATTAATATATTCATGAAAAATATAGATTTAATACAAGAAATCGAACGAAATCTGATAAGTGCGCGTCAAATTTTTTATGTATATCTGAACACAACTATCAATGACGTCTGCGTTCACGAGTATGACCGCGTTCGGGTAGTGCACTCAGGCATATCCCCCACGCGTGCCATTACCGCCCCGTGCATTACAAAAGTTTGTTGCAAAGCCAGAATTAAAGATCCTTCTTGGCTGGCACCGACTCCAAAATAACTGATTAAAAACTATAAATAGTAAAGTAATATAGGTATCAAGGATTGCGTTGATTCCCCTTTAATGTTCTTTGCTATGAAGTAATTAAAATATTATTTTCTACTTTTTAGTTAAGGATTGAACATGTAGGTGTTGTTTGAAGTCGGTTTTCATTTTTTTTCTAAAAATAATTTTATTTATAAACTTTTAGTGGGAATTAATTGTGTATAAATATATTAAATATGGGTAGACCTACTAAACGTGCTGCGCAAATGAGACAGCGCCGCGCCGTTTGAAAGTAGAGACGAGAGGTAAGATTGTAAATAGAGATATAAGGTCCTTGTCAACACTTTCTCGATCGCTAATCCCTGAATCCCAGAAACCACAAATCAAAACAAAAAAGTGATGATCTACCAACAATAAAGAATCATCAAAAATCATAATTTAACTGACCGAGCAATCGCTCAGATATACAAAAAATGCATATGGTCACTCATCCAGGGCCACTTCGTTTCTAACAAAAAATGAATTTTGAAAATCACTTCGCACTTGTAGCATGGCCATGTCAATGTCAGATAATTCGTCGCAAAAGACATCGACGTGTTGCTTTACACGTCTTCACTTCTTGCAAACGTTTTGTTACAAAATATTAAATTGAAGCCAACCTACTAAATCATTCTTTATAAAAAAAAAACATGGGACCCCATTTCGGAGTATACCCTTTCAAATAAAAGAAGAATTTTCCTAATTGGTTTATAAATGACGGAGTTAAGTTGTAACAAACATACAACCACTGAACCATTTCTTATAATAAAAAGAATGGGACCAATTTCAGAGTATCGCCTCTCAAATAAAAAAAAAATTTTTGAAATCGGTTCATAAATGACTGAGATATGAAGTAACAAACATACAAAAAAAAAAAAAAACGTACGACCCGAATAGATAACCTCCTCCTTTTTGAAGTCGGTTAAAAAAGGGCTACACCGCTAAAAAAAGGAACGCTATATTAACTCGGAGATTAGTTATGGATAGACGATAGGACTTAGGAATTGATACTCACTTAATTCCTAATCTCTTAATCCTCGCCTAGCCTTATCTCTCCGAGATCAATAAATGCTGAGTCACATAGCATTTATTTAACTTGGAAAAGCGTTCGATGAAAAAGAGGATGAAAATAAAGGAAATGAGCTCATATATAGGATTACACTACAAAGAACTTCCTCCTACCTCCTTTCTTCTTCCCCTATTCCCCCTCCCTTCCCCCCTTCTCCTCTTCCACTATTCCCACTGCCCCCTTTTCCCTTTCTTCCCTTCCTCCTTCTTCCCCTTCTATCCTGCCCCCTTCCCCCCTTCCCCTACCCTTCATCTCTTCCCCCTTTCTCCTTTTCTCCCTTTCCCGCCCCTCGTACTTTCTTCTTCCTCCTTCTCCTATCCCCCCTTACCTCTTCCTCCTCTTCTCCCCTTCTCCGTCTCCCCCCATTCCCCCTTCTTTTCCTTTAGAAAGGTCGAAACATATATCCACGAATCTATTGAATTTTTCTAGACGCTAAAATATACATATAACACTATAGCTTAACAAATTCGTACGTGATACTACTATGGTCTGCGGTGACGACGAGGGACGTATCACGTAAGGTAACGGGGGTAGAAGCGTCAGTTGGACGTCGTCGCTATTGACGTTTATGTTTATTGGGAGTAGAGATTTATTATAATATTCTGATCAGTCGTAACGTTCTTCGCTACGCGCGCGGACCATGGGAGTGTCATGAACAAATTTGCGAATCTATAACTACTGTTTTTTTATTTATTAGCGTCAATCGTGTTAAATAAGGTGTATTAATTATGTGCGTGTTCGGTGTCCGCGGCAGGCGTTCGACTACGGGTACATAATAGTGCAGCAGGGCGTGTCGTCGTCGGCGCTGCTGGCGCGCCACAGCGTGCTGGGCCGCGTGGTGCGCGTCACCGACCACGTGCTGCAGTACCGCCGCTGGGTGCGCGACACCTTCCACGCGTACTTCTTCCCGCTGCGCCGCGAGCCCGAGCCCGACCCCGACCTCTCCGACAGCGACCAGGTACCGCCCACCCTACAGAACAGTACTTGCATCTGTATTTATTATTTTATATATTGTGTCTTATAACAAATGTTAACGCTAACGTGTCCGTCCCGCGCGCAGGAGTGGTCGGACAGCGGGTGCGGCGCGCCCGAGTCGCCGGCCGCCGCGCGCGCGGGGCCCGCCGCGGGCGCGCGCACGTCGCCGCCGCCGCTGTCGGCGCTGCAGTGCTCGTCGCCCACGCCGCGCAAGGTGTCCGCGCACCAGAGCCTCATCATACACCACATCACCAGCAACTCCGACTTCAACAACCTACAGTCAGGTGCGCCCCGCACGCCCACCCGTACGTCTACACCACATTTATCCTTGTTTTATTTTGCATGCCTTTTTATTATTTTTTTCGAATCGAATTTTCCCTTATGCCTAAATCGATTTTCTTTCGATTTTGTCTTTTTCTTTATTATTATTAACTAATTCGAGCGTCACTCGAGCCAATGTAACGCTATCCAGATCTCAGTAGAGCGGTGTACTGTTTCGACAGGAGTGGTGCGGTACGGCGGCGGCGACGCCAACCCGAAGGCTCGCAACCAGCGCTCGTTCTCGTCGCGCTCGCGCCGCTACAGCTCGCCGGGCGGGGGGGGCGGGGGCGGGCGTCCCCGCGGCGGCCCCGCGCCCCCCGCGCCGCCCCCCGCGCCCGACCGCCACAAGAAGCGCCGCCAGTACGGCGCCGCGCCGCAGCGATGATACCGCCGCGTAGCGTGCGTAGCGCGGACCACGCCTCGCGCTACGACGTAGCGACCCGCCGCTACAGACTGTACCGATGTTACATGTTGGTGTTGCTTGCGTAGCCTCATTGTTGCCGAACGTTAACAGAGCGACGATCTAGTGACGTACGAAGGACTTTAACGTTATGTTATACTAGCACAACAAATGTGTATCTCATTTGTAACAGGCAGTTCCACCGCCGATCAATGTACGCGTCAAATACCCATGAGTGATACCTACTACTTACCATTGGGTGGTA
The DNA here is from genome assembly GCA_963082885.1 of Parascotia fuliginaria. Lineage (NCBI taxonomy): Eukaryota > Metazoa > Arthropoda > Insecta > Lepidoptera > Erebidae > Parascotia > Parascotia fuliginaria. The sequence continues at coordinate 12,477,782 of OY720193.1, read as the reverse complement.
CACAAGCTCACAACGCAATTTATGCTGTAAAACTGATCACGACACCCACACATCAGACTGAAGATTTACATAAATATACTAAAGTCATGACTTGGTGTCTGCAGATACGCAAGTAACACTCTTACTGCACTCATAATAAGATATGTTATTGTAAAATCTGAAAAATCCTATAGTACTGAACATAAAATATCATCAATAATAAATACTAGCGTTACAATACGACGAATATATAAATTATATGACATTAAACAAGGCTAGTGCTCGATATATATTATAAATTGGTAATGTATTGACACTTGTAAATATTGGTTCCCCAAAATGTATGAATCTGATAGGTTGCGGCCCGTGCAAGCTCCTACCATACCAGTGTGATCTACCCTTAGAGCGAGACTAGAGAGATTTTAAAATATCAAATATGTGTCCCATCACACGCACACTAAAGCTAAATATCACTAACATAAAATCACAGAAAAACAATCTCAATTCAGAATAAAAAACTCGTAGTCACACCAGTGTGAATAACAGGATTTTCTTTTCCTGTTTGTCACACTGTTAATAATATACACTTGTCATTATCAACTAGTGTAGTAAACAAAGAATAAAACGATTGAATGTATGTTAGTCACACTGGTGTGACAACCTGGTGTGACTACGAGTCCGCAATGGGCAATCTCCCTATATAGTTAAATGCTCTAAGGGTCCATCAAGTCTAAACCTCACCGTGCACATTCGGCCAAATCTGTTGTCTACTACCCTACGGTTGAGCTTCATTTAAACGTCTTAAAACAATAAGGTCAATTTCTCATATACTCCGTTAGAAAAGTCAACCTTAGCGACAATTATTTGTCACGCAATCTTTTGTCAAACTAATAGACCACATTTTTGGCCGACCGTACGTGAAAAAAAGCAATTGGCGTTTAGTGTAAGAAATCGCTGTAGACAAAATTATAGGCAATTTTTTATTTGCGAATCGATTGAAAACATAAAAAAAAATCGATAGCTTAATATTTATTTATTTATTAGTGAGCATCTAATAACATAACGTAAATATACATCCAAAAATAACCAAAGGTTGTGAATGGTAGCGTACGTGCAGTGTTTTATCTATGACACTTTAGCAGCTAGCGTTCTCTCGTTGGAGAACAAAGTATCCTATAGGTGATATACCGGTAGCCATATTCCTTAATCCAGCTGACTTCAATTTGTACTATGCAGTACATTGCTGCTTTGACGTAACGTGGTAATTATCATCATTTTTGAAAAGCAGCAATGTATACTCGAACATTATTTGCTTACTTTAACAAAAATATCCTTCAAAAATTCAATAAGAGTCATTATGTCAGTGACAACTTGCAAGCAAAAATAGACATTATTGTTTTGTGATATACAAACTACATTTACTCTGGTTGTAAAGCAATTTTATGGTCGACTATACAGTGCTTGTCAAATTTATGTCTTAGGGGAAACGGTGCTTGACCTATAAACACTCCAATAGTCTAGCATCTTCCACATGCGTATTCGCTCACTACAATGCTAAAAATCCCAAAATTTGTAATAATATGATATCTTAAACATATGGCCGTATCCAAAAAACACTGAAACAAACGTTTAAGCTTTACTAAGCTAACCCCCAGTTTCTGAAAGGCTGATCAACAAAAAAATAACTAATCACCTTTAAATCTCATGTAAAGTACCAATTGGGCTGCTAAAAGCATGAATAATTAGTTTAATTTGATCTATTTAGTAACTGATTAGATCAAATTAAACTAATTATCAATGCTTTTAGCATGTTTTTAGGTACATCATATGAGATTTAACAGGTTATTGGTAAATTTTTCATTGATCAGCCTTTCAGAAACTGGGGATTAGAAAACGTTTTACTAAAATTGATGCTAATTTTCTCAAAGTATTCAGTTCAGAGTGTCACATTTGACTTAAAGAAAAGGGGAGAGAAAATTATACAGTATAAGACTTATAATAGCGATGGCAATATATACAGACATATTATAAAATGTAGAACATTAGCTTAGCTTAAAAGGCAGCTTAATGTGAGCGTGCGTACTCACGGGGCGAAAGAGAACTAAGACTCGTATTTATAAACGCATCTCAGGTATTGAGTTGAGTACGCGCACTTGAATCATACCCCTGTCTCTATCTAACTAGGGGCCCGAGACCGTAGTTAGAAAGAGACGGTATTAAGTACGCGTACTCAATACCTGAGCTTCGTTTATAAATACGACCCTAAGACAGATTGCAATGTATAGCTTTTATATGTGTATAATGTTGTATAAGTCACGTATTTATTTGTACATTTAACTAGCTTGTAATGCGTTGTTTATTGTTGTCGCTGCCTGTGTTTTATATGTACCTACTTATGTTTAAACAATATAATATAAAATAATGTAACAAAAAATAATTAAATTTTAACAACTTGTATAGTCAGCGACAGTGTTTAAACAGTTTTGTTATAACATAAGGCACTTGACGGCTTCACTTGGTATCAAAAGTTTCATTCGCTTTTACAATATACGCCTACGGAAAATATCATTGCAGTAGTGTAGTATTGCGTCATTCAAATTTAAAAAGACGCTGAATAATATGTTAAACATAATAAAATGTTACCCGCTTCATTTATTGATTTCTAAACATGAAAGAATTTTTCAAATCGGTAACGCAGATTTTTAGTTAAATAGTTACAAACAAACAAACAAAAAATCAAATCTTTTCTCTTTATAATAATAGCTTAGATTTAAAAATTTGTACGAATTTGATTATTTAAAAATACCGACTAGTTTTTTAATAAGTGTCATGTCTGCAGTAATAAGTGGTTTAAGTAACTGTCGATTTATTATATCTATTTCTGTACCACAATATGAACCTTAATCCGTAGTAATTAAAACTCATATAATCATATTTTTGATGTATGCAGTGGGTACATATAACGTATTGTAAATGATGGAAACATATATACTTGTTATTATGTTTATAATATCGACAGGTAGTCACCGTGGTGGCCATGCTGTGTGTTGTTAAGCAATATCTACTATGTTAATCCTTATGTGCACACAGTAGCAACTTTATATTGTCTAAATAAAAATATAATATCACAACAACTACATACAACGCCATCTAGACGCCAAGTAAGCATATATTATAGCTTGTGATAGAGTTCCTAGAATGTCGATATACAATTATACATACTTCAATACTTATTTTTGTAAATACATAAATACTAGACTGGCCTGTTGGTCTAGTGGTTAGTGACCCTGACTGCTAAGCCGGAGGTCGTGGGTTCGATTCCCACCCAGGACAAACCTTTGTGTGATGAGCATGATTGTTTGTTCTGTGTCTGGGTGTAATTTATCTATAATATGTATGTATTTACAAAAGAAAATGTATATAAGTAGTATATCAGTTGTTTAGTACCCATAACACAAGCAAATATAATTGCTTAATTTGGGGCTAGATGGCGCTGTGTGAATGTGGTAGAATATTATTATTATATTATTATTATACAAAGAAACACCCAGACCAATGCAAATAGACATGTTCATGCACACAAATATTTGCACTGAGCGGTAATGGAACCCGCAACCTCTGAGTTGCAGCCTGTACACAGTACTACCGAACCACAGAGGCAGTCGAATATATATGGTAATGACTTACCATCCTTTCACAGTGGAATTTAAAGTGTCTCGAACTTACTAATGAGCGTAATCTGTCAATATAAAGTTGCTAATATGTGATACTTAAAAATGTCATGTATATGCAATTACTTATATACTTATATTGTATTGAAACTATCAGGTCTATATACACAGTATATAAACAACGTAGGTCAGTGAGTGCGTGAATGTACTATCTACAACTGAATAATGAGCTATTTTCAAACGTGTAAGAGATGTCGTGTATAATGCATATAGGACGTTTTTAATACTAACAAAAAAATTGTACTCAGTGAAATGTTAGTGTAAAATATTAACAATCGCGTTGCTCGTTGCTGGCCATCTGATGGTAATTGGTATCAGTATTTTCATTACCTAAACCAGAAAATAGTTTCAATTAAATCCATAATAATATTATACATGCATCTGTCAGTCTGTCTGTTACGCTTGCATGCCTAAACCACCGAGCTGATTTTGATGTAATTTAGTATAGGGATAGAATGTACCTCGGAGAACGACATAGCTATATTTCATCGCGAAAAAATGGCTTGATGGGGTTGAAATAGGGGATGAAAGTTATGGAAAATGCGATGTAACCGACAATCACGCGGGTCAGCTGCGGGCAACAGTTAGTTCGTTATAAATAGCTCATATTTTCTGTATAATTCTGTAATGTGATGATGATTACTAGACTGAGCATCAAACTTTATAATACATAATGTCACTTATATAACCGATTGTGAGTATGAGTGACATTATAGTACATATACTTAAGCTACCTGTGTGTAGAAGCGGAGCGGACAACGGAGAACTAAAAAGTATCCGCTTTAACGGCACTGGAACTATCAGTGGCGGGTCCAGGAATTGAGTTTGAGAGAGGAGACTTGATGGACGGTTAACTTAACCATTTCCACATATTTTTTGTAATGTAGAATATTACCAGTTTTTGTGAACAGCTACCTTCTGAGATACAGTATGAACTAGTTCAGGTACATAACTACAGGCCGTACGGAACTATTTTGCTAATAGTATCCTAAAATATACTGAAACAATTTTAAATAGAGACACTAGTTATTAGATATTAACTATTAATGTACATAAAAAAAACCTTGTATCTATTTTAGGTTTATATTAGGAATAAAGAATTTCAATTTCAACGGATTTGGATTTGAGGGGACTTGATGCCACCGGAGTAGGGTTTTACTAAGCATGCGGATGCGTTTGCGAGGGGAGGAAGGGGGGAGGGGGAGCAGCTTCAGCGTCCTAGCACCTGCCTGTATCCGCCAGAGGGCACTATTGGTTATTATTTCTCTGATTTTCCGCTCCGCTTCGATGAACAGGCATTGTTATAATGTCGACTAGTAGCTACTAAATACATTATGTGTTAGTCACAAACACTACGTCGCTAATTTGTTATGCAATCTGTTTGTGGCTGACTATTTGCTCTTAAACTACCGAAAATAGCTTGTGTAAGATTGCCACTATTTTTGTATATTCAATATTCGGTTTGACACTGTATGTATTTTGTGTCTGTTGTATTAAAGTTCACTGACAAAAAGTAGTGGCAATCTTAATATAAATCAATATTCTAATGAATTTTTAAATGAATTAATTAGTCAATTGTTTATTATTGTGCTACAAATGAACCGAAAAAAATTACTTAATCGGGTGTTGAAACGCTTACTGTGTTTGGCTCTGATTGGTTAAGCGCTTGGAGCGGACCAATCAGAGCACCGGACGTCATAAACGTGTCGATTGCGTTAACGTAAATCAAACTCGCACTAGGCACTCTGTTAACAAAATTATCCAACGAATAATATAAGGAAGCCGCTTCAAGTTGTTAGTTGTGTCAGTGCTTCGCTAGGCTATTAGGCAGTCGTCGACGCACTAGTGTCTGTGGATTGCGTGCACTCGCCCATACCAATGTTTCTTAACTGACGTATATCAACACGACATCTAGGGGCCTCTTATAGCAGTATTATTTTAATATTACTTTGTGTTTAGTCTTTTTATTTTGTACCATTAAAAACAAGGATAGAGACAGACAAAGTAAGTTTATAATAAGATTGCTTTATGAGGTTGTGGTAGGGCCCCAAGAGAGTCATCTAACTGGTGTGCCCGCTTGTGATTTCATATTGGTTGACCAATCTTTGATAAACCCATTTCGATATTTGACACCAACACGAGAAGTATTCAAACGTACTTGTAAGTGCCGTGCACGTTAAATGTACGTTAGGTGTACGTTTATAATGATGCAGTCTACGTATACCTTTAAAGTTGGAATCGGTACTAGAGTGCATTATTTAGAATGGAATTGTTCTAGTGCATAGTCCAATATGTAAGTGCTATAGTGCTTATAATTAAACAATGATGCCTTCACAGGAACAAAGTACATTATAGATGTTGTACGTAGTTGCTAGTTAAGTCGTGACAATAGACAACACATAGCGTTACTAGAAGGCGGCTTTGGCTCTAGAACTTTCGAGAAACTTTAGATTGTACGATTTTCCGTTGACGTGTTGTGTTATAGTGATCGATCAGTGAGTTTGAGCGTCGCTGTATATCTATATAATTAAATTTTGAATCTTCTTCGAAGTTAATCGTTTTTCCAAACTTAAAAGTGAAATATTCGCAAAATATGTACAAAAACCCGCTTTAAAAGCGCGTGTTTTTAATCGTGTGTGTATCGTCTTATTTGGACTTTCAAATACAACATAATTAAATGTAGTTTGGTAGGACTTGCCTGTCTTTATGCAACAGTTATTATTCACCAAAAGTGAATTACCTCTTCTGCCAATGTTAGGCAATAAAATACATGAAACATGTATTCGCATTTTTCTGTGGTCACTTTGTGGTCAATTTGTCCCATAAGGTGCAATGTTGTCCGAGTGTAGCGGGTGGTGGGCGCGGTGATGTTTGTGTGTAGTACAAGGTGTGTATCTAATGTTAGTGCAGTGACATGCAGTGTACACACCCATGTAGGTAACTACTCAATGTGTGCTGTGGATGTACGTTAGTTAATATTAGCTCGGGAACTGACACCGTACGAGCAAAGCTTTCAACTTTGAAATCACATTGAGTTTATTTATTGTTTTCATGTTCGAGTCAATATAGTCTATTAGGTTTTCCATGCGACATTTTAGTTTATTCAAATATATTTTCAAATACCTACTTTGACAAGTACATTTGGGGTCACAAATCTCTTCCATGAAGATTATACAACTCATTAATTTATTTAGGTCACATGACTTGTAACGTTAAATGTGAGCTTATTTTTCTACAGCAAGTTCATGAAGAAATAATGAATAGTCGATTGTTGTGTCGTATTCACTCGTACGTAAGTATACCAGCTAGGTAAAATTGTGCTTGTTAAAATTACGCAATACGTCGTCGCGCCGTGCGTTCACATTGCGATGTCACTGGCTAATAGCGTTTTTAGTGTTGTTTGACACGTTCAGGAAGCGACATTCGTTACTTATAAAGATAAAATTAATAGGCGTCATTAGACAAGAATATGAGTCGTGCGAATGCAGACGAGTCACAATGATTTGTGCATTCAATACAGAGTCGGAAGGTATTCTAAAAATAACGAAGGTAACTTGCTAAACGTGGCGTGATTAATGACCTCACCCCACGCCCTCGCGTCCCCCCTCACGACGATTACTTGCAAATTGTGCACCGTTACAATGTCCAAGTATTTAGGGCACATGCCCATTATATAGATTGTTTACTCGCTAAATGTCTTCCCTTTAACGTGAACTACTAAACGAAATCAACCCGTGTAACAAATGAAGTAATAAAATAATACCCTCGACAAGAGCAATTTATTGATAGTAGAAAAGATTGTGCCCTAAGTGAAGCGTTTTCAGATTTTTACCGGTCGTAGATAGACGTTCTTGTAGCGCAACAAATATTTCTTGCGTTCTTGGTCCTTATAAATTCAAATTTGTTAAGTCGTCATGCTACATAAGCAGCTCTTTTGAATGGGTCTATATTTCGTAGTTTTCTTTCGACTATACAAAGTTTCCCTAAGCGTCACATAACCATGTTGCATTACATAGAAGATATATTTGGAGCGATATCAGTCTCGCCGTTTGCTCTGAAATTGTTCGAACTGGGTCGAATAGTTGTCGACATAAGTTTGACTCGCATGCCTCGCGCCAAGGGCAGATAGCACTGAACCTCGCGTGTTTCCGTCCCGACACAACGAGCCTCTATCTGTTCTACGTCCCTTTCTTCACGCTGTAAAAACGTTACACTTATTTTGTTAAACGTCGCATTGTTTTGAAGTTTTTACTTATTATTGACGTCGTACAACTCATTGGTGTATTCTGCTTATTAGCTATCTCGTTTCGTAACCTAAATTGAATATCTAAAGTCGCGTTTGGTAAATTTTCACTTTTTTTTTGGTAATCTTTGGGGTACGGAACGAGATGTTGTCCAAACGTGATGTAGCCGGCCTGATGATGGGTTCGTAGCTTGACGGCTACTTTTGTGATGACGGTATGTTCAAAATATATGTTATTATAGGTCTGTAGATCGTGTACTCTCGATGACGTCGGTGTGAGGACGCGCACTTGTCACAGCCTTGTCTCCTCACTTGCGATGCGCATTTCATTGCAGTGACTTACATGTCGTTAGTATATTTAGACGAGAGCCGCAGCCTTCTTGTTACATGTACTTTATAACAATAATGCCAGTGTTTGCTAAAATTATAATTAAATAAGAAAGTAAAAAAAAATGGTATTAACGAGTGCAACTAAAATGTTATTGTACGAAATAGTGTGTAAGTGAGGTCGCGGCGTGTCGACGCGTCCCGTGTGCATTTATCTCGTAGACCGCCGCGACTTTAGCGTAGAGCAGTTTTTGTATATCTGTAAAGTCGGTACGAATAGCATAATGTTAGATAAATAATTGTACATAGACCCGTGTACATACACATATTGTACATAGCCTGTAAATACACTCGAGATATTATATTATATATTTAATATTAATATAAATTTGATTTAAAGAAAAGTTTTAAAAATAAATTGATAAAAAATACAAAAAAATAAATAAATAAAAACATACAGTGAGTATGAAGAGGAAAAAGCGATTTTGACTTTTATTTCATTATCTACCCTCAAATTACGTTTTGTAATAAGCTTGGCATATAGGTACCTATGTACCTACCTAGCCCGATGAACAGTTTGTAGTGGAACAGATGTGTTTTCGAATGGAAACCATCAGCATCCATTAACCATTTGGACACATGATCTATTATAGGCCGGCCAGAAGAATGCAATCTGCTTGGAGCCAATATATATGGAAATCGATGTATGCACGATGTCTCGTTCTGCAGTGGTCTTCCTACGACTCAATAAGAATGTTGATGACGACATGTCAGTAAAAAAGTAGGTATCTACAAATTTAAATGCCACGATAACAGGCAAATCAGGCCGGTCCATCAAGTGCTTCACCTAAGCTTATCTAATTCCGTTTGGATTGTGGAGCCACTTTCCAATTTTAAAAGAAACCTTATCTCCTTAGGTGTCACGCTCCGCAGCAGAGCCACCATAATAAATACTGAACACTTATATGTAATTTGTAGTAAATTAATATCCAATAACAGTCAAACCCTAAATTAATGCTTTGGGTATTAGCATAAATTTTACCGCCGTTCCTGTGTTTTGATTGATGATTACATTCAGTTTCAAGTTTTCTTATTTAATTTTCTAGCTGCTTGATAACTCCACGCGTTACTATGAAAAAGGTCTTGACAGACAAACAGACGGAATTTGACAAAGTATAGGTAGTTCTGTTTTGTCTCTTACGGTACAGAACCCTCTACTAAAAATTAGGTACAATCATATGAATTACCCTTTTCTACTCCCTCTTTAATTCCTTGCTCTGTACAACCATAAAAATAGCTTGGTTATACAGATATATGATAACCATTCACATACCATTATCAGGTAAGTACGTAGGCCGTATGGTAAACCAAAATTATGAAACTGTACTTACACCTGTGCATGTAGGTACTTAGACAACATTTTCAAGGTATTTTATCTGTAGGTACGTACTTACTACAACGAAGCAAAATTTAATTAAAGCTGCCGGAACCAAATTACTTCTTAATTCTTCGAGAGACGACAGCACATACTCATACAATAATATAGGTAGATAAGTATTGTACCTACACGTGCTTTAAGTTTAATATAGGTAGGTATAATAGATGGGTTAATGTGTACGTATCTACTTAAGACGGGGTCGTCTTGTATGTAATGTTCACCTTTGTGCTTATGTTACCTACTTCATATCCACGTGTTAGCTGTTATTTTGACTGAGTAGGTACCTAGTGATTAGTAGGTACTTACCTACTTCTTGTTGAGAATAGCTTGCTTCATTACCTGTTTATAATAGGTATGATACTATGTGTAACAAAATACCTACATAAGCTGCAGTTTCCATTTGCTCTACCGACCATTAGTTTATCGACAGTAGGTAAAGTAAGGAGGTAATAATTTGGTTTTTTCATAAATCTATACTTATGTAGGCACAGAACAAGTACTAAAGCATAGAAGTACTATTAAGAGAATAAAGCGTACACACTCAGAGACAAATAGAAGTTTAATAGTGCTACGATACCTTCTGAGAGTTTATCGATATCGATAGATGAAATTTGTGGGGCTATGGTAAAATATCAGACATGCTAATGTCAAATGAGGTCTGGTTGCATATAAGCTCTCGTAAACGAACTACAAGAAACAAAGGGTCGTTTTACACCTCACCGGAATGGCATAGGCCGGCAGTGGCGCCAGGAGAATTTTCAATGTGAAATAATTTGAAGTTTATATTCATGTTTCATGCTGTACCTAAGTTCAAACACAATGTAAATTGTATATAAATAAATTAGATAAATTGAAAATTGAAATATACATGATCGATCCACACACTACCTCGCATCACGGAGCGTAGTGCGAGCGTGCGTGTTCTTATATTGTTTGTAAGTATCTCTCTTTGTATAGAAATCACGCGTGGTGCAACACACTGAAAACGCATTTAAGCGCTGTGTTACTGATCACACGCTTACATGCAGAGAAACACGTACTCACGCGCGTGGGTTCGGGGCCAGACGGTATGGACACCGTGTTCTGCAGTAACGTGCGTGATTGATGATGCAGACCAGCACTCTCGCATCTGCACGCGTGGCACCGTCACCGCGTCGCCACGCTCCCGCAGCGTAGTGCGGGGCAGTGTGTGGGTCGCCAAAATACCGGTATCGGCCCTCTGTTCTTTTCTGACTTTCTTAGTATAGCATCAAAACAGATACCCCAAGGTAAAAATAAAACACAGCTGTAAGATTCATGTCACAAATGTATGATTATATTTCCAATAATATTGAAACACATTATTACTGCCCCTTAAAATTACAGTTTTGTTTAAGAATGTCCTGATTATTTGTGCACAGAATTTTTTTTTGTTATGTTATGAAACCAATTCATAACATAACAAAAAAAAAACTTTTAGAAATTTTTCGCGATCAATTTTATCAATAAATTTCTGTAGTCATCTAGAACATTTATTTATTATTTATTTATTGAAAAAGTATTTACAATATCATTACATTACAGATAAAAAATCCAATACGATATCATAAAAAAAACCTAAAAAAATTACTAAATAAATATACCTATTTATCCAATACTATACATTTTTGTGCAACATCTTTGAATTTTGACAGGGTACATTGAAAATATTAATTTCTATAGAAATAATATTAATAAGTCGTATGGCGCGTGACAATGGAGCAAATTTGAGTAAATTCGTCCTCACCGCTGGAACGTTAAACGTGTAACAATATAATATATAACATAATTTGCTTCATGGATCTTCCGGTCTGATCTTTCGGAAACCTGCAAAAGAACACAATGTATGAAACACTATGAAAGGTACAAAGGTAGTTACCACAAAATCGTTAACACAAATTATAGTAATATTTTTGTCATCGATAAAATATGCAGCACAAGTCACAACACTATTGAACATGACTACACAAATTGGTAAAAATGTAAAATACTTAAAAATTACTGAATCGAATGGCAAACAGACGATTATAATATGATTGCAGTATAGTAAAGTATAAATCACTTAGGTATTTTGCACGTATGTATAGGTTTTTAGTATATATTATTGGTTTGTTATCTACTCACCGATGGAAGTTGAAGATTTAAACTTAATTTTCTTTGCGAAAAGAATGTAATTTACAACCGACAATAACGCAGGACATTGCTTATCCAATGGGCTTAATTTTACTTCACAATAGCACTATGTAATTATTAAATAACATATATTATTTCACAAAACAGATAAACAACAATGAAAATTACGAGCGGCGGTTTAATCCGACTAAATTGTCTAGAGGCCTTGACAAGTTGGAACATTTGACATTAGTTCACTTTTTAATTCGGCATCCAAAGGTAACCAAAGGTAACCAAATTGACGTTTCTACAGTGTACACCGGGCGTCCTTAGCAAAATTATTTGTCTCTTTCTTTTCAATGTATCCGGCTTATTTGGAAAAATAGGACAAGTATATGAGGGCGATTAACACTCCTTCTATGTATGTACTTGTTCTGTGTATGTAGGTACTTACTTTCTTCTAAATTCAAACTTTTCAAACTGTTCTGCGACATCACTAGTACTCTGTGGCACTAGTGCGACAAACGAATGTGCGACGAACTTCGTGTTTATAAATAAAACATTACATTATAGGTACCTAATCAAAATTATTTAATTAGCGAAAACAAAAAGGTTTTTATTTTACTATTTTAATGGGCAGGACACATAGCTCGCTGAAATGACGGCTGCTGGGGCAGAAAAGTTCTAGAGTGGCGAGCACAAATCGGAAAACGCAGCGTGGGCAGACCCCTCACAAAGTGGACTGACAACCAACGGTGGCGGGCAACCGATGGATGAGGGCGCGAAAATTGGTAGAGGCCTAGTCCAGCATGATGTAATTAAACAATTTTACTTAGATACGTAGTGTATCTAAGTACAAGTAAGGAACTTGCACAAAAGAACGTGTAGTGTCTGGTTGTCTTAAGCTCTTATGGTCTGTAGCTCCCGGCATCGCAATTTGAGTACCTACTACACTAAACTGTGTCGAAATTTGGCATCATAGATAATTGCAATCATCATTTAATTTTGTCGCCTATCGCACTAGGGTACTGTCGCTTACGCGTTCTTTCGAACAATGGTGTGTCGTAGAACAGTAGGTACACTAGATAACTTATGTAACCTACTGAACGGTTTTAAGCTTTATGTTACCGACTTACCCTATTTTAATAATGCAGGCCAGGGTGTTAAACATCTATGGGTGTGCTATGAGAAAAATTGTCTATCAGTGTTGTCGGGTTTTAAATCCAATAAACATACCTACTTAATTCCGTCGTCAATGACACGGTTGCATGTTGCATGCACTAGGATAATGTGTCAGACATCATGCGTGCCGTCTATCAATCTCTTTAATAGATTGCCAACAGAATTAAATAACATTTCGAATGTAAACATTTTTACAAATATAAAAATGTTAATAGAGTATCGAAGAATTGTGAACGACAGAAATAGAATAAATATTTGTAGATTGTATTGACATGTAGAAAAAACAATTTCATATCTTTTTGTAAGTAAATTAGTATAAATAAGTTTTTAAACTTTTTTAATAAGTACCACGCACGAGTAACTATCTCGTGTGTCGCTAGACGAGCTGGTGCACTGGTAGGTATTTGTCGAAAACTTTTACGTTTTGGATTCGTGTTTCAACTGAACAACTTTTAATTGGAGCCCGAAACATGAAACTGTTGATCCGACACACTTTAAAGCTATCTAGCGTTGTTACGTTACATTTTAACATGGTTAACTAAAATAATGTACCTACCTACCTACCTTCAATCTATATCTATTATAAAGCGGCGGAGTTTGTTTGTTTGTTTGAACGCGGTAATCTCTGGAACTACCAGTTGGACTTGAAAATTTTTTTTCACGTGTCATAACCCATCACGCTACTGGCGGTGGGAGCAGTAAGCAAAGACGCGGGTGAAACCGCGCTGCGAAAAGATAATAATAGATATACGAGTACCTACCTACCACGAGTGTCAGAAGTGCTTTATTGCGCCTCTTGACTAGACACTAGAGTGGGATGTGGGGTGCCAAGCTTGCACAGTTCTCCGCATAACGTCATGTGACATCTCGCAGGTATTTCTGAAGGTAATACAGAAGCACGTAACACGATCTAATCCCATCGGTAAAGAGAGCTACATTTACGAGCTCATTCAGACGTGCCGAACAGCCACACGAGATAAAAATTAACTGATTTCAATTTAGTGCGCTCTCCCGCGGGTCGCTAGCGTCAATACAAATTTCTTGTCGACTATAGCTTACATTCCCGGCGGAGTATGGGGTTTTCCGGCATAATGTTAATAATGTTTTCCGAAACACTCGACGGTGGACAGGGGAAGTGCCCAATTGAATTATCCGCCTCGTGAGCCCTCGCAGTGATTGTGTTTTGGTGAAGTGAGAATAGATACTGATTGAGATGTAGGTAAGGGTGTTGGTTTAGTAACAGTAGTTTTTCTACCTGTGATGTTGTTTGCGATGGTTGCTTGATCAATTTAAATTAATAGAATTGGCTAAAACGTTAGGCGCGAGAAAGTGTAGTAAAGAAAGGAATATAGGTAAATATTAAGTTGTTATTCTACTAAACGTTAAAACTTGCAGATTCCTTCAGCAACGTAGGAGTTTGGTGAGCTGTGATATACAGCTTAAATAATTTTAAACACCAGCTTCTCATGTATGTAAGTAGATAAGTAGGTATAACATATAGAGTGTGTAAATAAGTTAATAACAGTTGTCTAGGTGTTTCATCAGACAACTGTCATGTGTATGTAATAACTACGTTAACATTATGAGAAGAAATAAATGATATACTTAGATATCTACATAATACGTAGGTATGATAAGGGGCCGTTCAAGTATTACGTGAGCAGATTTCTTACCATTTTTACCCCCCCGCCCCCCTTGTCATCAAAAGTAAGCAAAGCACTTACCCCCTCCCCCTATGCTTACGTAAACATTTTTAGTAATAAATGTTTTTTTATATTGTTATTTTTAAAAAAGGAAAATTCATGAAAATATTAGGTTTAACTGATACACATAGAGTAAATGACAAAAAAATATAATCAGAAATAAAGAACATAACTAACATAAAGAATATTTTCGGAACACATTAACAGTCTTCAGTCCATGAAACCTGAATCCATGATTCTAAGTTATCGATGACATTGGATTGCTGCTCAGTGTTGTGAGTCTGCTCACTTTCATCCGATTTTGGAATGTCTACGTCACTCTCATCGAGCCATTCAACATCTTGGTGCTCTAAATTTTGAATAATGCACATCAGTTCATTAGCACGACGAGCAGCGACTCTTACAGGTCTAACTTTTCCCTCTGTGGGCGTGTTTACTTTTTTATGGATCTTCTCGATGTGACGATTTAATGATTTGACGGAAGCATGATAAAGACCACACGTTTTGCATGTTCGGCTTGAGAGCCTCAATTTTACCGTCGGACAAAAATAATCGTAGGGCATTTGCAAAAAATCTTTGAGGGTAGTACTCAAGCGTAGAGCTAAATTGACTGGAAGATCAAGAAATTGTCCTCCTTCATCCAAAACCAAGTCATCAACTGTTTGTTTTACTTTTGCAGGTGGTGGAAGAAACCTGTTGTCTAGTAATCTGAATAGACCACTTCTTGGACGACAGCATTTTGTATTTTTACATTTTACAATTTGAAGCAAGTATTGGCTTTCACGCACATGTTCTGAGTACCATTTAATGTCTGGAAATTCAGGAACATCTTGTTCATCAGCCTCAACATATTTTGCAGTATTATTATTTCCAGCGGGGACGCCGGCAGCCGGACGGACGATCCACCTGCATTACTTGCGGGCCACTTCGTCCATTTCCCCAGTTCTCCCCTTGGGGAGGGTGTGGTTGATCCAGCCTTTTCACGGCACCCCATCAAACCTTCTTGTATCTTTGATAAATCTGATCATCTGTTCCACCTTCAGATTTCTTATGTCTTCCTCGTCCAGTCTGTCCGATCCCAGGAGTTCCCATCTGATCAGTGAGTACATGGGGCATTCTGCCAGCAGGTGGAAACTTGTTTCTTCGTTTTCCATGCACTCCGGGCATTTGGGATCGGTTTTTACTCCTATCACTGTCAGATGTCTGTTTAGTCGACAGTGTCCTGTTATAATCTCTATGGCGAGCCTCATGTTTCCTCTTGTGAGTTTCATGATGTGACTCGTCCTTTTCTTGTCCATGCCTTTGATGAAGATTTTCGACTGTCTCATTCCAGGCGAAGATCTCCATCTGCGGTTGGTATCTGTTTTAATACTATGGCTGATTACTCCTTTGGTGATTTTGTGCGCTATAGGCAGCCGGGGTTCCGGCCCCACCATGTGTTCATCAGCGCCTTCTCTGGCTAGTTCATCCGCCAGCTCGTTGCCCGTGTTTCCCTCGTGTCCGGGGACCCAGGCAATCGTCAGGTCGGTTTTCTGAGCCAGTCTGTCTAGTGACTTTTTGCATTCCTTGACTATTGCTGATGTTGTCTCCACTTTGTCAAGTGCTCTGAGCGCGGCCTGGCTGTCGCTGTAGATGGTTACCTTTCCCGTACTGGTCAGGTGTTCCACTATTTCCGCGCATTCCTTTATCGCATATATCTCTGCTTGAAAGACACTTGCAAATCTTCCTAGAGGTATTGACTTGTTTATTTCTGTCCCGTCTACACTTTTAATGTGCACTCCGGAACCAGATAGCTTCGTCAGTTCTTTTCTTGAGCCGTCTGTGTAGCAGATAGTGCCACTGGAGTCTATCCGCCACTCATCTCGTGTGCCTATGTGTATTCTGTATTTCTTGTCAAAGATTTTCTCCTTCCTGATAAGGTCGTTATTGGATAGGATCATTGACAGTCTTTCTTCGTAGTTTTTGCTTATACGTGCGTGACCTACGTCCATGTAGTTTCCGGTCCATAGGTCAGTGCTTCTGAGTTTGAACCATTGTTCGGTTGCTTTTCTTTTAATTTCTAAGTCCAAGGGGTTTAGCCCTAATATGATCTCGAGTGCGGCTGTTGGTGTAGTCCTCATCGCGCCCGTGATCATGAGGGCTGCTAGCCTTTGTACTTTGTCTAGTTCTTGTTTATTTTTCCCTAGGGCAGCCTTGTGCCACCATACCAGGGCTCCGTGTAGGATTCTTGGCAGAATTATTGCCTTGTATATCCATGTTACTATTGCTGGTTTAATTCCCCAGGTTCTTCCTATTATCCTTTTGCACTGCATCATTGCCATTTTGGCTTTTGCGCACGTGTTGCTGATGTGAGTCTTGAACGTTAGCTTACTGTCCAGTGTTACTCCTAGATATTTGACCTCCTTGACTTTTTCTAAGTCTTGGTTGTCTAGTCGCACTGGTCCAGCTCGTCCTATTTTTCTCTTGTTGGTGAACAAAACTAGTTTGGTTTTGTCAGGGTTCAGGTCGAGACCCTTGCTCCTGCACCATGCTAATGCTGCTCTTAGGCCTCTGTTCATGATTTCGCACATAATACTGAGGACTTTGCCTGTGACTAGGAGCACGCCGTCGTCAGAATAGACTTGCGTATATATATGCATCCCATTTATCTTGTTTATTAATTCATCTATTAGCAGGCACCACAGTAGTGGAGATAGGCATCCCCCCTGTGGAAAACCTCTTTTTGCCACCACTTTGTGGGTGATTCCTGCTAGGTCTGCTTGTATCTTCCGGTGTTTTAGCATATTTTTCACCCAGCCTGATAAGTCTTTGTCAATGCCTTCGCGGTTTAGGGTGTCCTCTATTGATTCGGGGGTTGCTTTGTCGAATGCACCCTCAACGTCAAAGAAGCAGCCTAGTGCGTATTCTTGATTGGTTATTGATCTTTGCACTCTAATGATCAAATTATGTAGGGCCGTCTCGGTTGACTTGCCTTCCATGTACGCATGTTGGTTTAGGTGCAATGGAGATCCACTTTTCTCTATTTGTTCTCTTATTAGCCTATCTAGGATTTTCTCCAATGTCTTAAGTATGAATGAGGAGAGGCTGATGCATCTGAAGGATTTTGCCTCCTGATACGATGCCTTCCCGGGTTTCGGGATGAAGACCGCTCTCACCTCTCTCCATTTGCTTGGGATGTACTTGGTTTTGATGCTACTGTTGTATAGAGTTAGTAGATCTTTACTTATGTGTTTAATGGCTGTCTGTAACATTTTCGGGAAGATTTCGTCTGGTCCAGCAGCCTTGTATGGTTGGAAGGACCTCAGGCTCCACAATAAATGTTCTTCTGTGATGATTACCCTCGTCTCCTGTTCCACTATGGGATTTTGGGGAGTTGGTGTATTGTCTTTATCCTCTTCACTTCCTGGAAAGTGTGTGTCTAGCATTACTTCCAGTATCTTTTTAGGATCGGTGATTAATTCATCTCCGTCCTTTATGCTTCCTAGTTTGCAGGTGTTTCCCTTGGAGAACATTTTCACTAGCCGTGCCGCGTCTGGATATTTTTCAACCCCTGCGCAGAATGATCTCCAGCTATTCGTGTTTTTTATTTTGCAGTAACATTATAGCCATCAATTTCCATTGAACTCCATACTTCAGCTAATACATTTCCTGCAAATTCGAAATTATATCTTTCTAATTGTTCATCAATTGTAATGCCACGTTCATCCAAATGAGACCCAAAATGGTCATGAGGCAGTATTAAACCAGCCAGTTCCCGACTCAGAGGAGCCATTCTTCGCTCTACTCTGTTATACGCACTCCTTCCAGGAGCATTGGTAGCTATAAACAATGCATCGAGATCATGTCGTTTAAAATGTTGTATAGCAAACCCTATGACTTTTTGATAACGCGGATTTTCATCTGGCCCTCCATCAACCGTCATAATTACTACTGGTTTTACTAGTCCATGGTCAGTTTTTGCTAATGGTCGAAACTCTTCAAGTTCGAGAAGCGTCTCGAAATCCTGAGCATGAGTATTAGCAGTAGATGAACTATGCTTTCCACTTCGAATAGCGATGAATGTTGGCCCAGAATATCCGACGGCTTGCGGTTGTCCTAGCATATTGGAAGTAACTTTGATACCAGCATAAACAGATGGTATTAATTTATGACGCTCAGCGATTACCCAATCGTGGTCAGGTAATTTGATTCTATATTCCATATGCATTAAAAGAGGTGCTTGCTTATTTGCCGCAGTGACGCCAATAGGGACTCGAGCTTTGTCATCTTGAGATAAGAAAAATACTTGATCTGGTCCAAGTATGGATGCTATGTTCTCTAAATAATGGATTGATGTTTCAGCGAACTTGCTATCTAAGTGGCTCTTGTGGTGATCAGTTTGAGCACGAATGAGCCTAACAGGGACTGTCGATACATGTCTTCGTCCCTCTGTAGAATTCGATTTTCTGGGAATCAAACGAAGATATGACGCACTGCGACTAATGTCAAATCCTAGTTTACGCAGTTCTTGTGTGAGTTCGTCAAGAGTTTTTACGCTGCGAATAGATTCCGTTCGTCTCCTGTCATCACATGCACTCCCAAATAAAGCTATATCCGCAATTGTTTTCAATAGTAATGGTTGATCGCTTTCAAGTTTAGGATGTCCTACTGAATCCCTCAGAGATAGTCTTCTTTTTATTTCAGGATTTTCCTGACAAATATCTTCTAACTTTCTTTTCATACCATCCCTGTGTTTCTTCTGGGCAACTGCGTTTTGAATCTTCCTGTTTAAAGTATTTTTTGCTGTTTTTAGTTCCTCGCGCAACTTAATGATCTGTTTATCAACTTCAGCGCAATTTGGCATAGTATCTCTGGCAGAATACAAAGCGTTCAGATTTTTTTCGAGTAGAGTAATCTTATTTTTCAAAGCTTCTTGAGAAGGTTTTGCTCTTTGTTTATCTGCATTATTATTATTTTCGCATTGCTCTTGTGATTCATTGCCGGTTTTAATTTTATCTTCTTTCTGTTTTTCAATGTTAGAAAATGGCTGTATAATTTGTGTTTTTTCTGCAGGTTTACTGGTAGAAGACGTTGCCTAAAAATGAAAAATTTCTAAGAGTTCTGCTGGATATTCTCTTATTAAGCTACATAAATTCACCGTATTTAATAAAACCAGCGTTTAAATATTATTGAAAGCTTTTCCCCACAGAAACCCTTCACATACAGATATTGAAAACACCGTGTATTTTGTGACCAATTGCCGGAGTCGATCTTAAGAAATAAAATATCAATCATTTACCTTTTTACTTTGAGATAGGCCATCATATTTTTTACTCATAAATCGTTTTAATTGTTACAGAACGTAAAGAGAAACTTTGTACTTATATTTACTCACCTTGGAAAAAAAATGAAGCAGATTGGATTTATTTTTAGTCGCCGCTTGCAATTCTTCTTCAATTCTCTTAGATACAATAATATCTAGTTCCTTATCTGACTTTGCTTGTAATTTATAATTTCGCCAAACTTCGTTAACTAACTTTTGTACATTTTGCACTTTCGTCCCAGTATGAGATTTTTTAAAACTTTCGAACAGTTTTTGGTATAACTTGGATTTGTCTATATGATATGACATTCTAATAAGATATTTAAATTTAAATAATTAAAACGTTAAACTTTGGCTAATTGCATCAACATAAACACAAATGATAACTTTCAATGCTTACAATACGTTTAGAATCCAAACAAAACAATACGAATAAGATGAAAAAAAGTGCGTGAGAGCAGTTTGTAAGTTAAGACTACCAGCCAGCTGTAAGGCTCATTTTAAAGAATTAAAGATTTTAACTCTCCCATCCCTTTATATTTATGAGCTCGCCATTTTCGTTAAATCACATCCAATTTTATTTCAAAACCTAAATAGCAAGAGACAGTGTAACAAAATACATATACAACCTCACACCACGGCGCTGTTCCATAAAAATGTTATTGGTATGGCCCCAAAAATATATAATAGGATACCAAATAAAATAAGAAGTGTTGCTGACATTAATGTATTTAAACGAATGCTTAAAACATATTTAATAGATAAGACGTATTATTCAATAAATGATTTTATTACCGACATTAGAGATTAAATTATAATTATATTGACCATTGAATGACTGCTAGAATGCTTTAAATAGAATTATAATGATGTGCTTAGAATGTATTACTATTGAATTATTGAATTATTGAATATTGCTATTGAATGTATAAGAATTATTTGTAATTAATCAGACTATAGAATAGAATAGTTATTTTGTTTGTTTGTGTACTATGAAGCACCTACATTCTCCACGATAAAATTTGCACACCTGAAAAGGTAGTGTACAGTGAACCAATGCACCATTTATGTAACAACTATATGTACCTGTACAACGCAAATAAACAATTTGATTTGATTTGATTTGAAGATGCGCACTTGCAGCCGGCCGGCACGAGAGTGAATTATTAGACAAGTGAATAGCGCACGGTAATTTCCCTAATGCGCGGTAATTCCCCTAATCAGTTCTCAAAGCGAGTGCCTACGCATTTGTATTATTTGCGGGAATCCCCGAAAAAACTTAAATAACTAACGATGACGTAATCATCATCTAGACCCCCCCACCCCCCATGTCATCCAAAATAAGCAAAACAGAGACCCCCCCACCCCCCCTTGTTGCTAACGTAATACTTGAACGGCCCCTAATAATCGTCGCTCGCATGACTAACGGTCCTATCTCATCTTTTAGACGATTTGAGTTAGAACTGCTCCTAACACCGTGTAGTCGTCCTCTATGGTTTGCATTAGCTCTGGTATCTGTGTGATCTTTGATTCTCAAGATATTGATATTTACATAACTGCTGTATCTAAAAATAGTTCCGAAAAAAATTTCACTAAATGCCGTAACTTGTTAAGAGTTTAAAAATATGCTGAAATCAAAGTTGTTTGAAGTTGTAATTTGATTTCTCATCATATTAGCCAAAAGATGTCCACTGCTGGACATAGGCCTCCCCCAATTTTCGCCACTGTGGCCGGTCGTTCACCACCCTCATCGAACGGTTGCCCATCACCATTAAGGTCGTCGATCCACCTTATGAGGGGTCTGTCCACGCTGCGTTCCGGTTCGTGTTAGCCACTCTAGAACCTTTCTGCTCCAACAGCCGTCACTTCTGCTAGCTATGTGTCCTACCCATTGTCACGAGAAGCAACTCCGCGAGCTACGTCAGTTACTTTGGTTCGCCTGTGGATTTATTCGTTTCTCAATCGATAGCACAGGGAGACGCCTAACATAGCCCGTTCCATCGCCCTCTGAGCGACATTAAGCGTTCTTACAAGACCCATAGACAGCGAACACATATTTGATTAGTAATGAGACTAACGTATGACTTTTACGTATTTTAAGTTAAAAATGAAAACGTTAGTGATTCCAGTATCTGTGATTATAATACACTAGCTTGCCGGGGCGCGGTTTCACCCGCGTCGTAAAGTGACGTATTTAGTTACTGCTTCGCTCCTGTCGCTCGCAGCGTGATGTTCTATAGCCTAAAACCTCCCTCATGAACTGGGCTATTAGACGTAAAAAGAATTAGTTAGTCAAATTCAACTGGTTGTTCTAGAAAATAGCGTGTTCAAAAAAACAAATGAATTCTTTCGCTTTATATAATTACTAGCTTCCTGCAGCGCGGTTTCAGCAGCGTCTTTGGTTACTGTTCTGCTCCCGCCGTCAATAGCGTGATGTCTTATAGCCTATAACCTTTATCAAGAACTGGGCTGTTATACGCAAAAAGAAATATTCAAATCCGACTGGTGTTCCAGAGATTAGCATGTTCAAACAAACAAACAGACTGCCGCTCTATAGAATAGTATGATAATACATAGGTAATGTTGTGATACGTTAAAACATTTGTAATTTTCTTAAAAAACTTTCGTTCAATAATTATTTGAGTGTAAAATTTTTCATTCCTAAATCTTAGTGTAAATCGTTAGGTCGTATCTAAAAAAATTTAATAAATATTGGAAACAAAGATTTCACAAAATATCCTATTTTTGAAAAATCAAAATAAATATATATATACATCAAACATAAGTAAAAATGGATAACTTAGAATGAAAGTACATAATTTACTCTATATAAATGTATCCAACAAAATTTTGATTGAGTCAGTACAATTAAAATAAAATGGAAGTTTCAAATCTTCTAACTGAAAAACGCTTGTTTTGAAAAACGGGCAAAAATGAAATAGGGCAGTTAGTCATGCGAGCGACTATATGAGACATGGCTCACAGGGCATCGGACAGCGTGGCAGGTCGCAGCAATAAGCAGGTCACAGTGTCATACTGCTCGCATAATAGCCGCCCCTCGCTGAATACTAAGTAGCTAAGGAGCTTTACATTAACCGCGCCGCGGGCGGTCACCGTCCTCCTCGCTAGCACTAAGACAAACACAGTCTACGTCTTAATGTGCTTACACGAGATCGATAACATGTTATACAGTTTATATTATAAATACATATAATTGTATATTACCTACCTAGTATTAATATGTAGGTAGAGCCGTCCCAATCACAGAACTTTTCCAGTGCACTACCGTCTATATTTTTTGAGTTCTACCTCGGAAGACAAAATAGTCCATCGCTTTGTACATCTTGCTAAGAGCCTACTTATGGTGTTTTAAGCATTTCCATAATATACCGTTATCAAAAAGCTTAAAGTTAAACAGTACATTTTAATTTAATAAACAAAATAAACAAAACCGTACGCAGGTCGTTCGTTATAATTGGGACAAGCTCGTTAATATTCGAAGCAAAACTTACACAAATAGGATGGATATACTTATATTTTTTTGTAATCAACAAAATATAAAGCCGTCGCTTGCTGTAACTAATGAACATTCACGCTGACACAACGATACACAAAATAAATTATTTTATTTGTGCTGTAATTAAGAATAAACAAATACATAATTGGATAGGTCGGTATTTTGTTAGATGCCTACTTGAAGTACCTACTTGATGTCTATAATTGTTTGTTTAAAATAAAATTAATATTTAATATCTACCGTTAAGGTTGGTACTTAAATTAAGTAGTAATTTACTTAATAATAGCAGTAAGTTTTAAGTAGGCGGGTATCCGTATATTTAAAACAGTTTTAGTATTGAAAACTTGTGTTTATTTTTTTAATTAATGTTAACAACCTTTTACAATTTTATAGTCATCCATTTCTACAGTTTGGTCGAACTCCATCTTGTGTCCCCATAGATACCGATGCACACGACTCTAAACAATCAACATGCTACAGTACCTAAGTACTATTAGTTAATATTATATTCTTTCTTTCTGTTGTACACTTTGTTCTCACTCACACTTAAAAATATATTTTTCCTCTACCCTTACTCATCGAGGATCGACCGCATGACTTTATACGATTCTCAAGGCGCAGAGAAACTCTTGATTATATTTCTAGAAAATTATCATGCATTGAACATCAATATTATCATTCACAGCAGATCAATAGATCAGCCTGTTATTTGTCAACGAACTTAGTAATACAACTATTAATATTAATCCAATACACGTCTATATCATGTTGTGTGGGTGTTGTGCATGTCACACCTGCAGGCAACTATTGATTCGGGTCCATCGACCTATCGTGCTTAACAGAATAAAAATAAACTTATTATTAATTAACGTCTAATGTTACATGTTTCACAAGATTATCGTTATAACTTAGAACAACATCAGCTTTTAGTTCAAACTTAACGTTGCTGTCGGCCATTGTTGTCTCGGTTGTTTAAAGTTTACAAATAGTGTTTTGTGTTTTACTATACTGTAACATCGAACCACCTGAATCATGACCCATTTTGTTGATATTTCGCTGAAAAATATCAAATTTGTAAGATCTATCGTGTATAATGCACTTACGACGTTTTTAATATACTAATATAACAACAGTGTACTCAGTAATTGCCAGTCTCTAATAAAATGATAACAAGCTCGTTGCCAAGAAAATCTGTCTGCAGGCGAATTTTGACCTACTTGCATTTAGATGAATTGCCAAAATGAGGTTATGGTGGGTCATGATTCACTTGGTTAGAAAGTAGGTACCTATTAGTGTCATTAATGTTAAGATATTTCATTAATAATAAGTTTTTTAATTACATTGCTGATAAAGTTATCTCAAAGAGGCGATATACAGGACTCATAGCACATAGCTTGCAGTTCTGATAGTCGTTGGAAGAGAGAAGTTTGGAGTGGCAATCGTGAACTGGCAAACGCAAGATGAACAGGGCTTTCAAAACGTGATCGTAGGTAATCTAGGTCTTTGATACCGCCACCTAACATAGGCTTCGGGTGTTTGATAAAAGCTCTTAACAGTCAGTCCTTTCTTTGAGATAATTATCGCAGAACAATGATCGCTGCTTTCAGTTTTCATCGTAAATTGTTGTAAGCTTATAAAACAGTAACAATCTATCCAGTGGCGTAGCTGGCCCTAGACTGACCTCGCACGAGGCCTTAGTGTATGAAGAAAGCCAAATAAGGTCAGGGCCTTTGTAGTCGTAAGGCTCCGTATCATTATACGGCAGATGCGGCGGTAGCTACCTACACCCTTTAATTCAGTTAGGGCAATATTAAACTTCTATTATGAACTAACCATAAGATAAGACCAGTCGACTTAGCTTTGTATCACAGCGGTAGTGGTGTAATGTCGGAGCGTTAAGACTGATGTGACAGCTTAGCCCGAGTGCCTGACCCTGCGCGACTCGCAAGCGACGTCTTTCGTTCGTTCGTCTTCGACGTTCGTGGCGGCTTCGCTTTATAAAATTTACAGATAATAAAATAAAGCAGGATAATATTTTAGAAAACTGTCGAAGTGTAGTTAACCATAGAATAAACCCTTTCATATTAATATATTCTGAATACTCATAATCTTAATACGTAGTATTGAATTCGCCCATTTACAGCTAACGATTAATGTAAAACCCAATGAACAATATTAATAAAGATAAATGAAATAAAGCAATAAACTAGACAGGAACAACGAAACGAAGGGGTAAGACAGTGCGGTGACCTCACCTTGGCGGGTCAACGCCTCCTGGACGTGTAACCCGAGCCGAGGATTATGATCACAGAGCAAATAATGAGCGAACGGTGATGAGTGATGAGGCCCTTTCAGATCACAAAAGCACAAAACGAACAACGTAAAGTGAACGAGATACCTATACGGGCATCGCGTACGAGGGCTTTCAACGCGACCGCACCACAACACTCACTTAAACACCACACGACACCCTTATTGCAATGGAATAAGGGTTACATTCATTTTGGGTGTGTTTCACAAGAACGTAGGGTAGTTGTGTTCGCATGCGCGTTGCGGCGTAAACACTGCTCTGTCATCAGTAGTAGTGTGGTGGCCGGCGCGCGCACTCGTCGCGCTCGTCTCGTGCTCGCGTGAAACGTCGCGTGTGTTATGGTGAAGCATTTCTAATAAAATATCATAAAACCTTTGTGTGCAAATAACATATCTCTGGAGTGATTTATACGGTGAGTGATAGTATTAGTTTTTTTATTAGTAGTAGACCAAGTTGAACGTCGATAGTTTGTGACCCGGATTTTGAAATAAAAATAAATTTCCTTTTTTTTCGTGTCACCACGTGTGGTACCTTTTTTGCGGTGTATAGCCGCGAGCCACCGATCGTTGTACAATGGTACATGGCTATTAGCATGTGATTTACGTAACAAAAGAACATTTTGCACATACATATTCATGACAGGGCGATCACACTATCGGTGCGGTTATTAAAGTATATAAATAATTGTATAAAAATATGAATAAGGATTATATACGAATCCCGACTCAACATGCCGTTTGTGCCTATATTAATTACTGTAGGTATCTACGGTTAATGCTCCATTGTACTATCAAATACTACTGGTATCGAAAGAGGTCATTGAAAACGGTTGTAATCTGTCACTATATCTCCATCAAGATAAAGTAATATTCTACTCTGATATTAGTATTAAAATGTATCGTCTCTAAATATAGACTTTGTGATCTCAAAGATAGAATAACCTATTAATTTAGTACCCTCGTGTCTAAAATATTCAAATTTCCAATATTAATCGAGTCCCTAGTCCTTGCGTTCCACATTTAAAAGATGTGCAACAGCGACAGCTTGCTAATCTGAGTTCTAGGGACCTACCACCATTTCTTAAAAGAGTCTTATTTTAATGTTACGTTGTGTTTTGTCTTTTTCTTTTGTACCATTAAAAACAAAGATAGAGACAAAGTAAGATTATAATAAGATTGCTATCCCCTCTAGGCCCCTGGTGATAACAATTTGAGTGTCTCCATATCTTGAGTATTTTATTGACGCGTAACTCCAAACGAGCTAACAAAATACCCTTTCATGGAATATTAACTAAATGTAAAATGCGTTTTAAATACAATGCGTTTCGTTTAGCGAGTGAGAGCGCTGAAGATACAATTATTGCCTCATGGCCCTTTGTCTTAAATTTTTATTATTTTTTACTACTTCAATTGTCTTGTAGGTATCGCTTTATTCATTTCGCAAAGATTTTAAACATGAGCCTTCAATCTAAAATTCTAGATGCACATTCGGTCTTTTTCACCCATCACGGTCGACAACGACCTGGTTGTGTTTATTAGCAATATTTAATATAGAATACATTTGTCATGTCTATGCAAGATAACTATCTAAATACATACATAGCCTTTTATCGCCGAAGGGGTGGGCAAAAGTGTTTAGCCACCCATGTTTCGCCATTTTATTTTAGGTCCCATGTAACAGAGGGCGAGTCTGTTGCCATATATCGGGCACAATTCTAGACTCCAGGCTAATACTGAGAATTTTTCGACAGATAACCCAATATCACTTTACCCGACCCCGGGATCCAACCCGAGACCTCTGCGTGGTAATCCGTAAACAGTACTACTGAACCACAGTGACAATCTATAACTATCTAAATGTCAGTGGCGAAGCGTCCATATAACACGATTCCTGCCGGCTTCCCTTTTAAAATATGCCCTGACCTCCTTATACCTATCACTGCTTGAGTGTCTACTCAAAGTCTAACTGGTCTTCCGAACCTCAAAGTATTTTAGTCCCACCGGCTTCCCTCCTCGGAAAAGTGACTCTTCGCTACTGCTAAATGTTGTATCAATATATCTATTTTAAATACCAAGTGTCGGTTTCTACGTGGACCTATTCATATTTTTCAATAACTGAGAAAGTTGGTGGAATCGCTTGCTAGGGGTAGATGAACATACGCAGACCAAATAGGTGATGTGTTGACGAAGTGCACAATTACAAGCACCCGTAACCGACGTGTGTATGAAAACATTAATGAATGTTAAAGAGGCAAAGGAGGTATGCTTGGATCGCAGCAAATGGCGTTCTATAGTCTCTGCCTACCCCAGTAATGGAACACAGCCTTGAAGTTATGTATGTATGTCTATTTCATGAATTGCATATTTACCTGCAACAGAATGTATATTGTTAAACATAATGCCCTTTGAAATAACAGTGTTATAAAGAAAAACTAAATAGTTGCGTTGACTTTGAAAAATCTTTAAAATCTACTTAAGTTAAACCTCAAAGGATTCTACAAGAATAAATACACAAGTTTGAATGTAATTGCTACGTTAAATCTATTGTTAGTTACTGTCAGATCGTTCTATCTCAGCGAGAATCTCAGCGATAAGTGTGATGTCATTGATCCCAGACAGTTGCAGTACATATACCTACTTATACACATGTATATACCTACTACGTATGCATGTATCTGTATGTAGTTACTTTAACCCCCAAATAGATCTCATCTATTGATTACCCAAGTTGTTATACAAGTAGTTTTAACGACATTAGTGGACATGTCATCACGAGAGATAAGAAATAATTAAAGGAAGTTTTAATAGCGATTAATTTTGGGTTGGAATACCAGAAATAGTTGTGTAATGTCCAATAGACACCAAATATTATTCAAGTGTTCTTTTTCATTTATTGGGCTTGGGGCTATTCTTAATAATCGAGTTGAACCCTTGCAGTCTTCTTCATGTCCAGCAGTGGACGTCTTTTAGCTGATATGATGACGATGATGATATAATATTTACGCTACGGTACGCTACGATACTCTACGACACGCTACGAGACGCTAAACCACCCTAGAGTCTGCTACGACACGCTACTACACACTACGACATGCTACGATACGCTACGACACGCTTCGACATGCTAAGGCTCAGCGCAAACAGAGAGGAGCACAGCAGAGAGGATTTTATTAAGGCACTCAAATATCAACTTTAAAACTATTGAAATAAAGTGGTGCGCCACCACTGCGTACCACTTTATTTTTATACTTTCAGCGTATTTTCGATGACGCGCGACTCGCAAGCATTATTTGTCAGGTTCATGCATATAATATGCTCTTTATTTCAATAATATGGAAGTTGATTTACGAGTGCCTTAATAATATCCTTTCGCTGCGCTCCTCTTTGTCTGCGCTGACCCTTAGACACCCTAGAGTACGCTAATGTACCACCATATTTAAGCAAATAAAGAAATTATTATTATATTATTATTATTACGACACGCTACGACACGCTACCACACTGCGACACGCTACGCACACTACGACAAGCTACGGCATGCTACGGCACGCTACGACACGCTTCGATTTACGTGTGCACCTTTACTAGGAACGTTCGTACATTGTTGTTGCGAACATTGTAACACTTGACTGTATTATTTCTGGTGCTGGCAATATAGTTTACACAAAACTAGAGCTATATCTGTCTCATGTCGATTTTGGAAATTTTATTTTTTCGTCTTTTATTATACTTCTTCTTTACAAAATAACACTGGCGACGACGAGTCTCTTTAGTTTACAAGGATTATTATTTAGAGATTATACAAGAAAAAAAATTCATATGCAATTTTTAACTATATTGTTATAATTATTATAATTCTGAAATTTCATAACCGGTTTTATCAAGAATACAGTAGGTATCCATGCTTTTTCTGTATGAGTCGAAGTACGATCCGTTTCCAATTGAGTTAGGGTCGTCTGAAAGGTTATAAGTGAAAATCAGAACCTATTTTCCTCAAAGCGACTGTCTTCTGACCTCTTTAACCCAATTACTGGTCACCATCGATATTCGGTACGTATTCAGGCTTCTGATACTTCCTAACGACAGTCATATCATCATTTTGAATGTTAGTATTAAGCATCTTGCTTTTACTGTAAACTTATATATTTTTCGTCTCAATAAATAAACAAATAATAATAATAATATTTGGACACTATCGCACACCGTCATCTAGTCACAAGCTAAGCTGAGCTTGTGTTATGTGTACTAACTGAAATATAATACATATACATACTTTCTTATGTAAATACTTAGAATACATAGGAAACACCCAAACTGAAGGCAAGTACAAATGTTCATCACACAAATATTTGCCTACCGCGGGAATCGAACCCAAGACACCCGGTGTCGCAGTCAGTTATAGACCAACAGTGCAGTCAAATGTTAGTTAGTTCTTCGTTAAATTGTAAAGGAAGAAAGAAAAAGTATTTATTGTCAGTGATATGGACATAATGCGCAAAAAGATGCAATGACTTATAAATAATTAAACAAAACAGTTTAGCAATTGTTGTTAGTAGACTTATCTCAACGCAATCGTCCAATATAGGGACGACTTGTCAATAGGTAATGCACGTTTTTATACAAATGTTAGCGCCTAATCATGCTAAACGAAACTCTTAATATGCGATCTAGTGTCAAATAACTGCCTTTTTTAGTAGCACATGTGCACAATTATGAATAAAACAATAGTAAATATACGCTTAAATACGTAATAGTATCGTACAAATACAAACAGGCTCCGTCCCTCACGGCGCAGTACCGCCGAGTGAGAGGACAACTATCTTATTGTGATGTAATAAAACGCCGGAGGTAGACTCGGCCAAAGGAGACATGTGCGGCGTTTTTATAACTCATACGTAAAAGATTTCATATAGAACATCAGCTAAGAGGAATATTGGTAGGTTTATAGTTGAAAAAGATTGATTGTTTGCTTTTTTGATAATAAATTTTTTTTCCTAACATATGCAATAATTAATTAATATGGATAAAACTTTTAAATCTTTGCTCAAGAGGTATATTACTAACCACTGAAAGTTTTAAAATATTATTTCAGACATTTTAATATTTTATTCACAGATAAGACTGATTTTGTGATTTTTGTTGTTCCACATAATTTATCTTTCTAAAACTTTTACAATATGAAGATAAGATAGTTCTTATTATTAAACACTTAATATTTCAACTTTTTATTCTATATACATTACGTTACACATAATATTACGAAATACCTAAATAATACCTAAAGCACCGTCATAAAACTTCGAACTTTTTAAAAATAGCTCACAAATATGCACATATTCTTTACATCAGCAAAAATGAAAATTGTCACTAGTATTATCAAATCTTTTTTGAAGAATTTAATGTCCTACGCCGCGACTATAATTAGCTATTTACCCTCTCACAAAACATCAATTTAAAGTAACAAGTACCTTTCCGTGCTTTTATGATTCGTTTAGTGAGTGACATCGCCGGAGACACAATTATTTTGTTTCTTTTCCTTCTACTTCCTCATTCATGTCTTCTTCACTCTTTGCAACAACTTGGCTGTAAGCTAATACATGATAGTATACACGCAGCATAAAACAAACATATTTAAATACAAAATCACTTTTGATTTCAACAGTATTTGCTTAAGTGTCTTTTCCAAGAAAAGTTACAATTCGAGCGTCTCAGCCGGCGGCGTAGCGGAATCACAAATTTTGCACTGTGAGTGTGTCCCGGCCGGACAAGGGTGTACAAGAATGGGGGTCTGTTCGGAGTCTTAATTTGAGTTACGTATAGGTACAGTAAAGATTTTAGTTAAATGCTGGTTTGGTGGACTGACGATCTGGATGAGGTAGATAGGATTCGTAACGCGGAGGGTCGAATAATATATAAAATGTCCGAGTGCAAGAGAAAGTCCAGCATGTATCCTCTCCTCTGCCCAGCTAGTGAAATATAAATAAGCTGTTTATGTTTTGCAAAATGTCCCTAAATGTCATAAGCCCGAATCGTTGAAATGTTTTATAATAAAAACACTTTTCGACCAAAACACTTGGTCAAATAAATTTTTAATCGCAATTTCATAACTGTTTGTACCACTGCAATGGAATTCAGAATATTGTAATATTTCCCTGTCCCTCGGGACACTTCAGTCAGGGAACGGGGGAGAGGGAGGGGAGGGGAGGGACGGATGCCAAATCTGAATGTCGTGTGATTTATGAATTTATTTTCATGCTTTAAAACGAAATGGAAAAGATTTAAAATCTACATTTATTTATGGGGTCGCAAAGTTAGCTTTAATAATATGTATTTATCTCTTTTAATTGTTATTAAATTTGTGATAACTTCGTTTGTACTAATTATGCAGATTGTGTCGTACACATTATTAATCATCGACATGTAGAGATGTATCGAAGAACGTGGGTCTCACATAAAAGAGGTGTTTCGCCACAGTCACCACACACTTGCCACGCGGAGTGGTGTTCGCAGTAACTTGATATTTAGTAGA
Organism: Parascotia fuliginaria; assembly: GCA_963082885.1. Lineage (NCBI taxonomy): Eukaryota > Metazoa > Arthropoda > Insecta > Lepidoptera > Erebidae > Parascotia > Parascotia fuliginaria. The sequence continues at coordinate 12,445,391 of OY720193.1, read as the reverse complement.
TAAGATGTTCATCTATCTATGTAGAGAAACAACTTGCTGAAAGTCAACATTCGTATATTGCTGGTACAGCACATTCCTAAAGAACACTTGTACACTGCTACCTAGCGCTGATAATGTTATATTATTTTTTAAACATCTTTTGTGTTATCTGAATGTGTTTTGTGTATTTATTATAATTTACCTGGATCTCTTGATAGCATTTTTTTGTATTTCGAAGATATTTCAAATAAATTGGGGTGCTTTTTGACAAATATACTTATTTCTAATATATACAGTGATGTTAAAGTAAGAAGTTTTAACTTTCTAAAAAGTGGTCTACATGAATCTAATGGGGAGGCACCACATATAGCTCTGACACATTTTTCTGCGTTATAAACGCTTTGTTAATATCGGTCGAGTTCCCCCAAAACAGTAGCCCATATCTAAGTAATGACCCTACATAACCATGATATGCTAGTAATGCAGTCCTTTCACAAGCTAATTTCCTTATTCTCCTAAGGGCATATGTAATAATTTAAATGTATATTAAAAAACTTATCACTCGGATGATACCTGAAAGACACTATTGATTAACAAAAATTACATATCTATTTTTTATACCCATACTTTGGTCTAAAGCTATCATATTGACCTACATCCAGTCACGCTGCATTAATTCCTATATTTACTTTTGATGATATATATCATAAAACCCCATAGGCTACCTCAAATTACCTAAAATATATTTTTGCAATAAATATCTACTCTCAACTTAGAATAATCGCTATATCTCAAGCGATATACCAATATTGAATACGTGGCTAGAAAGTATCATTTAGAGTAAGGCTTATATTGTCTGTAAATCACGCACATTTTGTGAAGGGATAACGGAGCCATTTTATACACTAGCGACCCGCGCTCACTTCGCATCGGTATATAAAAGTTGCGGTTTTCCAGCTTGGTTCACTTGGTTCACTAATGTTTGCTGCTCGGCTCCTATTGATAGGTTCTTTCTTGAAAACGTACTATATTTATCAGTAAAAGCCGCATCCAAATCCATTGGACAGTTCTCGAGGTAAGTGATTTTATACTGACAGAAGCTTTCCAGCTTTCTTTCAATACATACAAGTATGATGCTTATGAAAAGTCAAAATTACATAAAGTCAGCTAATTAACCTACAGCCATTTCGCTACTACTAGACGTCCTGCCTTGCTTCGCTTCGGTTTCAAAACTTTAATTCGGTCTCACAACAAAAATGTCTACATAAAATTAATATTGTTGCGACGAATACCTACGCTAGAACGTTCGCAAGTACTTACCTACTCGTGTACGACGAATACCTAAGCTCTAGAACGTTCGCAAGTACCTACCTACTCGTGTACGACAAATACCTACGCTCTAGAACATTCGCAAGTACCTACCTACACGTATACAACAAATACCTACGCTAGAACGTTTGCATGTACCTACCTACACGTATAACAATAGATCAACGGCGGTAGGCATACCTACGCGTCGCAGCTAAGTACCTACACTCATTGTTCTGTTTTCGAGAATTGTCGGCATCTTTGTGGTAATAGCGGGAAGGTTCTAGAAATCTATTGAATGACTATAAAAAGGATTCGAACGTCGGCACTTGGTTCAGTTGTGAATACAGCGATCTCGAGCGAACATCTAAGTAATACAGAAGTTTACGAAGAGCGATATACGAAGCGTGATAGTGCAGTATATGTGTTTATTGCATTATTTTGTTACTGTTAGAGTATAGTGCGAGTCTTGAATAAAGTCATCATCGCGTAACTGGCATTTTACCTCGAACCCCATCCTGACACGTAACAATTGGTGACAGAAGTGAGAATGCCAGTCACACCACGCGACGAGGGAGTACGCACTCGACGACAGGCGGCGGTAGACGAAACTCGTGAACCATCGATTATGGCCGATACTGAAGAGACTAGCGCAGCAGTATTTAGTGATCCGGGTACTTCTGCGGCGTCTACGGGTGTAAGCTCCGGCTTTGACATGTCGTCTCTTTTAGCCATTATACAGGAGGGCCAACGTCAAGCCATGAAGGAGCTGAAGGAAGTTCAACGCCAAGCTGAAGAGCGTCAACGCCAAGCTGAAGAGCGTCAACGCCAGGCTATCCGTGAGGACCTTCAAGAAATGATGGACTCTAAGTGGGAAGGGTTCAGCACCGTCATCAGTACTCTTCAAGAAGACGTTGAAGTGGTAAAAAAACGTACCAGCAAACATGATGAAATTCTCGAAGATGTCCAGACCACCATGGACCATCATGACAAGATGATTAAAGAGCTGCAGAAGACCAAGGTCCTATCCTATTCAAGCACTACGCCTATGGCCGCGACAGTCACTTCCGGAGGTCCCAAGTTCAAACTTCCCTCCTTTGACGGCTCGTCTTCCTGGACGGCCTTTCGACACCAGTTCGAAGTAGTTGCCAAAGGAAATGGATGGGAAGATGATCACGCACTGACGGCGCTTACTTTGGCACTTAGAGGGGATGCACTGCTGATCCTAGAGAACTTACCTGCTGACCGACGAAACTTAGACGCACTCCTTAAGGCATTGGAAGCTCGATTTGGCGATAAGCACCTGGAGCATGTTTATCGAGCTCAGCTGAAGGATCGAACTCAGAAGTCGAGTGAGGGACTTCAACAATGGGCTGCTGAAATTGAACGCCTGGTACGACGAGCCTATGCCTCCAGTACATCATCTGTGGACCACATAGTTGTGCAAGCTTTCGTGGATGGCATAAGAGAGTTTGAGGTCAGAACAACTGTTCGGTTGGCACACCATACATCTTTAGAAGCGGCCTTAGCACATGCCCTTGAGGTGGAAGCTGTGCGAAACGACTACAAGTCGCATAAAGTACGGGAAGTTGTTGCAGCTGTTAGACCACGCGGTGAACCTGTGTGCTACGGATGCGGCAAGCGAGGACATATCCGAATGAACTGTCCGGACCAGAGAGGAAGTAGAATGGTGTCAGCTACTACTCAGGTTGATGCTAGTCAAGATCCGTTACGCCAAGCCTCTACAGTGCAAGTATCACAGGCATGTGACGGTAATAGCCTGGTAACAGCTGGAGAAATCAATGGTAAAGCTGTTCGCCTTACGATAGATACGGGCGCGTCAAAGACCATCGTACGACCAGAACTTCTGCGGCGAACAATTCAGTGGGAAGACGCACGACCATCTTGCAAATTGCAAACAGCGACTGGCCAGCCAGTGACCGTCCTCGGAGCTACAGATGTGAAGATCAAACTAGGAGAGAAGATTTATCATCAATCTGTTTTGGTGGCGAGCATAACGGATGACTGCATTATCGGCTTAGACTTCCTACGAATACAGCAGTGCGTTGTCGATATTGCTAAAGGTGTTCTAAGCTTCCCAGACCAAGAGGTCTTTCTAGAAGGCTGTTCTTCAATAGCGGTCTACAGTGCCAAAACGATAACCTTGGCACCAAGGTCAGAAACCTTAGTCGATGTAAGGTTTCCTGAGGGTATAGCGGCTGATCGTTGCGTCATAGTGGAAGATCCTGGGCGCCATACCAGTCGAATTACAGCCAGAACTTTGGTAATGACTAGAAGTGGAGCAAAAGTTAAAATTGCCAACCTTAGCAATTCGGCGATGTTGTTACGGAAGAACGTGATCGTGGGACGATGTGAGGCTGTGAGCAGTCTAAGGAAGATCCAAGAGAACGTCCAGACTGCCTCTTCCGCAAACCATATGGGCCCGTTATTAGAGACCACGAAGAAAAGTTTGTCACCCAACGAATATCGGGAAGCAGAGAAGCTGCTACTGGACTACAAGGACATTTTCACTAAAGAAGAAAACGACCTTGGAAGAACGGGGTTAGTGAAACACCCGATCGACACAGGTGCTACACAGCCTATTAAACAAAGACCTAGACGAGTGCCACTAGCAAAAGAACAAGAAGTAGCCGAGCTGATTGGGAATATGGCACGAACCAAGATCATAGAGCCATCATCCAGCCCATGGTCTTCACCTGTGGTACTCGTGAAGAAGAAAGATGGCAGTACTAGGTTTTGTGTAGACTACAGGATGCTGAATAACGTGACCAAGAAAGACAGCTATCCTTTGCCCCGTATTGACGACACTTTGGACATGCTTGGAGGCATGAAGTGGTTCTCTACGGTAGATCTGAAAAGTGGCTACTGGCAAGTGGAACTCCGGCCAGAAGATAAGGAGAAGACTGCATTTACCACCGGTACTGGCAAAGGCCTGTGGCAGTTCCGGGTAATGCCATTTGGATTGTGTAATGCACCAGCTACGTTCGAAAGGCTTATGGAACGCGTACTAGTGGGTCTTTTGGGAGATGCCTGTCTGGTGTACTTGGATGACGTCATAGTTATGGGACGCAGTTTCACGGAACATCGCAAGAATCTTGAGAAAGTGTTCAAGAGATTTCGTGAATCAAACCTAAAACTTAATCCGAAGAAGTGCGCCTTTTTCAAGAAAGAAGTTTCGTTCTTAGGCCACATTATTTCGGATAGAGGTGTTCAAACGGATCCAGAGAAAATAAAAGCGGTGCAAGAGTGGCCTGTACCAAAAACTAAAACCGAAGTTAGAGCCTTTCTGGGACTTAGTGCTTACTACCGGCGTTTTGTGAAGAACTTCTCTGAAATAGCCAAGCCATTACACCACCTTACAGAAGAAAAGAGGAACTTCGTTTGGGACTCGGATTGTCAACGTGCGTTTACACGACTCAAAGAATTGCTGTGCTCAGCTCCAGTCCTGTGCTACCCTAATAGAGAAGGCAGATTTATTGTGGACACAGACGCCAGTAATACTGGAATCGGAGGTGTGTTATCCCAGGAGCAAAATGGACAGCAAGTGGTCATCGCCTACTTCAGCAAGTCTCTATCGAAGCCTGAGAGAAACTACTGTGTGACTAGACGTGAATTACTAGCAGTTGTGAAGACCTTACAACATTTCAATAAATACTTGCTGGGAAGAGAGTTCACACTACGAACGGATCATGCGGCACTGAAGTGGCTACTACAGTTTAAGAATCCTGAAGGCCAAGTCGCGAGATGGATCGAACAACTACAGGAGTACAACTTTGTGATAGAACACCGCAGTGGAAGGATTCACTCCAACGCTGATGCCTTATCGCGACGTCCATGCTCCCAGGATTGTAAACACTGTTTGAAGCATGAGTCCAAGGAGGTAGTGAAAATTGTCAGGACTCAGGGGACCGATGAATCCTGGGACAAAGAGGAAATCAGTAAGGTACAGAAAGAAGACAGAGATCTTAAACTAATAATGGATTGGAAGGCTCAGGGTCGGAAACCATTATGGCAGGACGTATCAGCCGCAAGCCCAATTACGAAGGCCTACTGGGCTCAGTGGGACAGTCTGAGTTTGGAACAAGGCGTGCTATATAGAAAGTGGGAATCACCTAACGGCAAGGAGCAAGTTCTACAGATGGTGATCCCGAGAGACAAAGTTGCACCTGTTCTGCGCTTGGTGCATGATGGTGCATCGGGAGGGCATCTTGGTGTGAAGAAAACTTTGGTGAAGGTGAGAGAACGGTTCTACTGGGTACGCTGTCGGGAAGACATCGAGGAGTGGTGCAGAAAGTGCTCTACGTGTGCTTCGGTAAAAGGACCTCGTACTAGATCAAGAGGCAAGCTGCAGCTGTACAGTGTCGGAGCCCCATGGGAGAGGATTGCCATTGATGTAGCTGGCCCATTTCCCGTGACATAGGACGGCAACCGCTATATAGTAGTAGTCCAAGATTACTTCACCAAATGGCCCGAAGTTTTTGCGACACCAAACCAAGAGGCTCAGACCGTGGCTAAAAAGTTGATCCAGGAAGTAGTGTGTCGATTTGGTGTGCCGTTGGAACTGCATAGTGACCAGGGAAGAAATTTCGAGTCAGCCCTATTTCAAGAGATGTGTAATCTACTCGGCATACATAAAACACGGACAACACCAGCGCACCCGCAGTCTGACGGCATGGTAGAACGGTTCAACCAGACATTGGAAAACCATCTGGCCAAGGTTGTCGAAGACCATCAACGAGACTGGGACCGTTACATTCCACTCTTCCTGCTATCATATCGGTCCGCGGTTCATGACACTACAGGATTTACGCCGGCCAAAGTCAACTTTGGAAGAGAGATACGCCTACCAGTAGACTTGATTACCGGAACACCTCCTGATACGCCAAAGCCGACAGTAGAGTACGTCGCAAACTTGCAAGCACAGCTGGATAAGACACATGATCTAGTGCGAGATAACAACCTCAAGGCTAATGAGAAGATGAAAACTCGCTATGACAGGAAAGCAAGTAATCATGGCTTCGAGGAAGGTACGCTCGTGTGGTTACATAATCCTCTCAGGAAAATCGGCAAGTCACCGAAGCTACAGGCCCGCTGGGAGGGTCCCTATAAAGTGATCACAAGGATCAATGACGTGACCTATCGCATAAGACAGGGCGATAGAAAGAAGCCGAAGATCGTCCACATCGATCGACTAGCACCCTATCACGGTTCTAACGCTGCTCGGGACGAGCATGATTAAGAGGGGGGCAATGTTGCGACGAATACCTACGCTAGAACGTTCGCAAGTACTTACCTACTCGTGTACGACGAATACCTAAGCTCTAGAACGTTCGCAAGTACCTACCTACTCGTGTACGACAAATACCTACGCTCTAGAACATTCGCAAGTACCTACCTACACGTATACAACAAATACCTACGCTAGAACGTTTGCATGTACCTACCTACACGTATAACAATAGATCAACGGCGGTAGGCATACCTACGCGTCGCAGCTAAGTACCTACACTCATTGTTCTGTTTTCGAGAATTGTCGGCATCTTTGTGGTAATAGCGGGAAGGTTCTAGAAATCTATTGAATGACTATAAAAAGGATTCGAACGTCGGCACTTGGTTCAGTTGTGAATACAGCGATCTCGAGCGAACATCTAAGTAATACAGAAGTTTACGAAGAGCGATATACGAAGCGTGATAGTGCAGTATATGTGTTTATTGCATTATTTTGTTACTGTTAGAGTATAGTGCGAGTCTTGAATAAAGTCATCATCGCGTAACTGGCATTTTACCTCGAACCCCATCCTGACACGTAACAATATGATTGCAATACTTCTGCGAAATATTGCTATACCGCATATCCACTTTTACTGTCTTCTGTATAGCAAATTTACAAATATTGAAGTTCTGAAATATGACATAGTAAATATAGCCTATGTTGATCTATAATTATAGCGACGTTTTTTAATTTCTAAAGGTAAAAGAATTTTTTAAATCGGTAACGTAGATTTTTAGTTATCGTTACAAACAAACAAATACAATAAATCATATTTTTCTCTTTATAATATTAGATTAGACATATCTACGTATAGTAATGGGTGAGTGTCCTAGTACAGGTACTAGTTAGGAGAAGGTGGGCACAGGCCAGGTGCGTGGTTCTCGTCAATTATTTAGCGCAGAGAGCCGGCGGACAACTTAGAATCAATTGTGTTCACGATGCATCTATTATTCAACTAAGAGTTTAATGTCAGTTGCAGCTCTTTTATAATCGTATGTTAGTTGTTGTAGTGTAGGACTTAAAATGGAAAATAAATTGCGTCCAATAACACATTTTAAAGGCTTTTTTTAAAACTGTGAACTGTGTGTGCGTTTTTGACGTGTGAATTAATTTTTTAAGAATTTTATTGTCGTCTAAGAGAATTAAGGCATCATTTCGCCTCAAAAAAAGTCATAATTTTGTGAACTGTACCGTAGCTTAGATAGCAAGTAACAATAATGACTTGACAAAATGCCGAATAAGCGAAACACCAACTTTAAGGTTGGTGTTTAACATTTTAGATATTCTATTCAATTATTTTAACACACTAATGGATAGCACTCATATCTAATTTTACTTGTATCTTAGTTAATGTTAGTTTGCATTAAGTGCATTAACCCTGAGACAAACCGTAAATTTGTAGTACAATAGTGAATTCACCGCTTATTCAAACCAATATTACAAAGCTTTAGCAGTGGTTATATCTACTTATTTTAGTTTGCACCGTGTTCACAAATTGTACCACCCTGTGCAAGTCGTAAACTTACTTCATTATAACTGTTTGTGGATCACTAAGAAACTCGTAACTGTATAACACAAGTTTTGGAAAATTAGACCCAAAGCCTGACATTTTAAAAGTGAATTTTCTTCAGCTTGTTTCATGCGTTTACGACATTCCGCCTGTACAGCACTGACAACTTAGTGAATTCGGTGTGATAAGTGAAAAACTAAATGAAATTTAGTGTAGGGTTTACAACGGACACAGTGATTGCGGCGTATAAAGTGATTTTGAATAGAAAATTGTCAATTAATCTGTCGGCTCATTGTAGTGCACTGTTACATATTTAACAGGCTTGCTACATAAAGTTTTCTGCTTTTCTTTTTCCAACAAATATTAAATTGTTGACTGCCTCTGTAGTTCGGTGGTACTGTGTATGGACTGCCACGCAGAGGCCGTGGGTTCGATTCCCGCTCAGTGCAAATATTTGTGTGCATGAACATGTCTATTTGCATTGGTCTGGGTGTTTCTATGATCCGTATGTATTTACAAAAAAATAAACCGCATTCTAGAATCCGTAACACAAGCTATAATATATGCTTACTTTGGGTCTAAATGGCGTTGTGTGTAGTTGTTGAGATATTATATTATTATTATAAATATTATAGAAATTCATATTTAGAAACCTATTCATTTATAAAAGCGTTGGACGATAACTAAATTAATCTTCAAATGATACAACTTACACTAAAGGAGATTTTACCCTAATTATACATCTCACTTATAGAGTTAAGTGTATTGCCTGTGTCACTTTGTATGATACTTGAAATTGTAACTTACAAAAATTGTAATAACCTGGCGATTAAAAAGAGTAGCTTGAGTTTCTTGCCAGTTCTTCTCTTGGCTCTTCTTCGTCAGCGAACTGGCTGTACGTTAATTAGGTTTATTGGCTGACATTTTGTAAATTTTGATGTTCATAAGTGTTAATTTAATTAACCTAAAATATATTTTCATTTTTATTTTCACAATTTTCCTCTATCTACTTCTTGCTCTTCAACATTCAGAGGAGTACCATACTTACAATAATCCAAGGTCTCAAATTCTTTGTCGGTGTTCTAATTTCGCCGCTCAATTTACCACCCATTACGCCAAAAATTACTACATATACAGATAAGCAGATATGGCATCAATTCAGTAGGCATATCATGCTTAATCGAACCCTGTAAAATAACCTCCTTTTTTAAAGAATTCGATGTAGACTTAATTCCATAACCTTATCGTACTGACGTGGTAGTATTTTTCTTTAAAACCTCACTGTACTCTTTTGGTTATTCTTATTCAATATCTTAACTAAGTTATACGTCGCAGACTGTATTACCCCGATTACTGTATTAACCGAAATAAATAGCAACAAATACATTTAACATTTTCCGGAACAGTAAAACATCTATTGTGTCTACAGTAGTGTCCATGAAAGGATTTATGAATAATTTTTTTTTTTGCGTGTGCGCGTGCGTTTGTGTTTGTGTGTGTGTGTGTGTGTGTGTGTGTGTGTGTGTGTGTGTGTGTGTGTGTGTGTGTTTGTGAGTTTGTTACCACTCAGCGCCTAAACTTTTTATCCCGAAAATCGGTCTCGTTCCCGAGGGATGCAACAAATATATTACGCGCGGGTAAAACCGCGCTGCGCAAAGCTAGATATTTTATGAAACGGCGCGTCTCTATTTTGAAAGGATTAAACTATTTGCCCAGTTATTGTCTGAGAGCAGATAGATGTCCCTCCCTCCCTCCTCACCCGTGTACCCCACCGCAGCCGCAGCCGCAGAGATGCAACCATCTGTGTATTGTTTAGGTTTAATTAAAACCGCAACTTGTTTTTATTGCTGAATAACCGTCAAGAGCGGGTCCGTGTTTGTCATTGTCACGTTTTACCTCGATTTATTAGGATTTTGTTGAGTTATATTAAGTAATCTCGTTTTGAACTTCTTTAAGCGCTGATTGTTATGACTGAGCTGTAGTAGCACTACATGGATAGTGAATACCAGTTCTAAGAAATATATTTATTAATAAGAGATTGTGGAGTAAAGTAGTAAGAGTAGGACGCCCCATTGCTAGGTGCAGATTAATAAAACTGGTAAAAACGGCCGTTTATCGAGAGAGATAGTGCGCTGTGCCTACCCACGTTCAGCAGTAGACTATTGTGGGCTGATGATAAAGAGATTGTACCTTTGGACGCAAGTTTGCTTGCCCTTACATGGTTGCAGCGACAACCCAACTGTACTTAAAGCGCTTTTACATCTCTCATATTCGGTAAGTAGGTCCTTATTACCCCCAAATGGGGCTTATAGAGGTGACCAATTAGCGCTCTAGGGTAATAATGTAGCTAGAAAAGCCCTAGCCCTAATTAAAAAAAACACTTCACTCTTTCAAAAAGTTCGCGTACATCTAACCATCATACTGGCAATAGACATCATGCATTCAGCCCAATGACAAATGAGGTCGCTTCGCTATTCTGCCTTGTCTTCGTATGAGTATAATAGTCATCAATTTTAAATATCGAACGGTGAAGCTCAATTTCGTTCATGAAAAAAAAGATGAAAAAGGCGGGAATAGAAAACTTTTATTCTTGTAATGCCGGTTTTTTTCTACTTACCTCACAATCGAGATGTAAAGCAGAGTAGTTAGCTCGGGTGTAAGCATCAATTGCACCCTCGAACTGGGTACTGTATATTTTTTGACGGGTAAATCTTTCGGTAGGTATCACAAAACACAAAAACTATTGTTTTCAAAGAAGTGCTTTTAACAGCTCTAGCTTGCCCATAACATCTCCTAAATACATATAAATAATATCTATGGAAGAAGTTATGCACGCGGGCGAATCCGTGGTCAAAAGCTAGTAAACTATATTTTTTGTGGCATATCTACCCACGCGAGTGAATCCGCTGGCAACAGCTAGTAATATATAAACATAGTAACTACATAACATTTTCGTCCACTGTACCCGTCACAGTCAACTTAATTTAACTTGTGTAATTAACGCAACGAGTTAATGTTATTATAAGTATACACTGGAGGCTTTTTATTTGTGGGCGTACGAGCTTACTAATCATTTAACTTTAATGTTAACATGCAAGCTTTTACCAGTAGTAGAACTTTGCTACTTTCAGCATGAATGGACCGCGTCGTCCTACTCGTAAGAATATTGCTTGAAGTATACATACATAACTTCACGCCTGTCTCCGATTAATGGGGTAAGCAGAGGTTATAGGACGAATAGTTTTGTACGGTAGTAGATCTAAGCTGGTCTTAGCAGGTCAGATCGTCCGGGGAAGTACTTCCCCCTCATAGAAGATCGACGTAAGAGTAGTAGTGTCCATACTACTGCGTTTCGTTCGGTGAGTGAGAGCGCCGGAGGCCCAATTTCCCCCCTTTCCTCTTTTCTTACCTCCTTCACTCCCTTCCCCTAACCCCATTCCCAGCCGCCATAGTGGAGGCCACCATACCAGCAGTTGAAGACGATGGCTTTTGGTATAGTGGCCACCACTTCTGGATTCCACTGACTGCTTACCATCAGGCGGGATGGTGTCACTTTGGTAGGCTAATATATAAAAATAAGGACGCTGTTTGATTCGATCCAAATATACCTTCTTAACCTCTAATATTAATTTGTTAATAATACTTTTTAAAAGTCACATATTTACCTGATGTCAATGTTGCTTCGTTACTTTGCCACGTAGATGGACTCTATATTATGGCGCTCTCTGACCGCGAGCATTCACCTTTAATGTAACGTTTCAGAGCCGATCCATTACATTGAGAAGGGAGGCGAGCCGAGCATTACAGTGAACAAATTGATGGTAATACAATGTGTAATATTTTGAATTTGGAATGTTACAAGCGAATGCTCGCACAGTCAGGGTGGCACTTTGTAACGTAATGCCCAAAATAAACCTGTAAACGTTACATTACAGGTGATTTTTAGCGGGAGCACCTCTAAAAAAGTGTCCATAAAATAGACAGAGACTAGAGGTTTCTACTTTTAGTATTTAAAATATGAATATAGGCACAAAACAAAATCGGCTATTACCATATTTCGGTGCATATTTAACAACCTTTAGTAATCAAAATAATATTTTAAGTGCTGTAAGTTTTAATGTTTGTTGAGTGACTTTTAGTGAAGGTCTTGTAAAGTCAAAGTAATTTGTTCGTTTACATTCTATGAATGATAATTATTAAAACGTGATAACAAAAGCAAAATTTTCTCCAGCCATTTGTTTGACAGACGTAGATCTATGAAAAGAATTAGTAAAAAGCTATGGCACTCTTTTTAATTGTCAGGTTTGTAATACAGTAGGTATATTACTACTAACGGGTGCACTTCGAGGAGTTTTTGTTGCGCATCATTTGGTGCGTTTCAAAATTGGTGTGATTCGAGAAAACCTTAATTTTTGTTAATTATAATTTAAATTACCATGCAAAGTGGCACTAAAATATTAGGTACACTCCATAGAATAAGTTAATTAGTTAATTAATAATTAATAATTAGGAGCTGGGATGGATCGAGTGATCGCCGCCCTCCCACACGCAAAATACGCGCACAGTCGTGGAGTTGCGGAAAACAGCCCGTTTATACCTTATACCTTATACCTTAGTTAATGAATGAATTTTATAGCATTCGGTTGACTAACAGTCATACTTATCTGATAATAAGTGCTTACCGCAGCGTAGGTACCTGTTGCAGAAACTATACTAAGATAATGCAAGCCGTGGCTGACTGTAAATATAATATTTTTTTTTTTTTACCTGGGAAATGCATTACGCATACGCACCCGCCCGTGCAAGGCGGATGTCGGACTCTCCGACCGCACTCAAAGCGCGGCCAGCATACCGACTAAAACCCACGGTGTTCCTCCAGACGCGACGGCCAGAGTGTCGGGGTCACGGGAGTCGCTTGCGCATTCATCCGCGACCCCGACGGGCCATGGCCCGCTCACCGCGAGCGGGCCCCGTCCGATTTAGGGGCCTAGCCCCCCCTCCTTCGAGAGGCGCGTGCGGAACACGCGCACTGCCGTCTCGGGCCCGTACTGTTCGGGCGGCGACTGCCCGATCGTCGCCCGCAGGCCAACTCGGCCGCAGGGGATAGGGAGAACGGCGCATCGCAATACCGACACTCCTCTTCCCCTGCGGCCCCACCGCGTCCGCAATCTGGCGGTTGCGGCCCCGCCGAGGCCGCGGAAGGTAGGGAGAGCGGCGCACCGTTATACCGGCACTCCTCTCCCGCCGCGGCCCCGCCACTCCTTAGCCGCAGTGTCGCCGAAGCAACACTGCAGCCCGACCCAGTTGCGGTGCCGCCCAAACAGCACCGCAACCCACCAGAGCCGCTCCATCGTGGGCTTACCGGCAAAGCCCAGAGGAGCGACGCCTCCTTGGGGTTCCTCTTGGTTCACCGTGGTCCTTGGTAACCACGGCTACTAAGCCCCCCCGGGGGGAAATATAATATTACATCAACTACACACAACGCCATCGAGACCCAAAGTAAGCATATATTATAACTAGTGTTATGGCTGCTAGAAATGCGGATATTCATTCTTAATAATTTTTTTTTGTAAATAGATACATATTATATTATATAGAAACACCCAGACCAATGCAAATAGTCATGTTCATGCACATAAATATTTGCACTGAGCGGAAATCGAACCCGCGACCTCTGCGTGGCAGTCCGTACGTCGTACCACCGAACTACAGAGGTAGTCAAATAATAAGGGAATAAGAGAACAGAAAAATTACAAATTGTTACTAAATAAGTATAACACAATGTAACAACCAAAATATAGTGAACTAATAATTGTTTGATTGAAAGGAACTGAGAGGATAATTGGTTACTTACAATAAAGATTTCAATTGATTACTGATTACTAAATTATGGGTTGTTCCGTATTCATCCTATGACGTCTCATCCTACTTATATTTTTTCCCTACTCTACCTATTTATATGCCTCAGTCAATCCACAACAAAAAAATCATTTCAAATTCTTTATATAGAAAGATTTTTTGTTTCTGTATCCATTTATGCTTCTCTGTGTATGTGTGAAAACGTGTAAAATAATGTATTAATAATTCTGTGATGATCGCATCGTGTTTCATGTAAAATGTTAATTAATCCTTGTCGTAAACAGTTCCTGTGTGGCGTAAAAGCTATTATTTAATCGCAAATTCCCTAAATACAGTATACACAGCGGCAGCGGCAGTGGAGCCAAAACTACCCTGTTCATTAATTCAAATTATGCTATTTGTTGACTAGGTTATTATCTGTAAGTTTGTTTTTTGACTGTCTCCGTAGTGCAGAGGGAGCGGACTGCTGTGCACGAGGTTGTGGGTTCTATCCTCATAAGAGACTAAACTTTGTGTAAAATGTATGTTTGTAAGTCCTTCGCTACACAGGACTGGTTTTCTAGTGTGGGAGTTCATTCATTCATTTCGTTCACTCTCATCATAGGCCATGTAAATTATTAGTTTTCATGCTTTTATTATTACTGTGGTGAGATGATTTTCATGGCAGCCTAATCACCCTCCGGTCCTCTTCCTTTTCCCTTTTCCTTCCTCATCCCATTTTCTTCCTACATGGCAATGGCTTGGTTATATTTTCTAAGCATTCGCTTGCTTTTAAAATGCAATTAAACTTTTAAACGAAGCCTGCTTACATATAGAGACTAAAACTGCGTAGTTTTCTTCCGTCGCATTTTGTGTTAGCAATAAAAATTCCTATCATTGTTGGAAGTATTGGCGAGGAGTCGAGAGTAAGACGCAAGCAGTGTCGGACTGTGGGAAAGAACCGGAATATTATTGACATAATTTAGTCTAGCTTTGCCCTCGACTTTACCTCGGTTGACTTTTTTTTATTACTGCTGACACAGTTGCAGACGAGTAAACAGCCCACGTGATGGTAAGGGATAAGTGTCGCTCATGGACGACTTAGAGTCCCTAGCGTTGCTCCTGCAATGCCAGAAACTCTGAAAAGCCGCTGAAAGGGGTGGGATGCGTGAAAGGATAGAGGGAGTTGTAGGAAAAGGAAAGCGGGGATACTTGGGAAATTGACTTTTGTGATACAGCCCTATTGAAACCCGTTCTGATTCTGATGGTCAAGTAGGTTTCATGTTAAATATAATGCCTAATTGCCTACAGTTCTATTTATATGCAAATAATACATTTCAAGCTTAAGTTGCGTTATTTTTATAGTAGGCATTATGGTTACTTACTTTTGAAGTTATACTTCTTTTGGCGCGATTGGGAAAAATGATGAGAGTGAATTTTTACGATGCGCGCGCACACCGACAGAAAAAAGCAACACCCTAAAGTTGGTTGCGAACCTTTTACACCCTGAAGTTAGTTGCGAACCTTTGTGTGTCGTATCAGTACAAATAATCAGTGTGAATAAATAAAAAACATATTGGCGTTTATATCAATTCAATTATATTTATGACGGTGATAGATATTTTTTATTGATCATTTATCAGTAAAAATATTTATTTTGAATATTAGTGGTAAAAGTGGTTTTAATAAACTGTTTTAAGTGCATTTATAGATTTGAGGTTAACTGTTATGTATGTATGCGTTGTGTTATTATTTGGTATTTTTAGATTGTTACGCTAAAGAAGTATAACTTACATGAGTACACACACTCTTTTTTTACTTTCTTTTCACCTAATTCTAGCATGTTAACAGAACATATTTTTAAAATATAGCTGAGATTAAATAATAAAACTTGAAAACCACGAAATATACAAAATTGCGACGTTACCACTCATGACGCGTAAACGCTCATAGGTCATAGTGACCTTGATCATATAGAATATGAAACTACATAATTATAATTATGTAGTTTCATATTCTAATATAATTTTAAAATAATCTTAGTCACCCCCGGTCTAGAATAAATATGGAGCGATTTCATTTCAATTCATTTTGACTGGCCTGTTGGTCTAGTGGTTAGTGACCCTGACTGCTAAGCCGGAGGTCGTGGGTTCGATTCCCACCCAGGACAAATCTTTGTGTGATGAGCATGAATGTTTGTTCTGTGTCTGGGTGTAATTTATCTATAATATGTATGTATTTACAAAAAAAAAAATGTATATAAGTAGTATATCAGTTGTTTAGTACCCATAACACAAGCAAATATAATTGCTTAATTTGGGGCTAGATGGCGTTGTGTGAATGTGGTAGAATATTATTATTATTATTATTAATTCGTGAGTGTCGAAGACGAGGCGACTAAAACAGACCGTAGCGTTAAGAGTAGTGAAGGCGTAAGCTAAGTAAACATAGTAAGGATGGCTTCGGTCTCGTGTCTCCTCTGATGGCTCCCCTAGGGGAGACATCAGGATTTTCAGTCTTGTTGTCCCCCCTATGTTGGGGAGATATCAGAACTTACTTTAAAATTATATTTTTATTACTCGTGTCATCCCTCCAGGGGTCTAAGTCTGCTATGAAAATAGTGTCAGAATGGTCGATCATTGATCTCTTATTGGTTAATATTGACTAGTTTCAACCAATAAGAGATCAATGATCAACCATTCTGACAATATTGTGATAGCAGACTTAGGCCTCGCATCTGTAGTACTACTGAGTAGTTCAACTGGTAGTACAAATGATCAGTCTAACTCGATATGTAACGAATATCTTGCCATACATTGACCTACCTCTAGCGGCAAATTTAGACAATCTAAAGTTAGCTTTCAGCTCATTGACATTGAAAAGAATGACTCATCTACATGAGCCTGAAAAGGCACCTTCTGATCGTATAACCGTTACAATTAAAACACTTCCTCAAACTAGATATTAACTGTTTGATTTAAACTTGTAAAGTATTCCTTTTAATACGTCGCACGTTGTATAAATGACAAAATGATAGATCTATAATAAAAACATTAAATGTAATCATTTTCCATTTTACTCTCGGCTTATTTTTACATTGAAGAAAATCTGGCGCATAAATTTATTTATTTTAGTCCTCGAAGCCATTTTTACAATGTCTTATTTTGTAAGAATAGCGGTTAGAGCGCACCGCTGAATTTAAACATTTATTGATTGGCAGGAAATTGTGGCTGAAAGGTTTATTTGAATAATACCCAATTGGTATAGAATCAATGTTATTGTTAGAGAAGCTTTGTGATGTTAGCTTTAGATAGAATACTAATGTTTGTTTTTAGAAGATTTTTGGAGCGGAAATGATTAAGAAAGTTAGTAAAGGTCGCTCCTAGGTCTAGACGAACATACGCGGACCAAATAGGTTCTGTGTTGACAAAGGGTATAATTACAAGCACCTGTAACCGACTTTTGTATGAAAAGATTAATGAATGTTGAAGAGGCTGAGAAGGTATGGTTGGATCGCAGCAAATGGTGTTCTATAATCTCTACTTATCCCAGTAATGGGCAGGCGTGAAGTTATGTTAAGATAGAGAGTGGTAAGTTTTAGTTTAGCTAGCTGTGTGATGTATACAGTGTTACAAACTTTGACCACTATTTTTACTTGTCGGATTATTACGATACTTTATAAATTATGTTCGAATTTGAATAAAATTAACATACATAAAATATTTTTTAACAAAAAGAAAACCGACTTCAACCAGGAAGGAAACTAAAAAGTAAAAATAAATTTACATAGCACATAGTAATTCGTATTTTGATTCAATTAATCAAAAATATTTAAATAAGTATTTTATAATTTTGAAGTTCGACTCCAAACCTTCACTAAATAGTAGTGCCTTAAAATACATATGATGGCCTATTTTAATGCTAACATTTTACCTACCTGCGCTTTTTTTAATCTACAATGGCATTTCAAAACTCTTCCCCAATGTCACCGATTCAGGATGGCGTGACAATCAGAAAACCATACAAGATAAATGTAAATATCAATAACTCTTTCGATTCTTTATCATTACATGAGGACGATGATGACGGAGAATTTTCATCCTTTACATCAAATAACAATTTCAAGAAGAATAGTTCAAGAGTGTGTTCTGAGGAAATACAGAGTTTAGAGGAATTGAATATTATTGTAAAATTATTACAGGAAAAATTGGACGCAGCCGAGAAAAAAATAGAGAAGATATTAGCCGAAAATCGGTCCTTGAAACAAAAGATAAATAACTCAGAGACACCTATAGAAGTAAACTATAAAAATTCAAGCTGTTTACCAACATTTATGACAGATAACACGAAAGAACAGATCCCTAAAACGCAAGATAATTGCATATCGGCTACAATTACTACAACAACCGTCAGCAATTTATTACCAAATTCACAGAACTCTGCTGCGAAGCTGAGTCAAGATGATTCAATTCCGACTTACTTAAACTGTACGAATGAACAGCTGAAAAATATTTTTATCGTAGGAGGTACTCAATGTCAAGGTTTAGCCTCACAATTGATTAGATCTAGGATTAATAGCAAATATGAAAAATATAATATACAGGGACTAATACATTCAGGAGCACCCGCAGAAGTGCTGGCGAACCGCTGTGATGATTTGCATCTCACCCAAGAAGACAAGCTCGTGCTATGCGTGGGAGAAGAAGACTCAGATCCACAAAGGTTATCTCATGAGTTGTATTATATTTTAAAAAGAACAAAAGCTTCTGTATTGTTGCTTTCAGTATGTAAAAATAGACACCTTAACGAAAAATACCTTAATAATTTACTCCACTGTGTATCTAATAAATTTGAACATTGTCACTATATTAAAACTAGATTTTACAATAAACATTCATATATAAAATATATTTGCTCAAAAATTAATTTACTCGTGGATACAATTGATTATAAAAATAAGTTTATTCCATGTAAAGAAAAAGTCCTCCGTAACAAGAATACAACGTCCGTGATAAATCCGTATAAAGTATACCGTCAAAAACAGAATACGGAATACTTTTTTAATTTGAAAACCACTAAATTATTAGCAAATAGTACTCATAACATTAACACTACTTTAACAAACGATATTACTACAACTACTGAACATTTTTTTCGTTTATAACTATATAAATATCATGCACCAAAACATCTCAGGTTTAATTAATAAGTCAGACATGCTAGCGGTGCAATTAGAGGAACAGTGTAAACTAAATAAGACAATCGATGTTTTATGTATCACAGAGCACAATATGGTGCCAAATGATGAGAACCTTCTTACATTAACTAACTACAAATTAGCGGATTGTTTTTATAGAGATAAAAGAAAGGGTGGCGCTTGTATACTTATCAGAAATATTCATGAATATGAAGCCCTAACGCAAGTAAAGAAATTATCTAAAATGAATATTTTTGAATGCTGTGGCATCAAACTCACTCAGCATAATGTTATAGTAATTTGTATTTATAGGGTACCAAAGTGTCAAAACATAAAAATTTACTTAGAACTATTTTTTGAAATGTTAGAAAATTTACTTATTTGTATTACTCGTGGAAATAATAACAAAACTATTATAATATGTGGAGACTTTAATATAAATATATTGAAAAATGATGAAGCCACTAAAAGATTTCTCAGTACGGTTGCTGGATTTAACTTAAAAATACTATTTAAAGAACCAACGCGATTGTCTAGCGGTACATGCATAGACAATATCCTGCATAATAGTCATAGCAAAAAAGGTGAAATAATAGAGACAGCATTATCGGATCACACTGCTCAAATATTAAAATGCAATGTAAAAAAAACGTGTGCTTTACATTCTTGGAAAATGGAAATTCGCGATTATTCACAAGAATATGTAGAAAAGTTTATAGAGTGTATAAGGAGCCTTAGCTTTAGTGAAATTTATGAGTGTATTGATCCTAATTTAGCTTATAACTACCTATTAGATACATTTAAATTGTTTTATGACCTTTGCTTCCCCAAGAAAATTATTACTAAAACCATAAATAAAAAACAAAAATGGATGTCACGAGGTATAAAAGAGTGTAGTAAAATTAAACGTAAACTATTATGGCAATATCGCAAAGTAAAAACTGATGATAATAAATACAAGTACATCTCATACACAAAACGATATAAAAAAATTATAAGATTAACAAAATATGCACAAAATAATCATTATATAAATACTTCTAACAATAAGAGCAGAGCTACTTGGCAAATAATAAATAATAACAAAGTTCAGCTGCCACGTGAACCTTTAATAAAAATTATTTCTAATAACAAAGAAGTTACTAATACTGAAGATATCTGTAATGCATTCAATGACTTCTATGTAGATCAAATTACCCCAAACAATGATATAAAATTACCAAAAATAGATAGAGTTACGGACTCTCTTTATCTCTGTCCAACTACGCCAGATGAAGTTTCAAAAATAATACGCTCACTAAAGTCCACAAAAAGTACGGGTAATGATGATCTAACAACAAATATAATAAAAAGAGTACATAACATTATTTGTTATCCACTTAGTTATATTATAAATCTATGTTTTGAAACGGGAATATACCCAGAGCAATTGAAGGTATCCATTATTAAGCCACTTTATAAAAAAGGGGATAAAACCCTTATAACAAACTATAGACCGGTAGCACTAATTCCCATATTTTCTAAAATTATTGAAAAAGCAATCTACAATCGTCTTTACAACTTTTTGGAGAACAAAAATATATTAGTCCCGGAACAAAAAGGTTTTAGGAAAAATAAGTCAATAAATGTTGCCATTTTCGACTTTCTTAAACAAATTATGCACAGTGTAGATAATAAGGTACCTATATGCGCCTTGTATATGGACATGACCAAGGCGTTCGATTATGTTGATCATAAAATCTTAGTTGACAAACTGTCTAGGTATGGAATACGTGGTAAATGTCTTGATCTATTAAAATCTTATTTAAGTAACCGCCAGCAGTATACAGAAATTGTAAATATTAACATTAAAACTAAACGGGAAATTAAACACAGGTCAAAATATAGAACGGTGAAGTACGGAGTACCCCAAGGAAGTGTGCTCGGACCTTTATTATTTTTAATTTACATTAATGACCTTCCAAAAAATGTGATTCACCCAACCATATTGTTTGCTGATGATAGCACAATAGTCATAAAATCTGATAAATCTTATGATCATGAACAGGAAGTAAATAACACGCTAAAGAAAACAATAGAATGGCTAAAACATAATAATTTAAAAATTAATCTAGATAAAACTCATATCATGCAATTCAGTCAACGACAATACCACGATCCGTTAAACATTGTATATGAAAGAGTATCAATTGCAAAAAAAGATTACACCAAATTCCTAGGATTAACTATAGATTGTAAACTATCTTGGAAATTACACATAGAGGAATTATGTAAGAAAGTAAACAGTTTCGCCTATGCGCTTCACAAGCTTTCTAAGCATGTAAATCATGAAACGGTACTCGTTGCCTATCATAGTTATGTGGAATCAATCATAAGGTATGGAATAGTGTTCTGGGGAAATTCCACCGATAAAAATTTAGTGTTCCTAGCACAAAAGAAATGTATTCGTGCAATATGTAATTTACATTCAAGAGATAGTTGTCATAAACATTTTCAAAATTTAAAATTACTTACGTTTCCTAGTTTATATGTATATGAGATAGCAGTGTTTGTCAAAAATAATCCGCATTTATTTCATGTTAGAGACCCTGCAGATATTAGGTTAAGGAAGAGAGAATCAAATATTCTTAGTATAGATAAATGTAATACAGCTCTCTGTAAAAAAAGCGTATACCAAATGGCTCCAGCGATTTATAACAAAATTCCCAAAGATATCAGAGATTTAAAATTAAGCACTTTTAAAAAAGTCTTCAAAGAGTTCCTAATTAAAAAATGTTTTTACTCTATAACTGAGTTTATGGAATATAAGTCTGATTAGTCTATTTGATGTTATTATTTTAATTTTGTTTTGTTTTGTGTTCTAAGTTTTATGTAAGTGTGGGATTGTTTGGTGTAAGTCAATATAGTTAAAATTAGATTAAGATTATGTACAATAAGTTATTAAAATTTGTAAGCCTATGGGTACAATGTAGCGACCTATTATAACCAATGTAACACCGATATGTAAAATTTACCTACATTGACAAATAAATATTTCTATTTCTATTTCTATTTCTAATGAAAAACATAACAAATGAACTAGACGTCATCGTCAGTACGATTTTCGAAAGTTTCCCTCGATTTCTATGGGATGCCATCATCAGATCCTGGTTTCCTTATCATGGTACCACCCTTGGGATATCTCCTTATAACAAAAAAAGAATCATCAAAATCGGTTCATAAATGACGGAGTTATCCGCGAACACACATAAAAAGAAATAAAAATATATATGGTCGAATTGAGAAACCTCCTCCTTTTTTTGAAGTCGGTAAAAAATAACAACTACATGTCATAAGTTATTTCAAAAACAATATGTTTTACATTGTATAGTTAATATTCCATTCGTTTACACTGTATTTAATTAGGTCATGGCCTATATGTATATTGTTATATGTTTACTTTTGTAATGAGTCGTTATTTCATAGCATAGGTACATTTTATTATTTCCTTTGTAAGCTCAACACAATTACGTTACTGTTTTAATGCTACTTTTGTGCTATTGTTATTGTGTTAATTATTTTACGGGATAAGGATTGGTCAAAGAAAGTCTTGAACAGAGAGGACTGGAAGAAGGATAAGAAGGCCGTTGCCCTGCAGTGGTAACGGTTAAATATATTTTTTAACTAGCTGCGCCCCACGGCTTCGCCCACGCATAAAATATGTTTTGTTGTATCCCTCAGGACCCAGACTGATTTTCGAGATAAAAAGTAGCCTTTGTCTATGAATCTATCTCCATAAACCAATTTTCATCGAAATCGGTTCGGCCG
Source organism: Parascotia fuliginaria (assembly GCA_963082885.1). Taxonomy (NCBI): domain Eukaryota; kingdom Metazoa; phylum Arthropoda; class Insecta; order Lepidoptera; family Erebidae; genus Parascotia; species Parascotia fuliginaria. The sequence continues at coordinate 12,422,459 of OY720193.1, read as the reverse complement.
TTTAGGCTAACAAGCACACACACACATAAAAACTTTCGCCCCTTGTCTGTTGACTTCGCTTTTAAAGCGAAGTGTCAAAATATCCTTGTCTGTGTACTTCGCTTATATAGCGCGATGCAAAATGGCGGCAAAAAAAAAATTCGACCTTTTCTAAAATCGCTAATACTCAAACTGTGTAATTCGGTAGAACTCACCGATTTTTACGGTTATAGTCGACTAAATGCAGATAATAACGATACCCAACACTTTATAATCATACCAATTTCAATGTCAAATATAAATTGTCAAAAAAGTTACTTGTCAGTGTTATTATTTCGCGCGACCGACCTCTTTGGTTGGTATTTATATTGTTATATATCGTTTATTTAATCATTTGCCAGTATTGTTTTTTGATAAGAACGTTAATTAGGTCATGTAATATTATTCAATTATCACGTTTTATTTGAAAAATACATAACTTTAGTGAAGTTTGGAACACAAATGTGCAAGTACCCGTTTTTTTCATAGTGTTTGGTGTATTTGTGATATTTAAGTGAAAAAAAACAGTTAGAAGAGCTGCAATTTGTGTTTGTGATAAGTTTATTAAATATACTACAGTGTAACAAAGCCAAAACTGTAAGTATTTTGAAAATGTATAAAAATATGAAGCGATTGTTTACACTTACGCTCGGCCGCCCCCGGTTTTCGCTCCCGCCCGGCATTGTCTTCGCTTAAAATATGGGTATATTGTTTTTTATTACATATAGTGTTTAATGTATATTAATGTATATTAACTATAACTTTTTTACAAATACGGGTATTTTATTCGATTTTTAACCATTTTTATAACTTTTAATTTAAGAAATTTCGACCTTTTTTGAAATGAGTATTAACAATATAAAAACTCTTTACTCGGACTTAATATATGTTTTGATGTGAAGTATATTAAATGACGATTCCAATGACATAAGTTTTATATACACCTGCCATATAATAATTAAAAGATATGACGATATTAAAACTGCGCAGCCGCGAAATTTAAATTACCGCAAATCGCGCCAAACAGCTACACACACAGACGCGCTGATTCGCGCAATTTGGCCTACACAGGTGAGGGCGGTGTTTATTCGTAATAATCGATTGGCTGAATCAAAAGTAGCACTTTTTATTGTCTACATTATCAAAGTAATAACACATTTTATAACCGCTCATCATATTTCTAAATGATAGGGGTTCAATCATATTTAGTGACTTCCACTATGGTTTTTGGTTGACTAGCGCCCTCTTCGCTTCGTATTTGTACTAAAAGTTGTTTCTCGTCTCCCACTTGGTTAAAAAACTATTAGTGTTACTACACGGCTCCTTTAAGTGAAAGGTTAATGTATTAAATAACAAAACATTCCTCTAGAAACCCACAAAATAACAGTGAAAACTTATCATTTATTTCAGGTCGCATAAACCCATATTATAAATACCTTACAGACTACAAACCACATTTTTTATGCATTAAATCTTTGTGCGTTCATGTGGCACTTGTCCATGGAAGCACTTGCAGCGAAAAGGTTTCCTTTATGACGATGTGCAGATAGCAAGTCGGTACTCGCACCACAAACGCTTTTAAATTGATGTTGTGACGCGACTCTAACAGCTGCACTCTCGGCCTGTACTTCAACTATTGGCGCGCGTAATCCTCGTACATATTCTCAGCCTTTGTGGTGTAGTGTAGGCGAGATATATACACAAAAGTGTTCGGCGCGGCGGCACGCAGCTTCATGTTGTTCTCCGCTGGTGCTGTACTGCAACAGTTCTTTTTAGTTATTGAGTAGATCTCTAGATTAGCGCGTTCAAACAGACGTTTACCAGCAAATTCCTTTTATACTATGTACGAGTATCAAAGATATAGATGGCTCTAACTCACATATCCCGATACTGAAGCCGAATACCCTCATCACCGTGCAATTTCTCCTACCACAGCGTCAAGTTTGAAGCTTTTTACTCGTTTAAATTCCAAACTTGTCTAAAACACTTATCACGCCGATAACGTCGTACGGAACAGACGTTAACGACGTCTGACACAATTGACGAGTTGTTCCAATACCAACGTTTGGCGATGACACGTGTTTACTCAAGTATCAGTGTACACATCTTACACAATTACTGCTACAGACCAGCGATGTTTTGTAGCGCGACCGCAACATTTACAGATCACTATTTAATGCAGGTAATTTAAACACTTTCCGGGACAGTGAACGTATATGGCCGTGATGATAATAAATTTCAATTTCAATTTCAATTTCAATTTATTTCATAAATATAAATTACATTTTATTACAAATAATTAGTTTCCCTTTGGTCCCAAACTAAGTTAGTGCTTGTATCTTGGGTACCATCGGGATTACAATTTTCAATATATTATATCTTACAGACTATCAAACATACGTTATAATATAAGTAATACACACCATTAAAATAAAAGTTAATCAATAAATACCTTAACCTAAAATATATATTAAATATAACTTAAATCTATGATGACACTTCTCGTTGCCTAAATAAAACATCTATTAAGTCTGCAGTAGTGTACATGAAAGGAAAGGGTGAAGCGTGCGGAGGGCACGTTAAAAGTCGGTCATGGCTGTTACCACGTTGATAACAGTCGTTAGGTCAAATCGGATGGCTATAATAAATCATAGGTGACCGAAACAAAATCCTGTCACTAGGTTGACAGATAATAACAAAAAAAAGCTAATTTCTAAATCTACGAGTTTGTTCACCCGTGGGCCAAATTCAGCCACTCTTATGTATAGGTATTTCTTATTTTGTGCCATTCACCGTGCTCTTGTGCTAGACTCAATCATGCTCCACCCGTGTTGTAAAACCGTCCAACCAACTTGCTGCTGGGTGACCAACACTACTTATTCCAAGTGATTTAGATGTAATTATTCAGTCTGTGTTCTCTTCTATATTCGACTGAGATGATAATGCATATAAACCCGATAACTTTATTTGTTAAACGGATCTACTCGTGTTAGAAATTATTATAATGTGCCATACAATGATATTCTATTTAACAGATATGTTATACACTCACAAAACAACAGAAAAAAGTGTTCCGCACAGTACCCGTTGCACACATAGACCTTTTTCATTCATTTCACATTTCACTACATGTCAAAATGATAGAAAAGGATGACTTGAGAAAACAAATATGAAAAAAAGTGACAGCTAGTGTTGTCAATTGCGTCTGAATTTGAACAAACATTACTCTAGATCCAATCACCGCATGCTGTATCATAGACTAACAAATATAACGCGAGAGAAGGTACAAAATTTGTACCGCAGTTTCTACCTATAACAACTACTAACGGTAGAAAAATAAAACATGTGAAAGAAAATAAATATTTATTTACAGAAAAATTAAAACATTTTTAATAAAAACTGTGATAGGCATAATTACAAGCTTTTTTGTACGTAACTATATTTATAACGGGTGGAATCATGCAACTCAATTTTCGGCCGATTGAACTGAAACTTTTTACACATCTTATGGTCTGTTGACAATGCAATTATATATATTTAATATTATTTAAATCTAAAATAGCGAACCTAATATGGGTTACATTCTGTAACCCAAATTTTAAAATACGTTAAACTAAGATATCGGAAACGGTTATAATGTACCATTTCTGTCTTAGTGTCTCATCTTAGTTTATCCTTAATTTAAAATATTTAAGGTAGTAGATCCTAGCTATTACGGTCGTAGATCCTTGCTATTTACGGTAATAGATCCTAGAAAACCGAACTGCGAAGAACGATGACTTTTCTGCCTACGATTTTCGCATCTGTATTTTTATTCTATGTCCGGGATGCACGCGTCCTTGTCACACGCACCACAAAAATGTATTTTCCATTTCTTTCTTTTTTCTAACCTCCAAATATTCGAATTATTAGGAAAATAATTGAAATATGTTATTAAATCAAAGAGTATTGCGTACTTACATATGGTATGAGATTCCTTGTGTTTTATTTAAATTTGTATCATAATTGGTGCACTTACGGAACACACAAGATGGCATTTTTAAATTTGAAAATTGCATCAATAGTGTACCTACTCGTTGCTGTGCGTAACGCAGACAAGTGTATAATCTATGACGCAGACTAAAGACAATACGTCCCAATTAGGACGTTTTCAAGTCTTCACGATTACGCGTTCATAACATATCTGTTAAATAGAATATCATTGGTGCCATACCTATTTACCCGACGATTCCGTCGACCAGTCAGTCCGTGACCACGTGTACAAATAGTGTAAGTTTAAAACATATAAACCAGGTCCACCAGGTGGTTATAAAATATATGTATTCTCTTACAAAGAGCAGAGAATTTGTTTGTTTTAGTTTTTAAAATTACGCTACTATGTTCTATCCACACATTGTGCTTTATAATGCAACTAGCTGAACCCGACATGCGTTGTAATGTCACGTAATTTATATATAAAGTTTCATTACTATCTGATCATAGGTTTCGGCACGCAGTTTTGCGTTAAAATTCAACAAAAAGTGTCTGGTGTGGGTGTACACAAGGTGGTGTACTACGTACCATTAATTGATTCATTAATAAATTAACGGAGCGTCTTCACCGCCGACTCTAATGACATTCTGCGAGTGCTACACCTTCAGTGGGAGGGACGGAGGGGGAGAGAATCGTCGGAGCAGCTGCGACAGTAATGTGATTGTGTAAAGTTCGACAGGTTACGAGACAATTTGTATTTGAAAGTAATATAGAATGTGAATACAATATTTAACAAAATGAGATAAGTAGGTATCACATTGCATGCTATTATCTTACTGCAGGGCAAGGCCTTTTCTCATACAGAGAAGGCATGAGCATTGATCGCCACGTGCGCTCCACATGGTGTCCACCACTTCTGGATTCCACTGACTGCTTACCATCAGGCTGAGTGGAGTCACTTTAGTAGACTAATATAAAAAAAGTATAGTAAAAACGCGAGTCTCCAGCCCTAACTTGTTAGTGTTACTCGAAGCAATATTTTCCTTTATTTTTTTCACTAGCTATCAAGCATTCGCCTGCGTGAATGTCGGTTATCGCATAATATATTATTATTATGAACATGTCTCTGTTTATACGTTAACGATTTTTCATACAAACATTCAGTCCCTATTTCAACCAATAGTATTTCAACAAATCTATACAATTAATAAAGCGGAAAAGTTTGTTTGTTTGAATGCGCTAAACTCCTGCACTACCGTCGGATTTGAATTTTTTGCGTACGATAGTCCAGTTCTAGAAGAAGGTTGTAGGCTATGTAACATCACGCTACTGGCGACGAGAGAAGCACAGTAAGCAAAGACAAGGGTGAAACCGCGCTGCCGAAAGCTAGTTAAAATATAAGTATGGATCCTCTAAACACGTCTAGGTCTCGGGCACATATCGCCTGAGTTCGTCGTCGAAGTGTCCGTTTATTGACGACAGCTATGAGATATTTTATGTTTGTACAAGTATTTCTCGTAAAACACTCACGGAATTGAACTCGATTTAATATCTCGGAGTGATGGTGACAGCTGGAAGATGTCATTATATTTTGTATGAAATACAAACGTCTGGTTTTAACATATTTCTGATAAAGGTGTAGGGTTAGCATAGTACGAGTGTATGTAGATATAGGATAAAGTTTTCTATTTATCTTTACTTTGGTTTCAGCTATTATTCATTATAATAATATCACAACAACTACACACAACGCCATCTAGACTCAAAGTAAGCATATAGCTTGCGTTATGTGTTCTAGAATGCGGATACACATACTTAAATACCTTATTTAAAAGTGGTGGTGCAATGGTTCCAAACGCCATTGACTCAAACTGCTGGTATGGTGGCCTTCACTATACGGCTGGGAATGGGATTGGTGAAGAAATGGGAGAGTTGAGGAAAGAGGAAATAATGGAAGTCGGACCTCCGGCTCTCTCACTTACCGAACGAAACGCAATAGTATAAATACTACTACTACCCTTACGTTGATCTTCTATTAGAGGATAGTACGTCCTTATTCCCTATAGTATTGTACAATTCATTTATCTCTATGTTGTCTGTGGCTTATGTCAAATAAATATAAAAATGAATCGCTGAATGTGTTGCTAAGCGCAAATCTCGAGAGCAGCTGAACCAATTTCGCTAATTCTTTTTTTTATAATATTCCTTGAAGTATTAGGGTGATTCTTACGGAGAGAAAAAAATAAAAATTGCCTGTAAAAACACTTTTCTATATTCCCATAGAAAAGTATCTTTATTTATCCCAAAATGTTTATGGGGCGGGCCGCTAGTGTCAAATAAATGTACTTTGTTTCTTTCTATTCATGGGGAAACCGGCGAGGATCTACTACCGTTGTAGTTATCGTTTCAGCATGAATGTACGGCATCCTCCGGGAAAGTATCTTATTACTTGGCGTTGGCTCCAAAATAATTTATTCATATAGGTTAATTAAGCTAACACTTATGAACGTCAACATTTACAAAATGTTAGCTAATTAACCTACAGCCAGTTCTTTGATGAAGTAGAGCCATGAGAAGAACTGGCAAGAAACTCAGGCCACTCTTTTTAATCGCCAGGTTATTAAAATTTATGTAAGTTACAATTTCAAGCATGCAAAGTGACACAGGCAATACACTCAACTTTATAGGTCATTAGTTACAACTTTCTATGTTGTAAAGAAAAATAAAAAGTAAAATGTGGGTTTTACAGGCTGCCTCAATTTGCATATTGCTACAAAAGGTAAAGGCAACATGTGAACTGTGGTAAATGTTTCTATGTAAGTATTATATAATACATATTTTTATATTAGCCTACCAAAGTGACTCCACTCTGCCTGATGGTAAGCAGTCAGTGGAATCCAGAAGTGGTGGACACCATTCCAAAAGCCAAACTACTGGTATGTTGGCCTCCTATAAGACGGCTTGTTTGGCATCGAAGTTTTATACAAAACTATCCCTTTTTCCTAACAAAATTGTGCTAGTTTCTGATCGTTTACCGATAATTAAGTACATCAGATTACGTCGCTAGTGTCTCTGTAACGAAGTAAATTATTACCGCTCAGTAACTCAGGATCAATAAGGTCGTGGTCGGAGTTATTTTTGCTCGCGTCTGTGCCCAAATATAGCAACTAGTAGCCTGGACCGTTCGGGAGTTAACATTAAATTAAAATTTAAAATATGTTTTAGTAAAAAGCCAAAAGAATCTCATGAAAAGGTACACTTTTATCTTAATTCAGTTCCTCAGGGAATACTTACTTATCTTCTGAGATTTATAACACAGAATACCTACTTATTTATTACTAAATACTTACGCATTATGTATTGTTAAGTACTTAATATAGTCGAGCATTATTAAGCAATTCCACTGTACGTATATAAGGTTTATAAATTGAGAATACGAGAATTTATCTTTTGGTTTTAAAAGCTTTTAATTTATTCAGCATGTGTTCGCACTAATAATCTCCGAGGTGTAGCACATAATAACAACATAAGCATCGATCGCCGTACTTCATAAACTTAAACATCCATTTTCTTAAAACTTTAAATTACATTCGAAACTAATTTTGTTTATAAACATTGAACGAACTCACGCAACCGACCGTTTGAACGAACTTCGTCCACTCCAAGTGTTTGTTTTAGAACATTTTCACAAGTTTGAATGGCGTCGGTCACGGCATACTGTGACGTCGGAGCTCACTGGTAGAGAGTGACGTCACAGAACCACTCGATGGCTAGATAAAGTTTTGATAGCGCCGGATAATGTAGATTGTGGGTAGCGTATTTGCGAAGGTTTATCTTTGGGCGATTGCAGTACATTTTTTTTTTACACAGCGCCATCTAGCCCCAAATTAAGCAATTATATTTGCTTGTGTTATGGGTACCTACTACAACTGACATACTACTTATATACATTTTTTTTTGTAAATACATACATATTATAGATAAATTACACCCAGACACAGAACAAACAATCATGCTCATCACACAAAGGTTTGTCCTGGGTGGGAATCGAACCCACGACCTCTGGCTTAGCAGTAGGGTCACTAACCACTAGACCAACAGGCCAGTCAGGTGAAGCTTACATATATAGGTACATATATCATTGAAACAGGTTGTTGTGTGGTTTAAAGTAAGTAGGCACTTTCAAAGCTTAAGTATATTTCTCTTTCCCATTCTTCCCTTCTTCTCACAATAGAATGCATACAAGGATGTGGAAACAAAATTATTCATATCCAGTGTTAGACAGATACATATCGACGACGCGAGAGTTTGTGAGGGTGCTCTTAGGAGAAGCGAAAACGTGTCTTGTATCAGTTTAGATGATCTGGGGCTCAAGAATGTAAACATCATTACAAAAGTCATCAACTCATAATACTGACAGGATATGATGATCTCCAATATGGCGGCTATATTGGATGATTTTTCACGCTCCACTTAAAAGACCTGCGGGCCTACCATCACCTCATAAAGCAGTATTATTTTAATATTACTTTGTGTATTGTCTTTTTATTTTGTACCATTAAAAACAAGGATAAAGACCAAATTGCTTTTTGGGGTTGTGGTAGTGCCAGAAGGCCTAGACAAGTGGCATAGATTTCTATTCATAGAATAGACTGATTATAAAATGTATGGGATTGACATAAACTAACGCCAATATTGTCGTTAGCTTATGTCAATCCCATACATTTTATAACCTATTCTATGATTAGAATAGAAATCTATGCCACTTTTCTAGGGCCTCTGGCATCAACATTAGTGGAAACATAATGCGCTTGTAAAGAGTTCCTAGTTTTAATTGAGCGACAGAAGTATGAAGTGTTGAACTTATTAGTTTTAAACCCTTCGATTTCTGTGTGAAAGGGTAGCAATTAACAGCTTACACAAAACAGTAGTCCTCAGAGCCAACATCAAATAAAACAATTATTATGTAAATGTAAGAGAAACACTCGAGTTGTCGAAGCTTGTTATATTGTTTACACAGCCGGAGTTTTGTAATTAATGGATTAACGAATGCAGACCGCGAGTGGGGGCTCTCGTGCCGCGGTTGTTTAGTAAACAGTTCGGCAGTTGCCGGGGGCTAGTTAATACAATATATCGATAGAAACAAAAGCTTGTAAAACAATAGGATACGTTTTTGGACGGTTGACTGAAGCTTTTAATAAAAACATTTATATTTAGTACATTTCGAGACAGAGTACGTAGATAAGAGGCAATACGCCCAAGTTGAAATTAGTAATTAGTATCACTTATTATTTCGTCATCTGGGCACGCCAAGATTTTAACTAGGGTCCCCTTAGTGAAATTTGAATTAAATTATTTTTATGTTTTTGTCAACTGGACACACCTAGTTATCTTGCAAAGAAAAGGTACGGTCAGGTTAATAATTGCCCATGTCCTATTTCAATCCCTTCACACATTTTTTCATAATCATCAAGGTCTAGTCTATCTCTATACCAAATTTCATCAAAATCGGTTTAGTAGTTTAGGCGTGAAAGCGTAACAGACAGACAGAGTAACTTCCGCATTTATAATATTAGTATAAATTTGATTTTTTTTTGACCTTTATGTGATCGAATATTTACCATACCACATACCTACATATTATAACGTATTAATTATATAATAAACCTTATTATTATTAAGTTTGAATATGAATGAAGGTATCAATTATATTAGACAGCCTTCGACAAAGTGATTGGCTATTGATCTGTGTCTTCAGGGTCACTTACCAGTAGCATACAGCGTCATTTTAAGCTTGTTGTTTTTAATATTAGCTTACCAAAGTGACTCCACTCTGCCTGATGGTAAGCATTTAGTGGAATCCAGAAATGGTGGTCACTATTCCAAAAGCCATCATTTAAAACTACTGGTATAGTGGCCTCTACTATGGCGGCTTAGTGAGATGCTTTTTCACGCCTCGCTTAAAAGACCCAGGATCATTATATTATATTTATTAAAATCTAGCGACATACTGTTCCGGTTACACACAAGGTTCTTAATACTTATGTTATACGACATTATAAAGAGGGTTGTCACGATTAAAGTCTCTTGTATTATTGTTAGAACTTATTGATTTAAATTTTGACCCTGAATATCTACACTAAGAAACCATTGCATCATTAAAAACACGTCTCGTAATGAGTCAGACAGAACTGTTTTGTCGATATTCCGGAGAATTTCGCTACCTCAGTTGTAAGACTGCCAGTCCTAAGCATCCCTTCATCACTTTCCAAGAAACCTTTTCCAAAAAGTTTTTAATTTATTTATTTTTAAATGTCAAAAAGTTTGAGAGCGTCGAAGGTTCAACTTAAAGTCGTGTTCTTTTTTCTTCTTCATCTACTATATACTGTCAGCAAAGTGGTTATACAAAGCGTAAGAGTTTGTTTGTTTGTTTGAACGCGCTAATCTCTGGAACTACCAGTTGGATTAAAATAATTCTTTTTGCGACCGACGTGAGCAGATTAGTAACCGAAGATGCAACTTAATGCAGGTGAAACCGCGCCGCGTGAAGCTAGTTAGATATAAGACCTAACAGCGCGCACTTCAATCTATACCTATGATAAAAAAGAAAAAGAGAAACACGTAAAATTAATCCTAATGTATATTTACATGTAGATTCACGTAATAAAAGAAGGCATTGTGTGCACAGCCCCATCTCCAATGATAGTTGTTTCAACGGTTTTTGTGCGGTGTATCGACGGTAAGGCCCACGTCGCTGTAAGCTACGAATGACCGATAAAACTGACATAAACATTCATCCAATGTTTATAGCCGCAGTTGTGTGTTGTCGGTACAATAGACCGACTAATATGCCACGCACTGCCGCCACCAACATGTATGTAGTATCGGAATGTCTTTAAAGAGGTAGGCAGTGATGGTGAATCTTTTTTATGAGATACCTTATTGAGGAGACCACCAGAGGAGAAGACCATAGGTGCAGCAATAATGTTTAAAAGTGCCAGTGCTTCTAAAGAGCAGAATACATTGTGCCTCCCGTGCAAGTTTAAAAAAAATAGTAAGCTTATTTGATAGCCACAGAATTAATAATAACATTTATCTGTGTTCCTAGAATTTCTGGACTTAAGCCGAAGTATCGTCAGGTGAGCCGCAAATTAAAACAACACTTTCGTTAAAGGGTTTTAGATTTTTAATTGCAATATATATACGTTCGCGACGTTCCCGTTCCATCTCCTTGACATATACTCTTTCAAATACATTTTGTATGCAATGATAATTCCAAAATTTTCAGTCCCCTTCCGTCTGTAAGCCCGATATGTATTCCGCGGCCTAAGAGCGTTCACACATAAGAGTGGCAATGTCGCAATTTAGAGTAAAATTTTCATGGTATTCAGTTTTTATCATTTATCGGAGCTATATTTTAAAAATGTTTTCAACACATTTTAGAATCACGTGAAAGCTGTATATAAAGTAAGTAACCATAATGCTTACAGTTGTTTTACTATGAAAATAACGCCATGGAAGTTTACAATATGATTTGCATATAATTAAAACTATAAGCATTATGATTGCTTACTTTTTATACCGCTTTTACGTATGAAAAATTGAAAACCGTGAAAATTTGACACTAAATTGCGACGTTGCTACTCTTATGAGTGAAGGCTCCTTCATAGCTTATGTATTTGGTGTGACTGCCACGCACCTTTATCAGAATATCAGACTATCTTGTAACGGGGCCTATTTACAACTACTAATCTTTGTCAAAACGCGTGCAAAAGAATTAAACGTTCTCTTACTATGATCATCCTTCCATTACTTAAAGGTCGAATGATAGATAATGCCTTCTTATATACAAACAATGCATTGATTTTTAAATAAAATATGTAATAAATACCTAATTTTTTTGGTTATGAAAGAATCTCAGTAAAATGTGGCTTCGTTTAATTCTACTAAAAACAAAACACTATAATTATGCACAAATATCACATAATTAATAGGCAGGTAACAGTTCACTGATAACTTGTTTTACATTTACTATAATTTAAAACACTCTATCCTTATCGAGCTCGCTTCAAGGTGGACTTGTATTCAACTGTGGAGCTCGGGTTTGGTCCTGTGATTGAACTTCAACACTCATACATGCTTTTGGCCAGTATCATTTGAACGTATAAGAAAATATGCACATTCGAACAAGTCTTTAACTTATGCATTCATTTTATTTCACTTTTAAACTAAAAGTGCGACATCACTCATCTATATCTAAACTAATGTATAAAGCGGAAGAGTCTGTTTGTTTGTTTGAACGCGCTAATCTTTGGAATTACCAGTCGGATTTCAATTTTTCTTTTTGCATTTGATAGTCCAATTCTTGAGGAAGGTTATAAGCTATGTAGCATTACGCTATGAGCCACGGGAGCAGTGCAGAAATCATAAATGAAACAGCCGCTGACAACTAGTCTACCATATTGCAGATGGAGCCAGTCCTTACATACCCTCCTGGACAATCAGCGTCTAAACTGCTCCTGTCACCAGTGTCCATGACATCTGACGTAATGTTCACGTTCGCAGATTTTGGTTGATACACGTCAAGTATCTTGTATATTTCTTCTAAAGTACAGTTTTTTGCCGCACACTTGATTTGTTCGGTTTGTTCGCCGAAAATTTGCTGAATTTGTTCTTCTGTTGGGATGTATGTGGTATTTGCAGTCACTAGTATAATACTAGATACACTTATAAGTATTGTAGAAATATTCATTATTAATTAAGATAAAGTATTTTAATAATTACGACACGCGGTAGAAACAACGTCAGCGTGTGTTCGCGGCCTCGATCCAGTGTCGACTGGCATATTTTATAATCATTTTCGGAATATGATATTACTGGCTTTCCGCGGCTCGGTTTTACTCGCGTCTTTGCTTACTGCTGTGCTCCCGTCGCCAGTAGCCTGATGTTACATAGCCTATAACCTTCCTCGAGAAAGTTATGTTTAAACATACATTTTTCTATAACAATATTTGAATAGATAGAATAATGAACAGAAAAATATAGAAAACTCAGTGACATGATATCAATATCTCATTGTACCTATGAGTATGGCTTTGTTAGTTTTCACTCTACGGGGGCAATATACCTACACTAATGTATCTGTTTCATTAATATGTTTAATTATGTTACCGTAATATCGTAAATTCCGTGTAGTTATAATTTCACTAGCGATATTATAATTACATGTATTTATGACATTCGTCTTATTTAGAAATCGGGATGAATTACAAAAATCAGTTTAATTACAATTGCATTGTATTAAACAAAAACACGAGGCTAACTTAATTACGGTATAATTTACCAAGGTGCCAGCGCTTATTTGAATTTGATATAATGTAGAGTTAACAATACCTATATTTACATACATATATTTACACCTTTTTTAGCTAATACTATAAGAACCTTACTAAATTAGCAAATTGGGATTAATACCTATAATTGGCACGAACTTCAAAATAATAAAATACTTATTTAATAATTTCTGATTAACTAAATCAACATACGAATCACTTTCTGCTAAGTAAATTTATTTTTAACTGTTTTGTTTTCGTCCCGTATTTTATTTACTCCATTGCGATCCTAATACCTAAAAACTACCTAAAAAAGCCATGGTATCTGCTGCAATTTTTTACTGTATAACTAATGATTAGGAAAGAAAAAGACAATCATCTGCTATTATATATATATTTTCATTTGTTGTTTAGCCAGTTTTTAGTCGACATGTTTGCCAAAAGAAATCGAGACGGAAAGTTTGAGATGAGTATATTAGAAAAATCAATCGCAGCTTAGGGCGAACAGTAATATAATAGGTACACTTGCAAGATGCGATAGGTACACAGGACGTTGATGTTGCTTAGCTGAGTCAAAAGAGTTAACGCGCCAATTAGGTATGTTGCTGCACAGTATATAAATTCACCAAAATTATGCAATTTCACCAGATTGCAAGTGAAAATGCAATGTAATCGAAGCAACTATTCTGACCGGTTGTTCTGGAGGAGAGTCTGTAGATTTTTTTTTCTAGGATGCCCCTAACACCATTAAATACTATTTCGAATTCAAGCGAGTGCAGTTTCCCATCAAAGTATATTTTGCAATGATCATAAACAAAGCTTAAGGTAGCGGTCGCGGTCGGTAGACTTGAGGGAAGCTACGTCTCCCACGGCCAGTTGTATGTAGCATGCTCCAAAGTAAGCACACAAAGTCCGAGTAGCCTGGTAATTCTAGCACCCGAAGAAAAAACAAAATACCCAATATTGGGTAAGGACCCTGCCAATTTGCCCTACAGATAATTTGTTTGGTGGGACTATGGTATGTATACCACTATGTACCCGTGGTTCTATTGGCCTAGGGGCGGATTAATATATCGTGTGTATTAATATATGTATATGTATATATGTGTGTGTATAAATATTAGGCTAGGGGCTAGCCCAGTAGGACAACGGGTGCAGGATGGTATACCGTAGTCCCACCAGTAGGACAACCTAAAATATTGTTTAAATATGGAAAATTTTGAAACTGATTGAAAAATATGTTTACCATAATCTAAACTCAAACTCAAACTCAAAGCATTTATTTCATTTTGATCATGAAGTATGATGCTTATGAAAAGTCAACACTACATAAAGTCAGCCAATTGACCTACAGCCAGTTCGCTGACGAGGTAGAGCTGTGAGAAGATCTGGCAAGAAACTCACGCCACTCTTTTCAATCGCCAGATAACTATAGTTTTTTGTATGAGTTACAATTTAAACACTCAACGCAACCAAAGAACCATACAAATTAATTATTACAAATTAACCAATTAATGTAATTACTAAGATTAAAAAAATATTTTTTAACAAAAAGAAAACCGACTTCATACAGGAAGAAAACTAAAAAGTAAAAAATAAATTTACATAGCACCAAGTAATTCATATTTTGATTTAGTTAATCAGAAATAATTAAATAAGTATTTTATAATATTGAAATTGAAAGTCCAGTTTCCAGTGAGCCTATGTTTCGCGATGACAATTAATAAAGCCCAAGTTCAGACATAACTAAAAGTTGTGGGTGTGGATCTAATTATTAGCTGTTTTTCGCACGGTCAGCTTTATGTGGACCTATCACGTGTTAGCATTCCTAGCAGCCTGTATGCTTTGATCCCCGATGGCTATACGTTTAATCCATACATCCATACACCCATACATATTATATAAGGCTTTGTCCTGACTGACTGACTGACTGACTGACTAACAGACAACGCACAGCCTTAACTGCTGGTCGTAGTGACTTGAAATTTGGAGGGTGTGTTTGTCTAAATGTCTAGAGGTTGTACTAAGAAAGGGTTTTTAAAATTAAATTCCTAAGTGTGTGAAAAGGGATGAAATGGATTGTATCTTCTTCATTTTTTAACTTACAGTTTTGAAATTTTGTTTTGGAATACTTCTATTTAAATAAAAAATATCCTTATAATTTTATTTTAATAGGAGTGGATTTAGAGGGGTGAAATTAGGGATGAAATATTCTACACAAAGATCTTTAGCTTTTGAAGCTAGCGACTTGAAATTTGCAGGTAGGGAGAGGGAGGAAAAGGAGGAATTGACGGGAAGGAGGAAGGGAGGGGAAAGTGAGAGGAAAGTGATGGGGAAGTGAGAGGTAAGTGATGTGGAAGTGAGGAGGAAGTGAAGAGAAAGTGTGGGAGAAATGCGGGGGAGAAGTGAGGGGAAAGTCAGGGAGAAGTCAGGGGGAAGTCAGGTAAAAGCCAGGGAGAAGTAAGGGAAAAGTTATTGGAATGTTAGAAGAAAGTGAGAGGAAAGTGAGGGGAAGTGAGGGGAAAGTGACGGAAAAGTGACGGGGAAGTGAGGAGGAAGTGAGAAGAAAGTGAGGGGGAAGTGAGGAGGGAGTGAGGGGGTAGTGAGGGGGAAGTGAGAGGGAAGTGAGGGGGAAGTGAGCGTGAATGACGGGAAAGTGAGGGAGACGGGAAAGGAAGGGATGAGGAAAGTAAGGAGTTCTCGAATGGTGGAAAAAGGGAGGGGAAGGAATAGGAAGCGATAGGAAGGGAGAGGAAAGGAGGAAAAGATAGGAGAAGGAAGGGGGAAGAGAGGGGAAAGCGAGGAGGCAAGTTAGAGGGAAGTGGAGGAAAGGGCAAGATATGCTGGAGGAGAGGCAAGGGAAGCAGGAGGTGAAGAGGAGAAGAGGGAGGGGAGGAGAGGAAACTGGAGAGTGGAGAAAAAGAGCGATAGGGAAGGGGAAGGGGAAAGTTATTGTAGTGAAAATTTGCCTTTGTGTATTGTATATTGTTTCTACGAGGGATATCTTTAGGTAGGTGAAAGAGGATTTGTATGAATGGGAGATCAAAAATAGTATGAAAAACAGTATTTAAACAATATAAAAATGTCTATTGGAAAAAAGCCGCGGGCAAAAGATATCTATATACATAAAAGCAAAAGGTCACTCACTCACTTATCACGAAATCTCAGAAACAACAAGTGCTAGGAATCTCAAACTTTGCGTGGTCGTTCCTATTAGGATATAGGTGCTCACTTAGACGGAATTTTGCGAAATCCATCCCCTATGGGGGTATAAAGGGATGGCAAAGATTGTATGAAACTTACCTATAGTAGGATTACCAAATTACTAGAAAATACTCTTTTTTTAATATTCAGCAATCCCCTTATTAAATGGGCAAATAAGAGTCGCAAGTTTGTGTGAAAGTGGTTTGTCAGTTTTAACGGTAACGGGTTTAAACTGGATTCGCCACAGAGACGGATAATACTGATATTTATAATAATAATAATAATAATAATAATAATATTTATTGTACACACCAAATAATAATACAAATAAAAAAAGAAAGAAGACAGCATAAAAATAGGTAGGTAAGTACAATGGGCGGTCTTATCGCTTAAAGCGATCTCTTCCAGACAACCTTTGGATGGATTTTTATGATGTAGATAACAGCAGTTGTTGGTGTATTATAAATACGATAATATTAAATGCTATAATAGTCATACATATGAAACAAAAATAAAATAAAATAAAAAAACAAAAATATAATAAAAAATACATACTAAAATATAAATTAATAAATATATATACTACTACAATGAGTAAGAAATAAATAAATACAATTAAGTTATTATAATGACAAATAATGAGTTTTAGCCATGGATTTAAATGACGCTAGTGTTTGTGCTCGTCTAATATCCAAGGGTAGTTCATTCCACAGACGTGTAGCCAAAACTGTAAATGAATTGTCGTAAAAACTTGTAGAATGTGACGGCATTTTTAACTGTAAGTTTTCTGATGATCGTAAGGATCTCGTATGTGTTTCATGAAGGATTTATTACTGATACAATGTACGATTGCCATAAAATCAGGCACGCAATATTCTCATAGAGGCACACCCATCTGAATTTTCACGCGAACGAAGTCGCGGGTAACAGCTGTAAGTAATATAATAATTTAACTTTTTTCCTTCAATTGCACAATATAATTACAAATTTCCCTTTACTTGTTCTCTAGTTCTCTTGTTCCTGTGGTCATAATATACATAGTTTGTAGATTCTCGTTGGATTCAGCACAAATAAATAGACCGGATCGATTAAAACCGTTATGTGTTCAAAGTTAAAGTGCGGGAGTTGTTATTATCCAAATAAATTGGCAGTTTTCATCACACATAATAATCTGTTTGTTTTATTTTTCATCTACATGTAGTTTATTAAATTTATATGTATTAGTATATCATATATATATTTATATATATAGTATATATTATATAGATATACTATTTTTATATTATTGTTATTATTATTATATATTATGCATTTATTTAAATATATAGAATAATTCTTTTCTTAAAACTAAGTACTTTAAGCACCTACTTGATTGTATCTGCATCACCCAATGGTAGACTGGTAGATAATGCCTCAGGCATTAAGTCCGCCTTTACATGTATGTGTATAAAGTTTTAAATAAATAAATTAATGAAATACTACCAAACGCTTCCTTTATCTTATCAAAATATCTGTCGTTGTTTAATACAAGTTACACACTGACGGAACAAAACAACGATATTACTTTATACTATTTAATTAGACATACAAAGTCTTTGGCGTGTTACGTGCTCTGCATACACCGATTTTGCTACATAGCGTGACGATAAGTTTTCAACTCAAAGCTATCTAATATCGACTAACTGTTTGCAATCCTAGCCTTTAAATTCTATTTCACAGTTTTTCTGACCTACCAGATTTTGCAAAAACTTTCAATGAAGTTATTGCTACATTTACACATACATAGCCAGTACATAGCAGAACTAGATAATAATTGAATATTGATTTACTCATCAATAAATCCATCTACTACAATTGGTGAAACCTTCAAATTATTTTAATGTTTTAAAAGACTTTCTGACCAAAATAATCGGTCAAAGTGTAAATCAAACACTATGAAACGAACCGTGTCTGTAATGAATTGTTACAGTTCAATCTTGTAATACTTAGTAAGGTAGGTAGACATGCGTAGTATATATAGTGGGACAGTTTGAGTAGCGACACACTTGTGCTGTACTACACACTCGGTTCACTGACACGCGATCGTTTACTGCACAATGCACGTGATTAATTTGGTGGCTCTGGTCTGCCTGGCCGTCATGACCTTCGGCGTCTATGGACAACATTACGAGCCGCCTAGCGTCTTGGCTTTGGAAGGTAGAAACGCGTTAGATGGGGAACCATGTCCCGACCCCATGTTAAGATGTCCGAAAGACAACGAGGGTATGTTTTCCCCCGGAGATGGAAATGGCCACTGCTGCACACCGTTGTAAAAACAAATATCTGTAATGAGTCTTCTGTTTTAATCAGACATTATAATAATATGATTTCATTATTTGCTCTGTGTTTTAATAATCCTTTGTTATGGTAAACCTAGCCATGACATGGTCTGCTTCACTTGTTACTTCCTCTTGTCGGTGGTCACTCGCCATAATGATGTTAGGTATCTATAGTTTTAAATTTCCAAAAATCATTTTCTTTCTTAACAAATGTTTGTTATCAAACCACGAAACAACACAATCTCCAAAAGCTAACTTAGAAATTCGCCATATAGTCAAGAAAATTGCCAAATATTAGTTTATAAATAGTTGAGACCAAAATAAAGAAAATATAAAAAAACCGTTCAAGTGCGAGTCGGACTCGCTCACGAAAGATTCCGTACCATTCTCTATAAAAACGGCAAAATCATAATATCTGTTGTATTGGAGCTCCACTTAAATATTTATTTTATTCTGTTTTAGTATTTGTTGTTAAAGCGGCAACAGATATACACCATTAGTGAATTTTATCTGTTTATCTATCACGAATCATGAGATACAGCCTGGAGATAGACGGACAGCGAACTCTTAGTAATAAGTTCCCATTTTACTCTTTGGGTACCTTAAAAAGTATATCTACGATACACAATAATACTTAAAAAATGCACACCGTATCGACAGTCAATATTGTATTGCTTCGTTAAAAATTAAAGGTAGCACCATATCCTATAATTAATATGTATTAATACTAAACCGTCGATAATGATGTTTCGCTGTTGAAGTTGGTGAAAGTGGACTGCACACCACATACACTAACATTCTTTGCCAGCTATCTACGGGAGAGGCGTCAATATGTTGACTGTGGAGGATGTGTTTCCGAGCCATACTTCACGAGATCTTGTTCACGGTTCTTGAAGTGAAACAAACGAAAGATCATGAGACTCTTCAGCAAGATATTGACAACATCCTAAGTTCGAGTCTTGAAAACAAATTGTATTTTAATGTGAACAAATGTTCTGTGCTCACATTTAGTAGAATGTATAACCCTATTCATCACCAGTACCACATGAAGGGAAAGGCACTGCAGCGTGTGGTTGAAGAGCATTTTCGGAAACATATTATTGAAGTGTGAAAAAGGCCTATCGATATACCTGGGCTTTGTTTTACGACAGGCTAACCAATTTACAAACTTTGGATCTTTGAGAGCATTATATGAGGCTCTTGTAAAAAGCCACTTGCAGGGTAACGCTGTGATTTGGTCTCCACACGAAACCAAGTACAAATTAATGTTAGAGCGTATCCAATACGTATTAATAAACTGGAGTCTCACGGTATCAGAGACTACATACTCAACTTGTTATAGTTATACTTCACAAATAGAAAATAATTTACTTGAGTTACAAAACTAGATATGAGCACTAAAACGCAAATAAATACCTAACTGATGAATTTATAATATCATTCGGAGTGCCACAAGGAAGTGTTCTAGGACCATTGTTGTTTATCATATATATAAACGATTTACCTAAAGCAATTAAACGGCCCATAACACTATTTGCAGATGACAGCACAGTTACTATATCATGTGACAGATTGGATTTATATGAAAAAGACATTAATAGCAATATATCATCAATAATATCATGGCTTGACAACAGTTACCTAAAAATTAATCTTAATAAAACTCAAATTATTCACTTTTATTTAAAGGACTGCAGGACATTCTCAACTGAATAATAATTACTAAAATATTGAAATAGTGGAAACAGAGACTACGAAGTTTTTGGACTAATTATTGATAGACAGCTTAACTGGAAGGGTCACATAGTATTCTATGTGACTTGATGTATTTATCTAAACTTACCCACACACTGAACACTGCGGCACTTGTCACTGCCTATCTTGGTATGGTGTTATCTGTATTGAGATATGGCATTATCTTTTGGGACAATTCTACCAATATTATTGTTGAATTCAAAGCCCAAAGAGATGCATTAGAGCTATGTTTATACTGGAAGTAACCGAAAGTTGCGAACCCTACCTTAGGGAACAAAAAATCCTAACACTTCCGTCTCTTTACATCCTAGAAACGGCTATATTTGTTAAATGTAATCCCATGATTTGTTTAATAAATTATCTATGTCACAACTAGAAACAGGCGTAAAGATAAATTATGTTTGCGTATGTCTAATTCCACGCTTATGTGGAAAAGCAGTTTTTGCTTAGCCCCACAAATCTATAACAAGTTACCGGATTCATATAAAGCCGTGAAAACATGTTCAAAAATAAATTAAAAGAATTGCTGATTACAAAATGTTATTACTCCATCTTTGATTTTTTAATGACCGCCTTTATTAAAATTTGACATAGTTACTTAAATATAATTTATTGCCTTTATTTTTCACTATTTGTAATTTAATTATATTACCTATTTTTAATTTTTATGTGTAATTTAATGTAATATTAATGTAATGTCATAATGCAATTTATAATATGTAATTATCCCTAACTGTATGTACTTATAGTTGATTTTAAAAATAATTTTGCACGTTGCAAGGCTAAGTATGGAATGCGATATTATCATGTACATACCAACTTATTGTACCCATGTTTGCAAAGAAATAAATGTTATTTGATTTGATTTGACTGCTCTGCTCCCGTTGCTAATTGTGTGATGCTATAGTCTATAGCCTACCTTAAAAACTGGGCTATCAAACGCAAAAATAATTATTCAAAAATCCGACTGGTAGTTACAGAGATTAGCGCGTTAAAACAAACAAACTTTTCCGCTTTATATAATAGTATAGATATGTAGGCATATACAGGTATTATTAACTCTACATTATATCAAAGTTAAACCAGCGCTGGCACCTTGGTTAATTATACCGTGATTAAGTTAGTCTCGTGTTATTGTTCAATACAATACAATTGTAATTAAACTGATTTTTGTCATTTGTCTCGACTAACGAATGCCATAATCCATACTAATGTTATAAATGCGAAAGTAACTCCGTCTGTGTATGTGTCTGTATGGTTGTCTGTTACTCTTTCATGCCTAGACCACAAAACCGATTTTGATGAAATTTGGTATAGAAGTAGATAGAAATAGATTAGACCTAGGGAAACAATATAGACGTTTTATTAAGTATTTATTGCGTAAAAATGGCTTGAAGGGGTTAAATAGGGAATGAAAGTTTGTATGGTAAAAGGCGACATAACCGACATTCAAGTGGGCGAAGCTGCGAGTAACAGTGAGTTTAATGATAATTTTACTAAGAAAAATAAGTTTTGGATGAGAACAAAAAGGAATGAGTTCGTAATCAGGCCAGCGTTCGCCTATCGTACGAACTAACAGCAACCAATTCATGTGTCAGTCGGAAGATTTAATGAAAGACTTGAAAAGTCTAAATTATCCCTAAAATAATGATCAGTCATTGTTAATGAAACACTATGAAACGAACCGTGTCTGTGATGAATTGTTACAGTTCAAACTTGTAATATTTAGTACCGTATCATATTTATAATAGACTATCTGTTGCCCGCGGCTTCGCTTGCGTGAATATCGTTTTTTCCAATAGGCATATTTATATTGTTTAAATACTGTTTTCCATATTATTTATTATCTCCCATTCATACTTAACCTCGTTCACCTACCTAAAGATCTGATATCCCTCGTAAAAACAATATAGGTACAATACACAAAGGCAAATTTTCACTACAATAACTTGACCGTTCCCCTCCTTCACTTTCTTCCTTTTTCCCAACTTCTCCCTTTCCGCTTCTCGCCGCCCCTCCTCCTTCTCTTCACCTACTCGATCATCCCTTGCCCCTTCCTCCACTTCCCTCTATCTTACCTCCTCGTTTTCCCCTCTCTTTCTTAGCCCTTCTGCCTTCCTTTCCCTCCTTTCTCCTCCCTTCCTATCGCTTCATATCCCTTCTTTTCTCTTTTTTCTCCATTCGGGAAGCCCCTCCTTTCTCCGTCCCTTCCCCCTCACTTCCCTCCCACTTCCCCTTCACTGTCCCCTCACTGTCCCCTCACTGTCCTCTGAGTTTTCTCTCACTTTTCCTTGACTTTTCCCTGACTTCTCTCGCACTTCACCTGCACTTTCCCCTCACTTCCCCCTCTCCCTCTAAATTTCAAGTTGCTAACTTCAAAAGCAAAGATCTTTCCATAAAATATTTCATTCCTTATTTCACCCCTCTAAATCCACCCCTGTTAAAAAAATATAAGGATATTTTTTATTTAAATAGGTGTATTCTAAAACCAAATTTCAAAACTGTAAGTTAAAAACTGAAGAAGTTTCATACCTTTTCACACACTTAGGGGTTGTATTAAAAAAATCCTTTCTTAGTACACCTCTAGACATTAAGACCAACACACCCTCTAAATTTCCAGCCGCATGTATGGATAGCTAGGTAGACATGCGTAGTATATATAGTGGGACAGTTTGAGTAGCGAAACAGTACGCACTAGTGCTGCACTACACATTCGGTTCACTGACACGCGATCGTTTACTGCACAATGCACGTGATCAGTTTGGTGGCTCTGGTCTGCCTGGCCGCCATGACCGTCGGCGTCTATGGACAACATAACGGTTATGGCTATGAGAATCTTCCGCCTAGCGCGGCTAGTGCCTTGGCCTCGGAAGGTAGACGAGATCCGTACGAAGGAGGGCCGCCATGCCTCGAAGGCTTAGTGAGATGTCCGAAAGATCAAGGGGAGAATGTTGCTCCCGAGATGTAGTAAGTGGTGTGACCACATGCCCTTGTGGTTGGGGTATTAAGTTATAATTAGTCAATAATGTGGGCCAGTAATAAACGAGCCATTTACGTGGTTACACTTCTGTGTATATTATTTCATAATATATTTCACTATATGCTTCCCATGAATACCTGACATACGTCATGGCGACCCTGCCACAATTAAGTGAGGCAGTAGTAAATCAGCACGGGCTGAATAGCCACAGTTATAGTAGTGAGGCTGAATCTCATGTATTTTGCAAGCAACATACTGCTTTCGCCGCTACTCGCAGTGTGGAGCTGGTATTATATTCTGCATTTATAAACAGTACCAAAAGTGCCATATGACCCCGGTACGCAGGGAGTTAAGAGAAGATACGTTTCGTCGGCTTCGCATGCGTCTATCGGGTCATCCTAGCCTTGAAAAGCAACCACCGGCAGTTTGAAAATGCGTAATAATTTGTGAAGTGTTTTTGTACAGCGTTAAAAGGCTCGTTTAACCGTAAGCCTTATAAAACTTTATTGATACAAATTACTGATGATAAACTTATAAAATTAAATTTTCAAAGTATGTTTTAGATACTTTTGACTGGCCTGTTGGTCTAGTGGTTAGTAACCCTGACTGCTAAGCCGGAGGTCGTGGGTTCGATTCCCACCCAGGACAAACCTTTGTGTGATGAGCATGATTGTTTGTTCTGTGTCTGGGTGTAATTTATCTATAATATGTATGTATTTACAAAAAAAAAATGTATATAAGTAGTATATCAGTTGTTTAGTACCCATAACACAAGCAAATATAATTGCTTAATTTGGGGCTAGATGGCGCTGTGTGAAAAAATAAATAAATAATAATACTTTAATAAAGATGATAGAATTAATATATAAGATATATATAATACCAGCTGTTGCCCGCGACTTTGTTCGCGTAAAAATTCAGATGTGTATGAGAATATTGCCTGCCTGATCTTACGGCAATCGTACATGTATCAGTAATAATTAGTAGATTCCGTTTCTATGGCAAATCCCATTTAAACTTTGATGTCAAACTGCATTCTTTTGAATTCGGCAGGGTATTCAATGATGTTAGGGGAATCCCAGAAATAAATATTACAGAAACTCTTTGAGAATAACCGGTTAGTATATCTGAAGCCATTGCATACCTAATCTTATAATATTGCGCAACAAAATACCTAATTGGCGCACCAACTCTCAATTGGGCCGTAGTGACTTGTTCCCGCTCATTCTTATAGCGTGCCCTTCCCCCCCCCCCTTCCCTTCAAATAAAAGAAGTAGGCAGCACTACTATTTGACCCAGCTGATCAGTATCAACGTATCCATCCTCGCCGTAGCAAAACAAAAGTGGGTACTGTAATGCATCGTATGAGCGGCGGATTTCACTTATTAGATGCAATCATTGTGTTATCAACTTATCATAGCTCTCAACAATATATCGCTTAGAAAATTGCTGTCCAACAATAAGGGTGCTTTTGTATTGACGCGGAGCTGGGCGGAGTGGACAGAACCGGACCGTGAATTGGCCAATCACAGTGTTTAAGACCTCCATTCTGCGTCAGTGCAAACAATGTAAGCGGAGCCAAGTGTAACTGAGCAGACTTTCAAATAAAATATGTAAATACGTGGCTCCGAGCTAAACAGAACGGAGTCAAGTGGACTGTGGTGCCCCCAATTGGCACCAAAGTTCGCTCGACTCCGTTCTATACACAGTGTAGGGTAGCGTGACGGTGCGGTACGGCGCGGCGCCGCCGGGCTGGATCGACTTGACTGATCGAAACGCGACTGAATCTAGCTTTGTTCTGCTTAGCTTAGCGCCACTTCGCTACAATGGAAACACTTGCCACTTTTCACTGTTCTCCTCTTCACTCCGCCTAGTTCCACGTCAGTGGAAACGCACCCTAACTATAGCAACTTCATTTGACGTAGGTTGATTGCTGTTGATTGAGTTTTCAAATATGTGTCAAAATAAAATATTTTTAAGGAGTATTGATTACTAAGGAGTATTGATATCAACTTCGAAGAAAATTATCTCAAAATTACTTTCCTTCCCCTTTTTAACATCGTTAAAGGATAAATTATAATAAAATACGAAACAGGTCTACCACCAATTCTGTTAGAGAATGTTTATGCAAAATTTTAAGTAGATTGGACCAAGGAATCACATTGTTCCATACAAACTTTGCCCCCTTTTCACCTCCTTGGGGGTCGAATTTTGCAAAATCCTGTCTTAGTAAGCACCTGCGTCATAAAAGGAACTCCCATGCCAAATTTGATACCCCTAGCATTGTAGTATCTGAGATTTCATGATGAGTGAGTGAGTAAGTGAGTAAATGAGTGAGTGACCTTTCGCTTTTATTTATATAGATTTCACATTTCATTAAACCATTAAAAATACGTATTTTTTATCAACCCATTTTCATTCCTAATAATTAAAATACCTAAAATTATGTCCTTAAATATTTATTATTTAAGGATTTAACTTTATGTATTGTAATTATTATACTTTAAGTTACGACGATAATATTATTATGTAGGTACTAAAATCCATACTAATATTACAAATGCGAAAGTAACTCTGTCTGTATGTCTGTATGTACGCTTTCACGCCTACTATGTCTGTCTGTTACGCTTTCACGCCTAAACCATTGAACCGATTTTGATGAAATTTGATATAGAGATGTATTAGACCTTGCAGTACAATGCGAAAAACTTTCTTGAATGGGGTTGAAATAGGTGATGAAGTTTTGTATAAACAACCGTCAATATATAAATAATATTGCTCGCAGCGCCGTCCGCGTGAATGTCAAAATATAAAACTATAATTATAACAGCTTGCAATATCCTCAGGAGCGAACAATACGGCTTTATGAGACAAAGCTCCAGTTCTCTAACATGATTCTCTTTGTTTTAAAGAAATACCGTATCAATAAAAACCGCCATTTGGGTATTTCCTTGAGGTTATGGCGAACTTTTTAGTTAGCTGTTAGAGATTGTGCTGTTTCGTTGTTTGATAACAAAAGTTTGCCACTTGCCAAGTGCTAAATAAAAAAAGGTGTTTTGTAATTTAAAACTATAGGTACAGAACTAACACAGATGTGGCGAGTGACCACCGAAAAGAGGAAGTAACAAGTGAAGTAGACTTAGTCCATGTCATGGCTAGGTTCATCTTACCAAACCATAAATACGTAATTATTAAAACACAGGGCAACTAATGAAATGATAATAATATTATAATGTTTGATTGAAACAGGAGACTCATTACAGATATTTGTTTATACAATGGTGCGCAGCAGTGGCGTCCGTACACAGTACCACCGAACCACAGAGACAATCATATATCACAGAGTCAGGTCAACGATTGGACACAAAGGGGTGTAGGTGCGTGAGCGAGTAAATTAGCAAATCCGTCAGAAACATGTTTTGGGCGAAAGGAGATAAAATATTAAACCAAATACGTTCAAAGTAACTGAGTGCCGAGGTTTCTGCATTTTAGGTGCTTCAGACACTTCAATCGTCACAAGGGCATTTGACCCAGCCGCGATCATCTAGGGGGCAACAATTACCCCCTTTATATACCGGACATCTTATTAAGCCAGCGGGGCATTCGTCTCCCTTGAACGCCTCTCTACCTTCCGAGGCCAAGGCGCTAGCCGCGCTAGGCGCAATGTGATGGTCATCGCCGAAATGTTGTCCATAGACGCCGACGGTCATGACGGCCATGCAGACCAGAGCCACCAAACTGATCACGTGCATTGTGCAGTAAACGATCGCGTGTCAGTGAACCGAGTGTGAAGTGCAGCACTAGTGTGTACGGTGTCGCTACTCAAACTGTCCCACTATAAATATGTGTTCTAAATATTACACGATTAAATTGTAACAATTCACTACAGACATGGTTTGTTTTATATTGTTTGATTATCCACACACAAAACCAATAACATTTATGTACTAGAAGTTGCCTAAAATGTTATGGTCAAAACACAATAAGTTATAAGATTTACAAATATATTGAGGTTTGACCGATTTTTGGTAAACAGTAAATAGTAAAAAGCACAGTTGCTCTACTTCTTGGCTGTTTACTACACAACACATTTCTTGTTATCGAAACATTATATGTACCTATAATACATGTAGGTATGTATATTATAGTAGTATAGCTTCCCGCACCGCGGTTTCAATTCACATCTATGATTACTGCACTGCTCCCGTCGCCAGTAGCGTGATATTACATTACCTAAAAACTTTTTCAAGTACTGGGCTATCAAACGCAAAAATAATTATTCAAAAATCCGACTGGTAGTTACAGAGATTAGCGCGTTAAAACAAACAAACTTTTCCGCTTTATATAATAGTATAGATAAGTAGGCATATACAGGTATTATTAACTCTACATTATATCAAAGTTAAACCAGCGCTGGCACCTTGGTTAATTATACCGTGATTAAGTTAGTCTCGTGTTATTGTTCAATACAATACAATTGTAATTAAACTGATTTTTGTCATTTGTCTCGACTAACGAATGCCATAATCCATACTAATGTTATAAATGCGAAAGTAACTCCGTCTGTGTATGTGTCTGTATGGTTGTCTGTTACTCTTTCATGCCTAGACCACAAAACCGATTTTGATGAAATTTGGTATAGAAGTAGATAGAAATAGATTAGACCTAGGGAAACAATATAGACGTTTTATTAAGTATTTATTGCGTAAAAATGGCTTGAAGGGGTTAAATAGGGAATGAAAGTTTGTATGGTAAAAGGCGACATAACCGACATTCAAGTGGGCGAAGCTGCGAGTAACAGTGAGTTTAATGATAATTTTACTAAGAAAAATAAGTTTTGGATGAGAACAAAAAGGAATGAGTTCGTAATCAGGCCAGCGTTCGCCTATCGTACGAACTAACAGCAACCAATTCATGTGTCAGTCGGAAGATTTAATGAAAGACTTGAAAAGTCTAAATTATCCCTAAAATAATGATCAGTCATTGTTAATGAAACACTATGAAACGAACCGTGTCTGTGATGAATTGCTACAGTTCAAACTTGTAATATTTAGTACCGTGTCATATTTATAATAGACTATCTGTTGCCCGCAGCTTCGCTTGCGTGAATATCGTTTTTTCCAATAGACATATTTATATTGTTTAAATACTGTTTTCCATATTATTGATTATCTCCCATTCATACTTAACCTCGTTCACCTACCTAAAGATCTGATGTCCCTCGTAAAAACAATATAGGTACAATACACAAAGGCAAATTTTCACTACAATAACTTGACCGTTCCCCTCCTTCACTTTCTCCCTTTTTCCCAACTTCTCCCTTTCCGCTTCTCTGCGCCCCTCCTCCTTCTCTTCACCTACTCGATCATCCCTTGCCCCTTCCTCCACTTCCCTCTATCTTACCTCCTCGTTTTCCCCTCTCTTTCTTAGCCCTTCTTCCTTCCTTTCCGTCCTTTCTCCTCCCTTCCTATCGCTTCATATCCCTTCTTTTCTCTTTTTCCTCCATTCGGGAAGCCCCTTCTTTCTCCGTCCCTTCCCCCTCACTTCCCTCCCACTTCCCCTTCACTGTCCCCTCACTGTCCCCTCACTGTCCTCTGAGTTTTCTCTCACTTTTCCTTGACTTTTCCCTGACTTCTCTCGCACTTCACCCGCACTTTCCCCTCACTTCCCCCTCTCCCTCTAAATTTCAAGTTGCTAACTTCAAAAGCAAAGATCTTTCCATAAAATATTTCATTCCTAATTTCACCCCTCTAAATCCACCCCTGTTAAAAAAAATATAAGGATATTTTTTATTTAAATAGGTGTATTCTAAAACCAAATTTCAAAACTGTAAGTTAAAAACTGAAGAAGTTTCATACAATTGTTTTCATACCTTTTCACACACTTAGGGGTTGTATTAAAAAAATCCTTTCTTAGTACACCTCTAGACATTAAGACCAACACACCCTCTAAATTTCCAGCCGCTACGACCAGCAGTTTAGGCTGTGCATTGTCTGTCAGTCAGGACACAGCCTTTTTTAATATGTACGATGGGTAGACATGCGTAGTATATATAGTGGGACAGTTTGAGTAGCGACACAGTACGCACTAGTGCTGCACTACACACTCGGTTCACTGAGACGCGATCGTTTTCTGCACAATGCACGTGATCAGTCTGGTGGCTCTTGTCTGCCTGGCCGCCATGACCGTCGGCGTCTATGGACAACATAACGGTTATGGCTATGAGAATCTTCCGCCTAGCGCGGCTAGCGCCTTGGCCTCGGAAGGTAGACGAGATCCGTACAACGGATGGCCATGCTTCGGAAGCTTAGTGAAATGTCCGATAGGTTACGGGGGGCATGTTGACCCCGAGATGCAGTAAGTGGCGTGACCACATGCCCTTGTGGTTGGGGTCATAAGTAATAATAAGTCAATAATGTGGGCCAGTAATAAACGAGCCATTTACGTGGTTACACTTCTGTGTATATTATTTCATAATATATTTCACTATATGCTTCCCATGAATACCTGACATACCTCATGGCGACCCTGCTACAATTAAGTGAGGCAGTAGTAAATCAGCACGGGCTGAATAGCCACAGTTATAGTAGTGAGGCTGAATCTCATGTATTATGCAAACAACATACTGCTTTCGCCGCTACTCGCATTGTGTGGAGCTGGTATAATATTCTGCATTAAACAGTACCAAAAGTGCCATGGTATGCAGGGAGTTAAGAGAAGATACTTTTCGTCGGCTTTGCATACGTCTATTGGGTCACCCTAGCCTTGATGAGCAACCACCGGCAGTTTGAAAATGCGTAATAATTTGTGAAGTGTTTTTGTACAGCGTTAAAAGGCTCGTTTAACCGTAAGCCTTATAAAACTTTATTGATACAAATTACTGATGATAAACTTATAAAATTAAATTTTCAAAGTATGTTTTAGATACTTTAATAGAGATGACAGAATTAATATATAACGGGTGGCGCAAAAGTAAAGACCCTATTTGGTTCAGCTATAACATTTTTTCTAAATTAGAAAACTAGATTTAGATTTTTTTAAATGTATATTTGTGCCATTAAATTTCGTACCATTAGGATTTAAAGATGATGTCTTTTAAATGGTGACCTCCAGAGTTGATACACATTTGAGCCCTATTTATGACATTTTGCATAACTTGCCGTAACACTTCCTGCGATATGTTCGTTATTTCTTGACGAATGTTTTCTTTTAGAGCTGCGAGAGTCTGTGGCTTGTTCACATACACCCGAGATTTCAAAAAACCCCAAAGAAAGAAGTCTGGACTGGTCAGATCGGGTGATCTTGCAGGCCAAGGCAAATCGCCAAAACCAGAGATAACTCGGCCTGGAAAAGCGTCCCTCACTAAGTCCATAGTGTCGCGCGCTGTGTGTGCCGTAGCGCCGTCTTGTTGAAACCAGATGTGCTCCAGCCCCAATTCGTCCAAACTGGGTATCAAAAACTCACGTAACATGGTTCTGTAGCGTTCTCCAGTGACAGTAATCGCATTGCCTCCAGCGTCTTCGAAAAAATAGGGTCCGATCACTCTGTCAACACAGATGCCACACCATACAGTAACTTTTAGTGGGTGTAGAGGTGTTTCTTGAATAATGCGCGGATTATCAGTGCCCCAGAACCGAGTATTCTGCTTATTGACATGCCCTGAGAGATGGAAATGCGCTTCGTCACTCATAACCAATTTTGAAGGAAAATCATCCTCTTCAAGGTTGAGGTTTATGACGCGCTGGCAGTAATCTAGACGAGCTCGGTGGTCAGCAGGCAGCAGCTGATGAGTCATTTGAGTTTTATACGGGAACATCTTTAAGTCTTTCACCAAAATACGCTGCAGGGTCCGTCTGGAAATGCCCAATTGCGTGGCACGTCGCCTCGTTGATGTTTCTGGACACTCTTCCACATCTTCGCGCACAGCATGGATATTTTCAGCTGAACGGCCTGTTCTTGGTCTCCCAGACTTAGGTCTATCCAATGTTGAGCCAGTTGCTTCAAGGCGTGTGGCAAAGCGTCGAATTGTGCGACCAATCGGTGCCGGACGGTGGGGAAATCGTCGACGAAATTCACGTTGTGTTCTTATCACTGATGAATTATTCCGTAAGAACATTGACACAATTATTCCACGTTCTTGGGGAGTAAAACGGTCCATGTTTATTTTCAGTGTATTTTACATTTGTTCTCTACACAATTTTCAACAACAGAATGACAGAAAATGTCATATATAAAAAAAAAAAGTATTTTCTTTAGTGCCAGTACTTTTGCGCCACCCAGTATAAGATATATATAATACCAGCTGTTGTCCGCGACTTTGTTCGCGTGAAAATTCAGATGTGTATGAGAATATTGCCTGCCTGATCTTACGGCAATCGTACATGTATCAGTAGTAATTAGTATATTCCATTTCTATGGCAAATCCCATTTAAACTTTGATGTCAAACTGCATTCTTTTGAATTCGGCAGGGTATTTAATGGTGTTAGGGGAATCATAGAAATAAATATTACAGAAACTCTTTGAGAATAACCGGTTAGTATATCTGAAGCCATTGCGTACCTAATCTTATAATATTGTGCAATAAAATACCTAATTGGCGCACCAACTCTCAATTGGGCCGTAGTGACTTGTTCCCGCTCATTCTTATAGCGTGCCCTCCCCCACCCCTTCCCTTCACACACACACAAAAGAAGTAGGCAGCACTACTATTTGACCCAGCTGATCAGTATCAACGTATCCATCCTCGCCGTAGCAAAACAAAAGTGGGTACTGTAATGCATCGTATGAGCGGCGGATTTCAATTATTAGATGCAATCATTGTGTTATCAACTTATCATAGCTCTCAACAATATATCGCTTAGAAAATTGCTGTCCAACAATAAGGGTGCTTTTGTATTGACGCGGAGCTGGGCGGAGTGGACAGAACCGGACCGTGAATTGGCCAATCACAGTGTTTAAGACTCCATTCTGCGTCAGTGCAAACAATGTAAGCGGAGCCAAGTGTAACTGAGCAGACTTTCAAATAAAATATGTAAATACGTGGCTCCGAGCTAAACAGAACGGAGTCAAGTGGACTGTGGTGCCCCCAATTGGCACCAAAGTTCGCTCGACTCCGTTCTATACACAGTGTAGGGTAGCGTGACGGTGCGGTACGGCGCGGCGCCGCCGGGCTGGATCGACTTGACTGATCGAAACGCGACTGAATCTAGCTTTGTTCTGCTAAGCTTAGCGCCACTCCGCTACAATGGAAACACTTGCCACTTTTCACTGTTCTCCTCTTCACTCCGCCTAGTTCCACGTCAGTGGAAACGCACCCTAACTATAGCAACTTCATTATTTTGACGTACGTTGATTGCTGTTGATTGAGTTTTCAAATATGTGTCAAAATAAAATATTTTTAATTCAAAAGCACTAAGGAGTATTGATATCAATTTCGAAGAAAATTATCTCAAAATTACTTTCCTTCCCCTTTTTAACATCGTTAAAGGATAAATTATAACAAAAAAAATACGAGACAGGTCTACCACCAATTCTGTTAGAGAATGTTTATGCAAAATTTAAAGTAGATTGGACCAAGGAATCACATTGTTCCATACAAACTTTGCTCCCTTTTCACCTCCTTGGGGGTCGAATTTCGCAAAAGCCTGTCTTAGTAAGCACCTGCGTCATAAAAGGAACTCCCATGCCAAATTTGATGCCCCTAGCATTGTAGTATCTGAGATTTCATGATGAGTGAGTGAGTGAGTGAGTGAACTTTCGCTTTTATTTATATAGATTTCACATTTCATTATCCGTTAAAAATACGTATTTTTATCAACCCATTTTCATTCCTAATAATACGGCTTTATGAGACAAAGCTCCACTTCTCTAACATGTTTCTCTTTGTTTTAAAGAAATACCGAATCAATAAAAACCGCCATTTGGGTATTTCCTTGAGGTTATGGCGAACTTTTTAGTTAGCTGTTAGAGATTGTGCTGTTTCGTTGTTTGATAACAAAAATTTGCCACTTGCCAAGTGCTAAATTAAAAAAGGTGTTTTGTAATTTAAAACTATAGGTACAGAACTAACACAGATGTGGCGAGTGACCACCGAAAAGAGGAAGTAACAAGTGAAGTAGACTTAGTCCATGTCATGGCTAGATTCATCTTACCAAACCATAAATACGTAATTATTAAAACACAGGGCAACTAATGAAATGATAATAATATTATAATGTTTGATTGAAACAGGAGACTCATTACAGATATTTGTTTATACAATGGTGCGCAGCAGTGGCGTCCGTACACAGTACCACCGAACCACAGAGACAATCATATATCACAGAGTCAGGTCAACGATTGGACACAAAGGGTGTAGGTGCGTGCGCTAGTAAATTAGCAAATCCGTCAGAAACATGTTTTGGGCGAAAGGAGATAAAATATTAAACCAAATACGTTCAAAGTGACTGAGTTCCAAGGTTTCTGCATTTTAGGTGCTTAAGACACTTCAATAGTCACAAGGGCATTTGACCAAGCCGTGATCATCTAGCGGGCAACAATTACCCTCTTTATGTTCCGGACATCTTATTTTGCCAGCGGGGCATTCGTCTCCCTTGAACGCCTCTCTACCTTCCGAGGCCAAGGCGCTAGCCGGGCTAGGTGGAATGTGATGGTCATCGCCGAAATGTTGTCCATAGATGCCGACGGTCATGATGGCCATGCAGACCAGAGCCACCAAACTGATCACGTGCATTGTGCAGTAAACGATCGCGTGTCAGTGAACCGAGTGTGTAGTGCAGCACTAGTGTGTACGGTGTCGCTACTCAAACTGTCCCACTATATATATGTGTTCTAAATATTACACGATTAAATTGTAACAATTCACTACAGACATGGTTTGTTTTATATTGTTTGATTATCCACACACAAAACCAATAACATTTATGTACTAGAAGTTGCCTAAAATGTTATGGTCAAAACACAATAAGTTATAAGATTTACAAATATATTGAGGTTTGACCGATTTTTGGTAAACAGTAAATAGTATAAAGCACAGTTGCTGTTCTTCTTGGCTGTTTACTACACAACACATTTCTTGTTATCGAAACATTATATGTACCTATAATACATGTAGGTATGTATATTATAGTAGTATAGCTTCCCGCACCGCGGTTTCAATTCACATCTATGATTACTGCACTGCTCCCGTCGCCAGTAGCGTGATATTACATTACCTAAAAACTTTTTCAAGTACTGGGCTATCAAACGCAAAAATAATTATTCAAAAATCCGACTGGTAGTTACAGAGATTAGCGCGTTAAAACAAACAAACTTTTCCGCTTTATATAATAGTATAGATATGTAGGCATATACAGGTATTATTAACTCTACATTATATCAAAGTTAAACCAGCGCTGGCACCTTGGTTAATTATACCGTGATTAAGTTAGTCTCGTGTTATTGTTCAATACAATACAATTGTAATTAAACTGATTTTTGTCATTTGTCTCGACTAACGAATGCCATAATCCATACTAATGTTATAAATGCGAAAGTAACTCCGTCTGTGTATGTGTCTGTATGGTTGTCTGTTACTCTTTCATGCCTAGACCACAAAACCGATTTTGATGAAATTTGGTATAGAAGTAGATAGAAATAGATTAGACCTAGGGAAACAATATAGGCTAAGATTTATTGCGTAAAAATGGCTTGAAGGGGTTAAATAGGGGATGAAAGTTTGTATGGTAAAAGGCGACATAACCGGCATTCAAGTGGGCGAAGCTGCGAGTAACAGTGAGTTTAATGATAATTTCACTAAGAAAAATAAAGTTTTGGATGAGAACAAAAAGGAATGAGTTCGTAATCAGGCCAGCGTTCGTCTATCGTACGAACTAACAGCAACCAATTCATGTGTCAGTCGGAAGACTTAATGAAAGACTTGAAAAGTCTAAATTATCCCTAAAGTAATGATCAGTCATTGTTAATGAAACTATGAAACGAACCGTGTCTGTGATGAATTGTTACAGTTCAAACTTGTAATATTTAGTACCGTATCATATTTATAATAGGTAGGTAGGTAGACAAGCGTCGTATATATAGTGGGACAGTTTGAGTAGCGACACAGTACACACTAGTGCTGCACTACACACTCGGCTCACTGACACGCGATCGTTTACTGCACAATGCACGTCATCAGTTTGGTGGCTCTGGTCTGCATGGCCGTCATGACCGTCGGCGTCTATGGACAATGGTACGGCGATGACTATCACAATCCGCCTGACGCAGCTAGCGCCTTGGCCTCGGAAGGTAGACGAGAGCCGTGGGAAGGAGCGTGGTGCGTCGACGGCTTAATGAGATGTCCGCCAGATCTAGGGGGTGAATGTTGCCCCACAGATCAAGTAAGTGGCGTGACCAAATGCCCTTGTGGTTGGGGTGTTGGGGTATAAGTTATAATAAATCAATAATGTGGGCCAGTAATAAACGAGCCATTTACGTGGTTACACGTCTGTGTATATTATTTCATAATGTACTTCACTATATGCTTTCCATGAATACCTGAAATACCTCATGGCGACCTTGCCACACTTAGTTGGCAGACAGTGCCAATTAAGTGAGGGGCAGTGTGTGGATCGCTAAAATACCAGTATCGGCCTTTTGTTCTTTTCTGACTTTCTTAGTTTAGCATTAAAACAAACACCCAAGATAAAAATAAAACACAGCTGTATCATATCATACATCTCACAAATGTATGATTATATTTCCAATAATATTCAAACACATTAAACATTAATACTGCTCCTTAAAATTACAGTTTTGTTTAAGAATGTCCTGATTTTTTGTGCATAAGCAGAAATATTTTTTGTTATGTTATGAATTCGTACTTTTAGAATTATCAATAAATTTTTGTAGTCATTTAGAAAATAATTCTCTCTTAATTTGTCTCATGGCATTAGCTTTTAGAAACCTGTAAACGAACACAATGTATGAAACACTATGAAAGGTACAAGATAGTTACCGATTTTGTATAAATTATATGCAAAATCGTTAACTACAAATTATAGTAATATTTTTGTCATCAATAAAATATGCAGCACAAGTCACAACACTATTGAACATGACTACACAAATTGGTAAAAATGTAAAATACTTAAAAATAGTAATTTTTAAGTTAATGTTGAAAAATAATGTTGAAGTTAATGTCATGTTTGCCATTCAATTCAGTATGAATTGAATGGCAAACATGACATTAACTTCAACATTATTTTTAACAGAAATTCGAAAATAATATCAAACAAACCTACACAATATTATTTTTATGGTAAGTTTTGATAAACATAGGTACTTATTCAGATAATTATACTTAGTATTTTACTAACCTATTTACTATTTTACAATGTACTAGTAATTATATTTAACAACTTTTACAGACATGTAAATAATAAGTACTTACATAAAACTTTATTTCTTTAATTCTTTATTGTACACACATAGGAGCATTTACATAGTAATATAAAGAAAATATTATGTACAAAGGCGAGGTTAACTCAATGATGAGTTTTCTACCAGCGAACCTCAAGAGTGGTAGAGAAGAAATATTAAGTGTGAGTTAGAACAGATGAAGTGTACAACAGAAAGAATGATAAAAATGAAAAGAAATGGAGTATATTAACTAACATCTACTTGTTGTATACCATAATAAAATAAACATTAATAAAATATACTTATATAATAATAATACACACATAATATAATATTGATATATAATTCAACTGTAAGCTGAACGCTGACTAGATCACAAGCCTTATCAAATTACTTAATGTATATAATGGACAGAAACAACAACAATGCACCCATAACTTTGAGGACAGAAGGAAGAATAAAAAGACTAAGAACTAGGTGCTGCAACACTCTGCTGGACAATTAGCCAGTAGACAGTAGACAAGAACCTTGAAGGTAAGTTTATTCCTGTTTTATTGTAATTAAAATACCAATTACCAATACTATTGTTTTTTTTGCAGCATTAAAAGGTATGTTTTAAGCTTTAGTTTAAAATTATTTTTTGATTTCAGGCCTCTAATCGGCGGTGGGATGTTGTTCCAGCAGTGACTTGCAGCATACCTGAAAATTCCTCTGAAAGCAGCAGTCCTATGTTTTGACACAGATAGAGGCGCAGTGGTATTTCTAATACAGTACTTATTTTGATCTTGTCTCCAAGTAAGTCTTTAAATAAATATAACAGTTTATGGTTTGCAATCACTCCAGATGTAAGTTTCTCCTAGCTGACATTTTGATCATATTTTGCTCCTTTATAAAAGGCGTTACATGGCTTTTTCTTGGAATGCTTACACAAAATCGAGTGCAAGCATTTTGCACTCTCTGGATCAGGCATTGGCAGACAGACAGTAAGCATGGACCATAAGCTGTGTCACAATAATTTAGTTTGGATAGGACTATCAACCAAACGCTTTCTGCTAGTGTGCTGCAAGTGCTATACTGAGATGCTCTCTTATATTGTACAAAATTTTCAACCTGTAGAAGCAGTATCGCACAACACCAGATATGTGAGTCTCAAATCTTAGTTCCGGATCCATTGTGAAACCCAGGTTACAGGCCACTTCCACCCTCTCAGTCCAGTCCCCAATTAAAACCTTATGGTTAGCCAATACAATATTCTTTATATGTTTTTTACTACCAAGTACAATATACTTAGATTTAGAGGGGTTTAGTACAAGAGAGTTATGTTTAGACCATGTGACCACACCTTTTAGATCATCATTTATTTTGTATACTACCTCACTCATATTATCCGGCTTAAAAGAGATATACAGTTGTATATTGTCAGCATACATATGGTAGTTGCAGTGTTGGAGAGAGTTAATTATATCGGCACTGTATACCGGCACTGTATATATAAAAGTGGTCCCAGTATTGACCCCTGTGGCACGCCTCTGTCTACGTGAAGAGGAGAGACGCTATCATAGATCCGTCTTGCTGTTTAATTTCTACATATTGCAATAGGTTTGACAAATAGCTATCAAACCAATTTATTGTCTCTGGTTCGAACCCATAAAATGCGAGTTTAGACAGTAATAGTGTTGTATTTATGCCATCAAATGCCCTAGAAAAATCAAGTAGGGTTAGTATAGTACCCTCCTCCGTGTCCTGTACATCAGATAATGCTGTAACAGTGCTAAGACCCTTTCTAAAACCTGACCCTTTCCAAATACTCCATGACTTGAATATAAACCACCCTCTCCAGGACCTTAGAAATACAAGGCAACATACTTATGAGACGCAAATCTTTGACAGTAACTGGGTTGATTATTTTAGGAATAGGGAGAACAATAGCACACCGCCATAAATCTGGGAAAGTATTGGTAACTATTGATTTATTTACAAAGTCAGTGATAATCCCAAGAGTTGATTGTAAAGTGAGTGTCAAAATATCTAAGCTAATTCGATCTACTCCCTATGCATTAGAGTGTAAATTTGTAAAAAAAATATTTATTGATTCTTGTGTTACAGTCTTAAGTCTAAAATTACAATTATTATACCTATTAAATTCAAAAAATGTCAATTGTAACATGTCCAAATTACACTGCTCAAGAATGTCCAGAAATGCTAGATTAATTTTATGCGGGTCATCAAACTGAAATGGTAGCAGGGTATCTTTATGATCAGGAATCACATCTGCTTTAAGATTTTGCCAGAGTAACTTTGGGTTGTCAATATTATTATTAATATAAGTTGCAAAGTATGCCTGTTTCTCATTTTTCAGTGCAGATATAGCTTGATGTTTCAGATCTAAATAGTATTTTTTACTGGAGTCAGTTTTGGATACATGAAATTTATTTCTAGCCTCATCTCTTAATTTAAACATTAGTCTTATGTTGTCAGTAATCCAAGGTGTTGTCTGTTCTTTAATGTTACTCAATCAAATAATAGCATAACATAGTTAGTGAATGTGTAAACCATACCATCTACATTTGGTTCTTTGCTGATATTAGATCAAGGCATATACTCTAAGTCAGTTTTAAAATAGTCTACTAAAATATCTTTCAATGTCTATATTGAATAATCATGGGTTGTACTTTTATCTTTCTAAAAATAGTCTCATATGTAATAAAGGCATGGTGACCAAGTTCTGTTATGTGGTCTACAGTAACATTTTTTGGTTTAGTGTTAGTACAAATTATTTCAATAAGAGTACAGCTATCTCCTATGAAATGAGTAGGCATATTCACTATTTGGTCCATACTGGCATAATTGAGAAACTGTGTCAGAATTTGGGTCTTTACATTAC
Source organism: Parascotia fuliginaria (assembly GCA_963082885.1). NCBI lineage: Eukaryota > Metazoa > Arthropoda > Insecta > Lepidoptera > Erebidae > Parascotia > Parascotia fuliginaria. The sequence continues at coordinate 12,382,597 of OY720193.1, read as the reverse complement.
CTGTGTCCAATAAGTTCACATTCAATAAGGGAGACTCCAATAATATTACATGATCATATGGTGCAAGAGCGTTCTCTGTTATGCCCTTTAAGAAAATATATAAAATAAGCCACAGCGTTCAAGTCTCGTGACTACTCGAGTTATGATCTCTTCGGCGAGTGAGAGCTGGAGGTCTAATCACAATCCCGAGACTTTTTTTTTCGTTTCCACAATTTACTTTCCTCATTACGACTTTTGACCTAAATTATCAATGACGATTATATTATTATATCTATTCTATACGTGTTCTTTATTCAACAGGGACATAATATCGGGTCATCAGGACGCTCATGGTCGCAACACATTATGCCCCCTTTACCATCCGGACATGTAATTAAGGTGTGGTCGGGACATGGTTCTTCATGTAACGGGATACTACCTATCGAGGCCAAGGCGTTAGACGGCTCGTGATGTTCATCGTAATGTCGTCCATTGACGCCGACGGTCAGGACAGTCATGGACACCAGCGCCACCAAACTGATCAGTAAACGATCGCGTGTCAGTGAACCGAGTATGTAGTGCAGCACTAGTGTGTACTGTGTCGCTACTCACTATATATACTAGGTATGTCTACCTACCTACCTATTATAAATATGATACGGTACTAAATATTACAAGATTGAACTGTAACAATTCATCACAGACACGGTTCGTTTCAGTGTTTGATTAACACTTTGACTGAAATTTTATGGTCAAAAGGTCATTTATAACAATATTAGAATAAAATTATTTGAAGGATTGACCAATTGTAGTAAATGTATTTATTGATGACTAATTCAGTACCTATGCAATAACTCTTGTTACCTAGTTCTGTTATGTACTGGCTATGTGTAAATGTGGAAACGATTTCATTAAAAGTTTTTGCAAAATTTGGTAGGTCAGAAAAAGTGTGTGAGAGAATTTAAAGGCTCTTACTCGTTTAAATGCCGGCTAAGATTGCAAAAATTTAATCAGGTTGATGGTTTTATTTTAGCATAATATATTTTTACTTTTTATCACTACTTAAATTAAACCTAACGAATTGTTTTTTTACACGTTGCTCATCACTAGTCGGCAGTGGTGTAGTTACTTAAAAAAATTGTAAATGACACCACAGTTCTGTGCTTCTGTGGTGTCGTTGACAATTCATCCTTAGTCGATATTAGGTAGTTTTGGCTTGAAATTTGATTAACATCAAATCAAATCATCAATCAACCACTCCTGGGTAAACCATTACACGACTGGTATTCTCATTAGTTGCATTAAGTTTGTTGACACTTTTTTTCAAAATATCATAACTAGCGTGTTTTTTTACTTAGACTCACGATTTTTGGATATTAGACTTGTTATTTTTTTCTAAATATAATTTTTAGTCTGGAATCTCATTCTAACAATTATTTGCCAAAATTTTGTTGACTATGATATTTTGTTTTATTTGTAAGGAATGTTAAAACGCTGTAATTTATTATCGAGTTGTATGGACCTGTTCAAATGCATTTTTTTAACACGTTCGTGGACAGTATCAGTTTAAATTGTGTTCTAGAATGCCACAATAAATTGCCATACAAATATATTTGGCGTTTAATTACGTTGTGTTCTATGGCATTAGATGTTTATAAGACAATATGACACTCCGTGCCATCACGATCCTGGAATGGGTCCGCCTCGCTAGAGTCATCAGAATTTTTAAAATTCTCATTTAAAATTCTCATTAGGTTTCTCTTGAGATTATCTATCTAAAACAAACGGCGTGTAATGTACGCAAATATTATGATTCACCACTCCCGCGCAGATTAAACGCGCGCACCCCGCTCCTGTGACACAGCCGCACTGAATGTAGAGACGCGGTGATTCGCGGAGGGCGTATATACACGGTGTGCGTGCGTGTGTAGTATCGAAACGTTTAATCAACAGCACATTTTGGAAATTATTAAAAATCAAAATTTACGTGACAGTAAAGTTTCGAGCTTTTGGGATGTTGTGACATAAGGTACCATATAACGAGTTTTTGCATTAAAATTGGCTTCGCGTAAAATGAATATTGTCTCCCTCGGGAATCAGACCGATTTTCGGGATAAAAGTAGCTTAAGTCCGTCTCCGGCAACGATTTTATCTACATACAATGAAAATGAAAATGAATGAAAATGAAAATGAAAATGAAAATGAAAATGAAAATGTTTATTTGTAAACACAGGTATACAACGATGTTACAATACAATAATGTCCAACTATGTTTTGCATTGAAGCGTACAAATTAGATTTAGAATATTATAATGTTTTCAGTAGGTACATTAAGCATGCAGGCTTTTAATTCACATAAATTATTTGATCGAATAATTACTTAATTAATAATATAAAATTTTTTAAGAGGTATGTAAATATTAAGTTTTGTTTTAATGTCAATGGTTAACTATGGATAAGTATATAATATTAATTATTTATTATCAAATTTAAATACGATGTCATTAAAATATTTTATTTATCTATGTCATATTAATTTATGTATAGTAATGTCATAGTGGTAGGATACTTAATTAATGAGAGAATAGCTAGTGATCAAAATCGGATTTATTGGGTGTCGCATTGATTATTCAAGTAAGCGTTAATTTTGTAATAGCATTTATTTATTAAAAATGATTTTAGACATCTTTTAAATTCGTGTACATTGCTTAGATCTCTGATTCTATTTGGTAAGTGGTTGTAGATTTTGGGTGCCATACCTAGGAGATTTTTGTCAAATAATGCTTTTTTGTGTTGTTTAGTGCATATTTTGTTTTTATGTCGTGCGCTTTTTAGATACACACACACAAACTTTCACATTTATAATATTAATAGGATATTATCATATCTAACGTGTGTGACCACAAAAATAAGGAAACAAAGAATATAAGCAATTTTGAAATTGATGTTTACACAAGGAAAATCGTAAAATAATATTATAATGTTTAATTGGAACAGAAGCTTGCAAGATATTGATTTTTATTTTTACAATGACTGATCTTAAATCAACACTTAAGGGATAATTCGTTAATTCAATTTATAGATTTTTGAAGTATTTTCTTAAGTTTTCTTGATCTGATTCAGTCTTTCGTCCGACACATGCATTGCCCAGGTTGATGCTAGTGTGCTAGTGAACGCTGGCGTGATTACGATCCCATTAATTTTTGTTCTTCTAAAAAAATATTTTTATGATTAAAATTTAATTACTGTTTAATACCGAATATAATGCAGATTATAATATTAAAAGTCTGTTTTTCATTAGCTCAAGCACTTGGATATAGACGTCTTAGCGTGATTCCAATGTTGGTGATGCAAAATATGTACGTAAACCATTAATCACACACGATCATGCCGCCCTTTATGGGGCAGCATTCGTTGAATTTCCTCCCCATACCTGAGGGGCAGCTGTCAGCACATAGAGCACATCTGTCTTGTACATCATCAGACGTAATCTGGTCAGTATTAGCTTGTTCTTTGCTTTCTTCGCGTATGTTTTGTTGACCTTCTGTATATTCCGTATCAGCTTCATGTAATGGGACAAAATCACTATGATGCCTTGTTTGTTCAGTGGTCAGCTCTGCTAAATTAGTGAGTTCGAACAGTTGATGATGTTGCTCTGCATGTTTATTGACGTCTCCTGCTACGTGTCTTACTGTTGCATCAGCCATGTAATGTTCTAGCACCAAACTTCTTGCGTTAATGCTGATCATCATGCTGGCTAGTGTAATCAAACTGATCACTTCCATTGTAAAATAAACGACTGAGTATCAGTGAACTGACTTTATAGTCGAGTATTGGCTGCCTAGGTGGCTAGAGACGAGAGTACTGTACTGCACATGGGTGCAGTTTATATACTAGATATGAGTACCTACCGATCTTCCTTATTAATGTGCAAAATATTCCTGTTACCTATTTTTGTTATGCGTAGACTACATAAATATGTAGTAGATGTGCCAATGATTTTAATTAAAGTTGCCGCAAAATGTGCTAGAGTTACATTGAATGTAACATTTTGATATCAAAAAAATATTACGACAATTATACAACGCCATCTAGAATCAAAGCAAGCATCTATTAATAACTTGGAATACTATGTAATTAAGGTGCCACACAGTATGAGACGAAGCTAAGACAACATGGTCAAATGGTAAATGGGCAGTAGACATAGCTGTTGACTTGAAACTTCGACGATTAAGATTATTAAGAGTCATTTGTTTTGTTAAATGTGGTGTATATGTACAATAAAAAATAATTCTATTCTATTATCTCAAAGGACATTAATAAATAATTATAGTTTTAGTCTGATCACTTAAAAAATATGATGTAATTGTAATGATCAAGTAATGATTATTCCCGATTCATCCGGATGAGTTTCAACACGGTAATACTATCAGTATTGTGACTCGGCCGTATTTTATAAATAAATGCCTACAGCCGCGCGGTACGTAAACATGCGATAGGGCTGCCCGCCTCCAGCACTTTAATTACATTTGCCTACTTTGTGTTTCCATTTAGTTTTGTGATTGTAAATATACTTTTTTTAAATATAAACAAATAAAATACTTTGTGAATTTAATAGAAAGTGTTAAATAAAAATACGTGTTTTGTTTTTTGATTGGAAATTATTTTTTTCTTGTATTATCCATACACACAGTACAATAAACAACTATTATTAATAGTTAAAAAAGTAAAAAGTAAGTCTTTACTTTAATTATACAAACTAACAAAAAACAAACAAACATGCCCCGAGGTTTTAACACAAGCGTATCTACCGTATCATGATTCATGAACCGCCTATAACTACCTATTTCACTCGTGTCAATCACTTTCCTTTACTCTATTCACCTTATTTATTAATCCAGACATCATAAAAGGAAATACTTATCCATTAAAATGACACACATTATGTACCTACCTACTAGTAAATAAAATTATTTTATAGTCTTACCTTTCAGAGTTTTCAGGTAATCTAAAAAAGCTGTCTCTGGATGCGTTATTGACGAATTCATGCAACCAAGAACAGCACAATATATCCTAATCTTCATATTAAATATGTACTTGAACTTATTTTTAGTAAAAAATCGCGCGCTTATTGTTAAAAAACAACACACCGTCCGTTCGTCACTGCGGCACAGTCGCGACTGTCTACATGCCGAGCGCATGTTGAGTTTGACGCGCGTAGGCATGACTCGCGCTTCATCCGTTTGTATGAAGATGGATTACTGTATATAGTATTACCGTGGTTTCAATTTCTAAAGAGAATTTTCAAAAGACACGAATGGGGAATTAATCAGCGTTTGATACAAACTCTAAGAGGTTAAATATTTGTAGGCAGGAGACAAAATTTATGAACATGATTTAATTGTTCCATCCTCAAATACAAATGTATTTGCGGGCATCGCGCACATGCGTGTTCATATTCGAATTGCGTCACTTCGAGCATGGAGATCACACACCGCAGATCGTAATGTACAGGATTTACCTGAACATATCCTTCCTGTGTAATATTAGTTCCATACCAATTTACCCTGTGATTTTTTTACACGAGTTGCGGTCAAGAAAGTTTTGAATCGGCAAAATTTAGCGTGAACATCAACTGGTGATCGTAAGAACGGAACACCATTACGTGCTAATACCACCTGCGGAATGTCCAAACACCCAGTTCAAATGTGAAAATCTATAAACCTGGGTCGAGGACGGTTCTGAAATCCCATTCATGAGCAAAGTTTGGCTAGAAGGATTCATGGCTAAACGAAGACATAGGGCGACACGACGGGAAGAGAACAACTGCTCTCGAAATCATTGAGGCATTTTTCAGAACGAAAGCTGAGATCATTGTGGAGTATATTCGTGTAAAGACTTTTTTCGTGCCGACGATACATTAAAATCAAAATCATACAGTGCCTTTCGTGTCCAATATAATAATGCATTTAGGATGCTGTTGGGGCTGCCCCGCTGCTGCAGTGCGTCGGGGATGTTCGCTGAAGCTAACATAAACTGCTTCTATATAGTAATGCGGAAGAGATGCGCGTCCTTAGTCCGCCGGGTACGAGGCAGTGCCAACAGCATCTTAGCTATGATAGCAAGCGGGCTCGACTGCGTGTTTGTGACTCACTGCTGCAGGATATCAGCTGGGCCTGTGACACTGCTGCAGTGATGACACATTTTGTTCATATTTGTACATATTATACTAACATAGTTCATAAGTTATTGCTGTATACTAACACCATGGATCTTTATTGTCTGAATAAATGAATAAATTATTATAAATTATTATTATTATTAAAATTTTATAGGTACCTATACCCTATGTCACTCCCACAATCAATAAGAGTCTAATGACACCTCATATCTGTAAATAAAACCAACAACTTTATCTCTTTGTTTTATTTCTCCTCAAGTACCTACATAAATCATAAATTTTTTTAACGTACAGAACGTTAAAAAAATTATGATTTATGCGTCTTGCTTCACCACTGAACCCATAGCAACAACCCACCAAACTTGACAAAATCCTCCACCCTTTTGTTTATCTTTTTTTGTTTTAATTCAATTAAAAAAAGGAAGAATCCTGTAATATTTAATTTAAAATAAATTTATCATACATAATGTTAAAATCCATCAAGCCATTTGGGCTGCAGAGTGTGCCAAAGAAATAGACATACCTACCCTACATACATGCGTACGCTCGAAAAACATTACCCTCCTTGATTTCGGCAATCGCAAAGAATGTAGTAGAATATTTTAGTAAATTTTGCCTTCATTTAAGTTTTTCAATTATTGTATTTTAATGATTTTTGACACACCTGAATTTTATTATTTGAATAGATAGAATAATTTCGATTGAACAGAAAAAAAAAGAAAAATCTGTGACAAGATATCAATAACTCGTTGTATCTAAAAGTGTGATTTAGTTAGTTTTCTGTCTCAAATTAATTACTTATAGAGTTAAGTGTATTGCCTGTGTCACTTTGCATGCTTGAAATTGTAACTTAGCAAAATTGTAATAAGCTGGCGGTTAAAAAGAGTGGCCTGAGTTTCTTGCCAGTTCTACTCTTGGCTCTATTTCGTCAGCGAACTGGGTGTTGGTTAATTGGCTGACATTTTGTAAATTTTGACGTTCATAAGTGTTAATTTAAATAACATAAATAAATAAATATATTTTCATTTTCATTTCGCTCTAGGGGCAATATACACTAAGTTTACATTATTGCATATGTATAATTATGTTACCGTGTTATTGTAAATTCCGTGTAATTATAATTTCACTAGCGATATTATAATTACATGGATTTATGGCATTCGTCTTAATTAAGAAATCGAGACGACTGACATAAATCCGTTTAATTACAATTGTATTGTATTAAACAATAACACGAGACTAACTTAATTACGGTATAATTTACCAAGGTGCCAGCGCTGATTTATAATAATAATAATAATTACAGCCTGTTTACTGTCCCACTGCAAGGCATACGCCTCTGCTTATAAAGAGAAGGTATGAGCATTAATCACCATGCTTGCTCAAGGCGGATTGCCGATTTCAGACTTTCAAGTCCAGGTTTCCTCACGAAGTTTTCCTTTACCAAAACAGATAATACACAAATAAATTTTATGTAGGTATTATAAATAAAATTTAGTTTAATACGTAAACTAGATTTTCTTATTATTTGTTGACCAAAACACTGTGCAACGTAGTAAAAATCTACAATTTATAGGCGTTGCGATTTGACAGGTAGATCGAAGGCGAAGGTTGATGTTGTAGTCGAAGGCGTAGATATTTATGCTTACGGCCTGGTTACGACTTCGGTCTTAGCGGCGAGCGGGGCGGCGTCGGTAAGCGGTGCGTTTTACACGCCACCACGGTAATATTATCTATACAGTATTGTGGCTCGGCCGTATCTTTAAAATAAATGCCTAAAGCCGCGCGGTACGTAAACATGTGATAGGGCTGCCCAACTCTAGGAAGGAACTCTATCTCTAATAGGATGTGTTTAATAAAAATGCGTGTTGTTTTTTGATTGGTAGATTTAATTAAAAACTATTCATTTAATTACTTTGAATTATACAAAGTAACAAAACAAAACACTCATGACTCGAGGTTTTAAGCGTACCTACCGTATCATGATTCGTGAACCGCCTATAACTACTTATTTTACTCGTGTCAATCACTTTCCTTTACTCTATTCACTTTATTTATTAATACAGGCATTCTTTTTAAAAGAAAATACTTATCCATTAAAAAGACACACAATAAGTACCTACCTACTACTAAGTAAAATTATTTTATAGACATACCTTGCAGAGTTGCCAGATAATCAAAGAAAGCTATCTCTAGATGCGTTAATGACGAATTCATGCAACCAAAACCTTTTCTTATTAAAATCTTATTAAACTCTTCATATTCATATAAATATGTACTTGAACTTATTTTTAGTGAAAAATCGCGCGGTTATTGTTGAAAAAACAACACACCGTCCGTTTGTCATCGCGAATTGCCACGAAGGCATAGTTCGTGCTTCGTCCGTTTGTATGAAGTTGGAATACTGTATAGATAATATTACCGTGACGCCACGTACCCTCAGTAGCGATTAGTTGCAGCGGCTGCGGTGGACGTATTTAAGTAGTCAAACGTGCTTAAAATCATTGTAACTACTGATACGTTTACTAAGTGTTTTGCTAAGTAGGTACCTAGTTTTATGTTTTTGTGTTATCAATTTAAATTAAACTTACCTACCATCATATTTCGGAAAACATTTTTTAATTTCTTCCCACAACCTTTGTATGTATAATCTTTTTATACTTATGTTGGAGATGTTCTGATATCTAAATAGGCGATCGATTTAAAATTTCAGTGATAAATGCCTCTGTATCCATAACTGCCACAAAATCGTCTAATTTTTTTTTGTTTTTAGCTACACCGCAGAGTACGTCACTCCTACGCCGCTATCCGCGCCGCCGCTGCTCTGTTTTATGGCGTCGCACATATTCGCTTGTGCTTTTGTTCCTGCCGCTCCACGCACCGCGCGTCGCTGTAGCGATTCGCTCGGATAAAACCGCGCGCGTTTTCGCTATAGGCGTCGCGGCGCGGCGTCTCGTGGCGTGCTTCAAACATTTTTATACTTTTGATTTTACCGTTCGCCGCCTCGCGCTTAGCTGCCGCTCCCAGCGGCAAGGTCGTTAATGGGCTGTTAGAGAATACCGATATTCATACATTCAAAACTTTAAATTAGTTCCTGCTCGCGCTGTTTGCATCGATGTAGCGCTGTGATCGCATATTTACTAAAAATCTGTGCTGACTTGTAAGCGGTTTGTCTGGTATGACCTTGCAGTCTTTATAGTTACCTAGATGTTTGCGTCTGGGTAGGATGTAATCAATTTGAGTGGCATGACCTTCACTTTTGTATGTGACTTTTTGAGATTCTTTCTTTTTAAAGAAAGTGTTAATGATGGCCAGATCACAGCTGTAGGCAAATTTTACAATAGTATCTCCATCGTTATTACGTATGCCATATCCAAAGCCTCCGTCCCATCTTTCTGCATTAACATTATTAACACTACCAACATGGCCGTTTAGGTCTCCACCTAGGTGTATTGTTTCTTCTTGTGGAATGTGATGAAGATGGTTGTGGAGATACTCCCAGAATACTTCCTTCACACTGTCAACAGAGCCCGATTGTGGTGCATATGCAGATATGATGTTTAAACATGGTTGTTTCTCAAGGGCTAGCTTTACAGCTGTCACTTATTGTTTCGGTCTTTATAAGTATTTGAGATAGGTTTTCAGATAGTATAATTCCGACGTCATTTTTACCTGTAGTTGTTCCGTTATATATAAGCTTGAACCGATTGCCTATTAATTTTGATTTTGCACCCTTTCACTTGGTCTTCTGTACACAGCATGCATCTAATTGCATTCTTTTAAGGACGTCACTCAGTTCGGCGGTCCTGCCCGTCATGGTGCCTACATTCCAGGTGGCGAGTCGCAATGATGTGCTTGTGTTACTTCGACCGTCGCTTACGGGGTACGCCCTAGAGTTTGTGCTGCCTCGACCGTCGCTTAAGAGGGACGCCCTAGTTTTAGTGCTCATTTTTTTATTTTGTACTTTCATTTTTGGACAAGGAAATTTTAAATGGTTTTAGTTTTACGGCTGGTTACCACCTGACGCCAAGGCACTAATCTAGCTTAGGACTGTGAGCGCTGCCGTTGGATCCCTAGGATCCCCGCGGCGTTGACGCGTCACACAGGAATTGCTCCAGAGAGTAATAGAGGTTACCTCTATTTCTCCTGGAGCCGGGTTAATGGTCCGGTATGTTGCCCGAGACCAAGGACATACAGTGAAGTACATTAAAAATAATATACACAGACGTGTAACCACGTAAATGGCTCGTTTATTACTGGTCCACATTATTGACTTATTATAACTTATACCCCAACACCCTAACCACAAGGGCATTTGGTCACGCCACTTACTTGATCTGTGGGGCAACATTCACCCCCTAGATCTGGCGGACATCTCATTAAGCCGGAAGGAAGGAGGAAGGTGGAAGGTAAGGAAGGAGCGTGGTGCGTCGACGTACCACGCTCCTTCCCACGGCTCTCGTCTACCTTCCGAGGCCAAGGCGCTAGCCGCGCTAGGCGGAATGTGATGGTCATTGCCGAAATGTTGTCCATAGACGTCGACGGTCATGACGGCCAGGCAGACCAGAGCTACAAAACTGATCACGTGCATTGTGCAGTAAACGATCGCGTGTCAGTGAGCCGAGTGTGTAGTGCAGCACTAGTGTGTACTGTGTCGCTACTCAAACTGTCCCACTATATATACTACACATAGCTACCTACCTACCTATTACAAATATGATACGGTACTACGAGTAACTATTACAAGTTTGAACTGTCAATTCATCACAGACACGGTTCGTTTCATAGTGTTTCATTAACAATGACTGATCATTATTTTAGGGATAATTTAGACTTTTCAAGTCTTTCATTGAGTCTTCCGACTGACACATGAATTGGTTGCTGTTAGTTCGTACAATAGGCGAATGCTGGCCTGATTACGATCCCTTTCCTTTTTGTTCTCCATCAAAAATATTTTTTTCTGAATGAAATTATTATTGAACTCACTGTTACCCGCAGCTTCGCTACGTGAATGTCGGTTATGTCGCATTTTCCATACAATTTTTCATCCGCTTTATTTTTTTTTTTTTTATACGTGGGAAATGCATTACGCATACGCACCCGCCCGGGCAAGGCGGGGGTTATGTCGGACTCTCCGACCGCACTCAAAGCGCGACCGGCATACCGACTAAAACCCACGGTGTTCCTCCAGATGGTCAGAATGTCGGGGTCACGGGAGACGCTTGCGCATTCATCCGCGACCCCGACGGGCCATGGCCCGCTCACCACACGCGAGCGGGCCCCGTCCGATTTGGGGGGCTAGCCCCCCTCCTTCGAGAGGCGCGTGCGGAACACGCGCACTGCCGTCTCGGGCCCGTGCTGTTCAGGCGGCGACTGCCCGATCGCCGCCCGCAGGCCACCTCCCAACTCGGCCGCAGAGGATAGGGAGAACGGCGCGTCGCAATACCGACACTCCTCTTCCCCTGCGGCCCCACCGCGTCCGCAATCTGGCGGTTGCGGCCCCGCCGAGGCCGCGGAAGGTAGGGAGAGCGGCGCACCGTTATACCGGCACTCCTCTCCCGCCGCGGCCCCGCCACTCCTCAGCCGCAGTGTCGCCGAAGCAACACCGCAGCCCGACCCAGTTGCGGTGCCGCCCATACAGCACCGCAACCCACCAGAGCCGCTCCATCGTGGGCTTACCACCAAAGCCCAGAGGAGCGGCGCCTCCTTGGGGTTCCTCTTGGTTCGCCGTGGTTCTGCGTAACCACGGTTACTAAGCCCCCCCGCCGCGACAAGGCGAGAACCCCGTTCGGGGGGGAAATTTTCATCCCCTATTTTAACCCCTACAAGGCATTTTTCGCCTGTTGTTTCCCTAGGTTTAATCTATTTCTCCCTAGGTTTAATAATTCTTTTTGCATTTCATAGCCCATTACTTGAAATTGGGTATAGGCAATGCAATATCACGCTACTGGCGACGGGAGCAGTGCAGTAATTATAGATGTAAATTGAAACCGCGCTGCGGGAAGCTATACTACTATAATATACATACCTACATGTATTATAGGTTTAAATCTTCCGATAAGAAGAAATGTGTTGTGTAGTTTAGAAAAAATTAGAGAAGAAACAGCCAAGAAGAACAGCAACAGTAACTGTGCTATGTACTATTTACAGTTTTTATATAGTTAAAGCTAAAGTTTAAAGTAAGCATTCTATCAGGCTGGGTGGAGTCACTTTGTTAGGTTAATATAAAAAAATTAGATACGAGTTTCAAATGGAAAACTGACGATCTTCACAAAAGATAAATTTATTTTTAGAAAAAAATGAAAACCGACTTCAAACAATACCTACATGTTCAATCCTTAACTAAAAAGTAGAAAATAATATTTTAATTACTTCATAGCAAAGAACATTAAAGGGGAATCAACGCAATCCTTATACCTATAATACTTTACTATTTATAGTTTTTAATCAGTTATTTTGGAGTCGGTGCCAGCCAAGAAGGATCTTTAATTCTGGTTTTGCAACAAACTTTGGAAACGCACGGGTCGGTAATGGCACGCGTGGGGGATATGCCTGAGTGTACTACCCGAACGCGGTCATACGCGTGAAGGCAGACGTCATTGATAGTTGTGTTCAGATAAACATAAAAAATTTGACGCGCACTTATCAGATTTCGTTCGATTTCTTGTATTAAATCTATATTTTTCATTCATATATTAATAGATTATTCAAGTATATTTTTGCTAGTAGGTAGGTTATTTTTATGAAGGTCATTATGATCCTTCTTGGCTGGCACCGACTCCAAAATAACTGATTAAAAACTATAAATAGTAAAGTATTATAGGTATAAGGATTGCGTTGATTCCCCTTTAATGTTCTTTGCTATGAAGTAATTAAAATATTATTTTCTACTTTTTAGTTAAGGGTTGAACATGTAGGTATTGTTTGAAGTCGGTTTTCATTTTTTTCTAAAAATATATTTATTTTTAAACTTTTAGTGATAATTAATTGTGTGTAAATATATTCAATATGGGTAGACCTACTAAACGTGCTGCGCAAATGAGACAGCGCCGAGCCGTTTGAAAGAAAGTAGAGACGAGAGGTAAGATTGTAAATAGAGATATAAAGTCCTTGTCAATACTTTTGCTGATCGCTAAACCCTGAATCCCAGAAACCACAAATCAAAACAAAAAAGTGATGATCTACTAACAATGAAGAATCATCAAAAATCATAATTAAACTGACCGAGCAATCGCTTAACAGATATACAAAAAATAAACAGTGTGTAAAGGCAGGTTTAAGGCCGCCCGTTGCTGTTGTAATTTCTCACGACCATAAGACCTCTAACTTGGCTTTAACGACTACCAAATTGTATTGATAACCATAGTCCCCTGCTTCTAAAGAATGAAGACGCTGAAAATGAAATGACACAAATGGTCACCCATCCAGGGCCACTTCGTTTCTAACAAAAAAATCATTTTGAAAATCACTTCGCACTTGTAGCATAGACATGTCAATGTCAGAAAATTCGTCGCAAAAGACATCTACGTGTTGCTTTACACGTCTTCACTCCTTGCATACGTTTTGTTACAAAATATAAAATTGAAGCCAAACCACTAAACCATTCTTTATAAAAAAAACATGGGACCCGATTTCAGAGTCTACCTTGTAAATAAAAGACGATTTTTTCAAATTGATTTATAAATGACCGAGTTCTGTTGTAACAAACATACAACTACTGAACCATTTCTTATAATAAAAAAATGGGACCAATTTCAGAGGATACCCTTTCAAATAAAAAAAGAAATTTTCAAATCGGATCATATATGACCGAGATATGAGGTAACAAACATACAAAAAAAAAAAACATACGACCCGAATTGATAACCTCCTCCTTTTTGAAGTCGGTTAATAACTTTTTGTATTAGAAACATTTGCGTGTTGCTGACACTGAGTTAAATGAGTTTTTGTTGCAATATAGTAAGAATTTCTTGACCTTTTTCTTATATTAGCCTATCAAAGTGACTCCACTCTGCCTGATGGTAAGCAGTCAGTGGAATCCAGAAGTGGAAACTACTGGTATGGTGGCCTCCACTATGGCGGCTTAGTAAGATGCTTTTTCACGCCCCGCTTAAAAGACCCGGGGCAAAATTAGATGGGAACACATGCGCTGGCAAAGAGTTCTAGGCTTTAATTGAGCGACAAAAGTATGAAGTGCTAAACCGTTTGGTTCGAGACCCTTTAGATTCCTTGAACCCTTTAGAGATTGACTATTACAAAAATATAGTAAAAATTAACTGAAGAATGTAAAATACTCCGTTGCCTACTTTAGTATTACTAAAAGTGATTATATCTTCCTTTTAATGAATAAGTGATGCAGTGACGTCACTCGTGTATGGGTACTTACGTATAAAATAGGTTAGGTTGTCAAGTTTCTTGTTTTCTCTTGGTACTTCATTTCTATGAAACATTATTCCTATGTGCCTATTCGATAGCTTTAGTAGATGCATATTAGTTCTGAAGTTAGACTTAAGGTTATATAAAATTATTGATTTGAAGCGACTGCTGTGCACGGGGTTGTGGTTCGATCCCCACACGGAACAAAACTTTGTGATCTATAAATATTTGTTTCGAGTCTAGGCATACTCTTTGTCCGTTAATTGTATGTTTGTAAAGTCTCTCGAGACAAAGGGCTTGTTCCTAATGCGGGAGTTATCTTAAAAAAAAAGGGGTCTAAGTAAATGTTTTTCGTGTCATCTCTGTCTGTTGTGGCGCAGCTGGAGAATATTTTTGAACTGATTTGAAAATTGGTATATTGTCTATAGATTTCGATGTGCTCTTTCAGAATTTCAATTTAGCTAAAACTTTTGCCAATCGATTGAAAAAAAAGGCGCAATAAAACAAATTTTGATGATAAAGTTTAAAAAACTAGAATAGGTACAACTACCAATGTATTTAATAAAAGCAGTTTTGTGTTATTTAAATTATTAGCGCCTATATTTTAAAGAAAAGTAGTACGATGCCACATAGTTGTGGTTTTACAATACATTTTCCTTAGGCGTTACATGCGACGCGGCAGTGACGGCGGCAAATCTACTATTACGATATTCGAGTTTAATTATTTTTTGAAATATTTCGAGTCTCTTTACTTTCAGACGTAGTCAGCCCAGAGCACCGATCCGAAGAGCACCTGCAGTAGCACCTAGTCTATGTTAGATGGAAATAATCCATGTTGAGCACCTATCAATATTTTTGGCAGGTTTTTGATCTTACTTTATAGCAAATATTAACAGATTATATAATACATAGAAACATTTACCACAGTTCACACGTTGCCTTTACCTTTTTGTAGCTATATGCAAATTGAGACAGCCTGTAAAGCACACATTTTAATTTTTATTTTTTGCTTTACAATATAGAAAGCTGTAATTACTTACCTATAGAGTTAAGTGTATTGCCTGTGTCACTTTGCATGCTACTTGAAATTGTAACTTACCAAAATTGTAATAACCTGGCGATTAAAAAGAGTGGCCTGAGTTTTATGGCAGTTCTTCTCATGGCTCTACCTCGTCAGCGAACTGGCTGTAGGTTAATTGGCTGCCATTTTGTAACTTTTAACGTTCATAAGTTAACTATGAATTGTACCATGACATGTTCAATCAAAAATATTTTTATAAATGCACCAGCGCTATGTGTGTAGTTGCGTAGAACCATGTTTCTTTTTTTTATCAATACCTTTGAGTGTGAAAAATCGTTTCTTGTCAAATTTTACATGTCAAATTGCATTTGACGGAAAATTTAATTTAATGCAATGAAAATTAATTTAAAGTAAATCATTTCCATGCCTACTGAGTTTAGTAAAGCATAGTTAGGATTCGGTATAAGTTGTGAACACTTAATTTATTTCTTTTTTTGATATGTGTCGACTGCTGGCTTCCACTATGGTGGCTTTATGAGATGCTTTATCACACCCCGCTTAAAGAAATGGCTTGTGCTTGAGATTGAGACTTATTGATACTTGGCTTCTACTATCATCTATACTATTGATATCAATTCACTTAATAATGATAATAATAATATCACAACAAATATACACAACGCCACCTAGAGCCAAAGTAAGCATATTTATATAGCTTGTGTTATGGGTTCTAGAATTCGGATATGCATACTTAAATCCTTTTTTTTTGTAAAAACATACATATTATACATAGTAACACCCAGACCAATGCAAATAGATATATTGCACTGAGCGGGAATCGAACCTGCTTCGCGTGGCAGTCCTTTTACAGTACCACCGAACCACAGAGGTCGTCAAATATCGTCGTCGTTACTTGTATGTAATTACGAAATAGATAACATAAGTTTATACACACACACACACACACACACACACACACACACACACACACACACACACACACACACATAACTTCACGCCTGTCTCCCATGAATGGGGTAAGCACAGACTACCTATAGAACGTCATTAAAATTTGCTGCGATCCAAACATACCTTCTTTGCCGTTATACATTCATTAAACTTTTCATAAACACGTCGGTTACGGGTGCTTGTAATTGTGTCCTTTGTCAACACATCTCCAATTTGGTCCGTGTAAAATGTAATAGAAGTTTATAAGTCATATTTTATGTAGCACGTTATTAAATTGTATGTATGAAAATTCTTTGTTGTGTATGAAATAACCACATGGGTAGTTACTCGGTATCGAACCCACGACGTCATGTATACCAAGCAAAATTCTAGTAAGTATATTCTATATAAATGCATTATTATGTATGTATATAATCGTAATATTTCGTGTACACACACAAGCTTCCAAAGAATAAGGATAGATATGGGATGGTGTTGTAATGTCACTGTATTTTGTAACATTTATTATCTTTAAGTACGAGTGAACGCGGTATACCTAGAAGGAAAAATACTTATCTGTTTAATACTGCCCTATGATAATAACATCATACGAAAATAATGTTCAGTGTTCATGATATAATGTATAGTGGACAATAAAGTTGCTATAATAACCACCTTTAAAGTAAATGTCGCTTGATCGTAAAACAATAATGTCTATTTTTGCTTGCAGGTGACTTGAGTACAATGACAGTTGTAATGAGTCTTTAATTTTGATAGACATTTTTGTAAAAAGTGGTAGGTAAACCAAATATGTAGTCGACTATACTTATACCTATGCCCGCGCGAAAAATGCTATGTCAAACACATTTTTATTAATTATTGATGTAACTCGGGAACTAGATCGATTTTCAGAATAAAATATGTTATAAGTCCCTCTCCGTCACCGAATCTATGTAGCTACATACCAAAAAATGTAAAAAAAATTATTTTGGTGTATGTACCGTATATATATTCATATACATGTAGCAAAAAATGGTTATTTCAGTATTACAAACAGACACTTCAATTTTATTAGATAATAACTTTGTGTTTTGTCTTTTTCTTTTGTACCATTAATTAATTGTGACACTAGACATAAGTTGTGAAATGTTATTTAACCAATGTTAACAATTGTTGGTAAGCCATTAAAATAAAATAAAAATAAAAAAAATAAATATAAAAAGTATGGTTATAATGAATTTGCTATATTTGGTTGTGGTGGAGCCCAGGTCTCTTTCCTAGTACAGCCGCCAGTCTTACATAGTCCGTTCATTTACAAGACTTAGAACGATAAAATATGATATATATCACTATGTTGTGACTGCCTCAGTGGTTTAGTGGTACTGCGTACGGATTACCACGTAGAGGTCTCGAGTTCGATCCCCGGGTCGGGTAATGTGATATTGGGTTTTTATGTCGAAAAATTCTTAGTATCAGCTCGGAGTCTGGATTTGTGCTCGATGAGCGAAGCGAGGGCGAGCAGATAGTTTTATTAATTTGTATTTTATAGATATTGATTTTCTAAGTACTGAAATAAAATTTAAATTTCGTTTTGGTTTGATATTGTGGTCTGTGAAATTACATTCGTGCTTACTGAGCTTTGAAATCCTATATTACATACGTATAACAAGGTGTAGTCCACAGCGTATAGTTTTATCGTTGCAATTGTACAAATTATTGTATTCCCTCCGGTCGACTTCGTCCACTTTCTTAATTATCCATTTCCAAAATTGTCCACTTTCTCATTCGTCCATTCCTCAAACGTCCTTTTCTTACTGCTTTTTTCCTGACTTGTCCACTTCCTGATTTATCTATTTCCATTCTGATTTCCTCTTAACTTGTCCATTTTTTTAACTTATTACAAATTAAGTAAAAGAATTCATACTATTAGAAGGGCCGCTACCCGTGCACCCACTGACTTAACCACCCACCCACCGGTGGGTTTTCTAAGCAAACTTACTCTTTATCAAAGTTTGTTGTTATTAAACACCTTCAGTGGCAAAGAGTCGTAAGATCTAATATGGATGTTCGGCAATGTAGGCCTTGAGATCATAGTCACAAAGTTCAAAAATCCTCAATATAATTTTATATTTTACTTCACTTTTCTATTTCGATCGCGCGATCGTGACGCGTTGACGTAAGTAGTAGCTACCGCAGCACAACTAAGTAGGAACTGGTTTTTCCAGTTTTATAATACATATATTCATATATATGTAATATATTATGTACATAACTTAATTATAAGTTAATATACAATTTTGACCGTGGCAGACGAGCGAAAAACCTGCGTGATGGTAAGTGATAACTTTCGCTCATGGACGACTCAGAAGCCCGAGTGTTGCCCCTGCGATGCCAGGGACTCTGCAAAGCCGCTGCCTACCATGAAGGGAGTGAGAGATTGAGGGAGGCGAGGCAAAAGAAAAGGGGGGAAATTGAACCTACATAAATTATTATTTTCTACGTTATACATTCGTCTCAATGTCTAAGTTTTTGTGATATACAGTCGTCTTTCTTTTGTTGCTTTCGCCGGCCTGTTTGGGGATTCATTATAGCTAACTTATAATAAGAAGAAGTGTACATTTATGTAGTACCTATTAGAATCCTGCTGTTTAACCGATAGAAATAATGTCTATCCTCTCATAGAGTATCAACGTACGAGTACTCACTAGACATTCAATAAGAGCGCCGTAGAACCATTGCTTTTACAATGCTAAGAAAAAACAGCCATGTTCATAAGTTACGAATGTAATATTATTTATTGTGGTTACGGTTTCTTACCATTTGGTGGGCCGTATGCTTGTTTGACACCAAAGTTGTATAAACCCGGGGACATAAAGTTTGATCATCATTATTATACAGGCAAAAGACATCCATTGCTGAACATAGGCCGCACCCTTACAAGGTGGGAGGCCGGTCTACGCTTGTGTACCGGTTCGTGGTCGCCACTCTAGAACCTTTTTGGCCCAACGGCCATCAATTCTGCGAGATGTGTGAGATAACGTCTGGGGTTCGGTAGTACTGTGTATGGACTGCCATGCAGAGGCCGCGGGTTCGTTTCCCGCTCAGTACAAATATGTATGTGCAAATTGCATTGGTTGAGTGTTTCTATGTTTATTATGTATGTATATACATAGAAAAGAAAAGTGCTGGTGCCATGTCGTATAAGGAGGTTAAAGAGATGGCTCTGGACAGGGAGAAGTGGCAGGAATTGCATCAGTTCCACCGACAAGAGTCTAACTCTTAAATTATGGATGGATATACATAAAAAAGTATGATTATCCGCATTCTAGAACCCATATCGCAAGCTATTAATATATGCTTACTTTGGGTCTATCAGGCGTTGTGTGGTTGTTGTGATATTGTTTATTTATTATTTATGTGTCCTGCCCATTGCCAGTTCAGTGATGCAACTCTATGAGCCACATTAGTTATATATAATAATATGATTAAGTTAATTGTGAATACATTACAAGTACATTATAGGGATAATGTCTATAAGGAAAATAAATTTTAAGGTATAAAAACATTTCCGAAAAAAATGGGCGACTTGGTTAACCCATCGCCCACATTTACTATAGTAACAATTAATTATCGACTGTGTTATGTAATTTAAACTAATATTATGAAGAGAGATTTGATTTTTACTACGTTTCTTTGTTAGTTTGTTGTGATATGAATTTAAATCTTTTTTTTTATATTAGGTTACCAAACTCCACCCCGCCTGATGGTAAGCAGTCAGTAGAGTTCAGAAGTGGTGGCCACTGTACCAAAAGCCATCGTCTTAAACTGCTGGTATGGTGGCCTCCACTATGGCGGCTGGGAATGAGGGAAGTGTCACTCAACGAACGAAACGCAGTAGTACGGATACTACTACTCTTACGTCGATCTTCTATGAGAGGGTAGTACTTCCCCAGTCGATCCGGCCCATTCATGTTGAAACCAGCGTGGTTCTACTAAATCTCTCAACTCAAAGCTATAAATGTAGCGGGTAACTTAGGCTTTTTTTATTATGTGTAATGATATATCACAGACATTATTGCCATTATATTTTATGTAGATGTTGTAAGACTGAATGATATAATAAATTATGTAGATTATTTAAGTTATATAATATGTTGACATGATGTATAGTTACTAGTTAACTGGTATTTTAATGTGATCATGACGTGGTTATTTTAACCTACCTATTCGCTTTTTGGGGTTCCATACCCACAGGGACCCTATTACTGAGACTCCGCTGTCCATCTGAGCCTACTGTCTGTCTGTCTCTCCGTCCATCACCAGGCTGTATCTCATGAACCGTGATAGTTAGACAGTTTAATTTTTTATAGATGATGTATTTCTGTTGCCGCTATAACAACAAATACTAAAAAACTAAATAAAATATAATAATGAAATTAAAGTAAAACAAATATTTGAGGTGGGCTCCCATACAAAAAACTTGTTTTTTTTATAGATACCTAGCTGTGCCCCACGGCTTCACCCGCGCGTAAAATATGTTTTGTTATATTCCTCGGGAACCAGATCGATTTCGGGGATAGAAGTTAGTCCTTTTCTGGCACCAAATCTATATACATACCAATTTTCCTTGAAATCAGTTTAGGCGCTGAGTGGTAACAAACACACACACACACACACACAAACTTTCGCATTTATAATATGAACACTTTCCGGGACAGGAAACGTATATTTCCGTGATAACAATAAAACATCTACATATTGTGACTACAGTAGTGTCCATGAAAGGGTTAATAGGATGGCACAGAACCCTTTGTGCGCGACTCCGACTCGCACTTGGCCGGTTTTGTTCTCAATGAGCATCGCCTAATGGTTAGTTAGCGGTAAAAATTTGGTGTAGTACCTATGTGTTTTGCATATGTTTATTAAGATCGGGCGCACATTAGCAGTCGACAGCAACCCAACAGTACCTCAGATTTTCTATCGTGTTGTTTTTACACTAGGGCCTGAAAGTTTCGTGCTCTGTACCTGCGACCTTTCATACATTGTAATGCAATGGAATAATAACACAAACTGCCCTCATACAAAAAGATTCTAATGTGCGCTTGCTCTTAGCTGTCATTAGGCGCAGCTCTTCAAGCGTTTATTCTAGGAGAGGTAAGCAGAGTTGTGTGTACACCCACGTTTCGAGTTTTATTAGGATCCATCATTCTTTGCAATACGTAGTAGTTATGAACGTATTAATATCGCCCAGTTACAATAAACCAATAATATTATTTATTATGCTGTACAATTAAAGGAATGTATTTTATAAAATAATATTTAAAACAAAATTTTTATTTACATAAATACTAGCTGAACCTCACGGTTTCGTCCGCGCGTATAATGAGTTTTGTCTCCCTCGGGAATCAGACCGATTTTCGGGATAAAAATACCCTATGTTCGTCTCCGGCACCAATCAATTTTTATATCAAAATCGGTTCACATTTATAATATTAGTAGTAAATGGGATTTGTTTTAAAGGCTGGTTGACTATAGAAATCATACTTAAGCGCAAGCGCTATTAAAAGAAAAACAAAAAGCATGCGTTATAAAATAACAATGTAGGATTATGAAATAAATTTTTAAACTTAATTTATCACCTAGTAGATTTATAATATCGAAATGACCCAGTGGATAATGCACCGTTTACATTCGTAAACACGAGGTAGTGGGTTCGAATCCGGACAAAGTACCAATGCGATTTTTCAAATCATATGTACTTTCTAAGTTTATCTTGGACATTTCTGACCGATGGTGAATGAAAACATCGTGAGGAAACTTGGACTTAAAAGTCTTAAATTGCCAATCCGCCTTGAGCCCACGTGGTGATTAATGCTCATACCTTCTCTATATGAGAAGAGGACAGGCCCTGCAGTAGGACAATTTATTATTATTAGATTTATAAACAGGTCACCAGGTCACAGGTCACTGGTCGAAGTATCACCTTTTCTTCAGTATGGTTCGACCTTTAAAGTTTTTGCGTTTTATCTAAAGATTGAGTAAAAACGCCCAAGTAAGTGAAGTACTTATGGGGTTTTTTCTGACGCAATCTATTCAATGCTCATTATAATAGGTAATTAGCATTGTTCGCACTATAATTACGATTTTACACTGGAAAACTAACAATAATATATAAATAAAACGGACAAAAATATATAACTGCGTAGGTATGTGTATATATTTTGTACTTTAGTTTTAAAAATAAATCGTTTGACAAACAATAGTCTTTAATGTTAGCTTCTAGAATTATTCATATCGGCACATTATTATCTCACTGTAGGGGAAGGCCTCTTTTCATACAGTGAAGGTATGAGCATTGACCGCCACATGCGCTCAAGGCGGATTTTCAATTTCAGACTTTTAAGCCCAGGTTTCCTCACGATGTTTTCCTTCACCGTTAGTCAGAAATGTTCAAAATAATTCTAGAAAGTACATAATATGGTTTGAAAGTCACATTGGTACTTGCCCGGATTAGAACCTAAACCTCGTGTTTACAAAGCGGGTGCCTTTTCTAATCAGCCATTTCAGCTTCTAGAATACATGTAAATATTTTTCCTTTTTTTGTTGTATTTTTATGTCCTTAGTAGAAAAAAAGATGCATTTTATACCTACGCGTCTTCATAATAAGGTTTAAAATTGCCTAATGACATTTTTCATCTCGTGTACTTTGATCTAAGGTCTGATGTCATAGATACTTTACGTCAATATTTTATTCAGGGGTAGATACTTTCTTGGTTAATCTTAATATTACCAATTTGCCATAAACACGCCACTTATCCATTAATTGCTTACTATCACGCAGAGTGAAACCATTTGATACTTTAGAATGTGTTTTTACAATGCCTAAAGGCGCATTTTCATTAATCGTTTACTCTGTCATTAGCCCGTATGCGGGAGCTATAACGACCAATCAAATTCATCGGTCGTTAACTCGGTCGGTATCAAGCATGCGGAGACTCTGGACGTCTGCTTATGTCTCTCGAAGCTAACTGCCAATGAAATAGAAACGGGCGAACGTAACCAATGTAAACGGTTTCTTGCATGCGGGCCCTATGGCATGCGTTACAGAAATATTTCGCACCCCGCATGCTGGCGTTAACGACCAATGTAAATGCGCCTTAAGAAATTAACCAAGTTGTGTTTATGCATGCTGTTCGTCTACTGTGTGGAAGTGGAAGTTTCCTTTTAGGAAAAACGCATATTTATACACTCATAGGTAAATATTAAAAAATGTAAGAATAAATTAGATGCCACACGAAAATATGTGACTATACAAACAATAGTATTCATAAGACTGACTGTTAGCTAAAGAATATCATTCAATGGGCGTTTGTTGTGAGACCGAATGAAACTTTTGATACCGAAGCGAAGCGAAGCAAGGGTCTAATGTTAAATATTATCAGACTGATAATGTAGTAAAAATAAACAAAACATTCATTGATGTAAATGAATAAATAAATGATTTTATCTGACCGCGAGGTTGAATGAATAATTTGCTACAACAAACATTATCTACATAAACATTTACAAACCAAATTAACATGTTAAATATTGTATGAAGGTATATAATCTTTTGTAAATACTCGCTTCGTACTGCTACTATAATTTACTTATTGATAGATATTCTTGTGATTTCCCTCCAAATTTGATTTCGGGTTTTTATACATAAAAAGACGTTTTGTTATTGCCGACGGTGACAGACGAACAAACAGCCCACGTGATGGTAAGTTGTAACTGTCCCATAAGGACGACTCTGCAAAGCCGCTGCCTACCGTGAAGGTAATGGGGTAGGTGAAGGGATTTAGGGGAGGTGAAGAAAAAGGAAAGGGGGATATTGAAAGTGTTGATTCTCTATGAGAGGGTATTACTTACGGTCGATTCGGCCCATTCATGCTGAAACCAGCGTGTATCTACTACCGTAAAAAATTATTGCCATCTAGGATACCTAGGTATTTAATGAATTCTTTAGGTTAAGCTTTCCAATCTTCTAACTATTAATTTTGTTTAGCAAGCGCATAGATAAAGGACTAGCTTACAGTAGCTCTTTGGTTACTGCTTCGCTCCTGTCACTCGTAGCGTAATGTTATATCGCCTTCCCTAAGAACTAGGCTATCAAACGCAAAAAGAATAATTCAAATTTGACCGATAGTTCCAAAGATATGCACGTTCAAACAAACAAACAATCAAACGCAACTGTTTCGCTTTGTGTATTGTAGTTATAGATTATTGATACATTATTAATACGGACGTAGGTAAAGGTGTACTTTTATTAATAATTATTTAATTACCAAGATACATACAATGTAATGGTATACAAAGACGTAAGTATTTAAAATACTGTTCTGAGAATTAATGCAATTGCAATAGCAATTATACATTCGTATGTAAATGCCGATAATTACAACACAATGGATAAATGGGTTCATTGATTGATATTCATAATTATAACAATAATTTTACATTGTGTGAATTATACATAAACTACGTGCGTCTTTGCTTACTGGTCTGCTCCCGCCGCCAGTAGCGTAATCTTACATAGCCCATAACCTTTCTCGGGAACTGGGCTATCATACGCAAAAATATATTTAAATCCGACTGGAATCCAGAGATATGCGCGTTCAAACAAACAAACAAACAATTTATTTTGCTATAAATAAAAGTATAGGTAATAAAGAATCAAAGGAGAACATAAACAATAAAAAATATAAACTATGTCAGAAATAAATAAAAGAAAAACATACATAATAATAATAATACTATTCTACCACATTCACACAGCGCCATTTAGCCCCAAATTAAGCAATTATATTTGCTTGTGTTATGGGTACTAAACAACTGATATACTACTTAAATACATTTTTTTTTTGTAAATACATACATATTATAGATAAATTACATGGTCAAAGAACAATTAAATTATTAGTAAGTGTGACCCTTTTAGTCATAAAAGGCGAATGATAACTATGACTTACCGGTGTTAATTTTATTTGAATAGTTTAATGATGCGTTTGTAATAGGTATAATAATAATTATAATTGTCGTATTATTTAATTATAAAGTTATCATTATTTAGTTATATATTCTGATGCATAATATATAAGTAATGTCAGTATTTATTTATACCTATATTATATGATGCTTGATAATTATACAATATACAGAGTGTATACGACGGTTTGACATTAAATGAAAAGGCAGGTGTTACTAGCCCATATAATGATTTCTAATTAATCACAAAAGTAATTTGACGAAAAACAAAAATTTGAAATTTTCTAACAAAATAAATAATATTTTAATAGTAACGAAGTAATACACCATTTTATTATGACAAGTTCACTGAACTGTAATGAACGGCAACGTTTATCCTTCGACGTGGACTATGACTTAAGTCAGTGACCGTTTGACGTACTTACATAGTGTTAATTTAGAATTAAAGAAATTAAAAAAATTGTCCTGTGTCTAAACTATTGAAGATATTTAGTAGATTTTTTTTTGTCTCGCTTTATAATGTCACATACTATACGTAATTGCATTTAATGTCATACCGTCGTATACACTCTGTATAATACATTATGATAATATCTCTCTAAAGGTAAAGCAATTCAGGAAAGAATAGAGGTTCTTGCTTATCTAGTAACTTTCAGTGGTCCAAATTACTACATATTAACGGCCTAATAAAATATTCTTTCAGCTATAAATATCTATTAAGTTTTACTTTTTATTTTTCATTATAGTTCAGCGAACTGCAATTACAAACAAGAATAACAAAGATAAAAAAAAATATTACAAAATATATCTAGCTGGCAGTGGCGAAGCGTCCATATAACACGATTCCTGCCGGCTTCCCTTTTAAAATATGTCCTAACCACCTTATACCTATCACTGCTTGCGTGTCTACTCAAAGACTAACTAGCCTTCCGAAACACAAAATATTTTAGTCCCACCGGCTTCCCTCCTCGGAAAAGTGACTCTTCGCTACTGCTAGCTGGTCACCTCGATACAAACCCAAGATAATCTTGTAAGCTAAAGGCTATCTCGGGTCAAACTGGACAAAAATAAACAAATGTGTACACGTCTAAGATATCTGTGGAAGCCCACCGTAACAACTTGATACTTGTTATTTATGTTATAAGGTAACTAGCGGCCCGCCCCGGCTTCGCACGGGTGGACATTTTTTTAAACATTTTGGGATAAATAAAGATACTTTTTGTATGGGATCATAGCAAAGTTTTTTTTTCAGGCTATTTTTTAAATTTTTACTCCGTAAGAACCATCCTCGTACTTCACGAAATATTATAAAAAACGAATTAGCGAAATCGGTTCAGCAGCTCTTGAGATTTGCGCTTAGCAACACATTCAGCGATTCATTTTTATATTATAGATGACCGTGCATTTACTCTCTCTGATTATTTATTGACTATGATATTAGGAATGTAGTTAATTACGTCATTTGCTGCAATCCAAACATAGCCTCTTCAACATTCATTAATCTTTTCATACATACGTCTGTTACAGGTGCTGGTAATTGTGCCCTTAGTCAACACATCACCTATTTGGTTCAGTGTAGTAGTAGTAATGTAGTTTTTAAAGCTAAGAATACGAGTATTTACCGTTTTGAAACCAGTAAAATATAAACGTTAGTTATAATAATTACACTTACATATTAGATAACTTGCTTTTCGCGGCACCCGCGTCCTCTCTTACTGCTCTGCTCCCGTTGCCAGTAGCATAATGTTACATAGCCTATGTTATATAACCTTCCTCGAGAACTGGGCTATCATACAAAGATTTAATTTTTTAAATCCGTCTGAGTTCCAGAGATAACCGCGTTTAAACAAACAAACTCTTCCGCTTTATAAATTAGCTAGCTTTGCACTAAACTAAATTAACATTTTACTTTAGTATGGTATTTGAGATTCTACTTTGAGTCTCTAATTTGCCCACTGTTTTGAAAGAAAAGTGATTCATAGTTAGTCGTTGCAACATGCAACGTCTGTAAATATATATATAATCTGTTTTAGTTATTCTAATTTCCAAATAAGTGTTCTAAAGAATGAAGCGCCGCCATTCTCGTCGTTTTTGCAATCAAAATTCGACCTTACTGTAAGTTAACACAGATTTTGAAGTTACCTAATATAAAAATTACATTTTTCTGGAAACTTGTTTTGAGGTTTCAAATTAAACAATGAATTATAATATCAAAATAATTAAATTTTATTACAATTTATTATTTTTGTATAAAAGTGATACTATGATACAAAACTTACAATTCCTATGTTTTACATACTTATAGGTCATCATTTACAAATAATTATAAAAACACTCCTTAATTTCGTTACTTTTAATCAATTATTTTGTCTATAGTTTCAATTCTCGAAGAACGCTGTTAAGTATTCAATGACAGATATGTAGCCTCGTAAATAATTTATACACAATGTTCAACAATCGCAAATTCACTAATAAAAAAACAATAAAGAAAAATTTTTCAACACAATATATACATTAAAAATAGATGATAGGCGATGACGTGAACGACCAGGTACAGTTTCCTAAAATAGGAAGCGTAGGTTGGATTAACTTGTAAGGAAGTTAAACAACTCGTGTGTGATAGAGGAAAGTGTAAGAAATTCCGCTAAAAATAGCCATAGAAATGGACCATTTTGCTGATAGTTTTAACTGTCAAACTTGTAAGATCTATGTGTACCAATGCACATACGTTTTTAATTCTAACATATCATCAGTGTACTTGGTAAAAAAACATTGTCTAATAAAATGATAACAAGTTTTGTTCGATAGTACATACGAGAACTTGTAAAAGTGATGACATACTTAACAATTACAATGTTTATTTTTTTTTTTTTTTTTTTTATTGCCTATAGTGGCAGACGAGCCAACAGCCCACCTGATGGTAAGTGGAAACTGTCGCTCATAGACTTCTGCAATGCCAGGGGCTCTGCGAAGCCGCTGCCTACCGTGATATTAATGCTCTCTTTAAACCTCGTTTGAAGAAGGACATGTCATAGCGCTCGGGAAACACCGCAGCTGGTAGTTCGTTCCAGAGCCTGCACGTACGTGGGAGAAATGAACGCTGAAAACGAACCGTGCTAGACGAGATCGTGTCCAGGTAGTATGGATGAACTTTGCTGCGATGTCGAGTGGTGCGATGATAGAAAGGAGACGATGGCACCAAGTCAAACAGTTCCTCAGAGCACTCCCCGTTGAACATACGATAGAGCACGCATAGAGAGCCAAAGTCCCTCCGCTGCTCCAGTGACTCCAATTTGTCTGTGAGATTGGGATCATCGACGATTCGAACAGCTCGCCGTTGGAGGGAGTCAAGTGGGTCGAGCTGGTATTTGGGGGCTCCTGCCCACAGGTGAGAACAGTACTCCACGTGCGGTCGGACTTGTGCTTTGTATAGCACAAGCCGTTGAGATGACGTAAAGTACCGTCTGGCTCTGTTGAGGACGCCCAGCTTTTTGCTCGCCAGTTTGGCTTTGTCTTCCAAATGACTCCCAAATTGGACCTTGCTGGATATTTGAACGCCGAGGATCCCAATGTCATCGGAGATACGGTTTATCTTAAAACTTTCACTGAGAACGTGTGTTCATAGTTACTCCATAAAGCACTCCAGCACTTAGGAGCGTAGAAGTTCTTCACTAATTCAGATACAGCACTTTAATGTTCAATCGAGTGGCACGCAAGCATTGCTGAACCTGACCGTTCCAGTGGGGCAGCTGCTTCCATCGAAAGCCGCTCTATCATCCAATGGGGGTAAAGTTGTTGCTTCCTTCTTCTGTTCTCCATTACTCCAAATCCATCTATCATTTTCTTCCTTCTTCACCTCATTGTCTTGCGTATGTTTAGTATTATTTAAACTATTAGCTTTTGTAGTTTTATTAATTCTATTAAAATATTCATTTATTTTAGTATTATTATTTGCGTCTTCAGATCTGTTGGACACATGTGAACTTCGATTTAATGTATTATGTCTATTAGGATTTGTATTTGTATCATTTGTAGTGTTAGTAATTTGTTCTACGACGTCATGCGATTGTTTGCTAATATGTAAACTATCAGAACTATTAAATCTATCGTTTTTATTGCTTGGTTTTTCCTCAGCCATTTGCCTTCTTACATAATCAAATCCATCATTTCTTCTGTGATTATTATTTACCGTACTTTCAGTATTTGGTCGTAAAACTGACTGTATATTGCTATGCGTATGTCCGTACTCATCCACTCGCCGATTATGTCTATGTCCTTGATAAACATCACTTAAATCACTATCAACGTTTCTCCTGTACACATCTCTTGGTTCAGCTTGATATCCATTACTGCTTTTATACACATTGTAAACTTCCATAACAGGCAAGACTGAGCGATGGTCATCGCTTTTAGTTAAAGCTACGTTAATACGCGCTGTGTAGGCTGTAGTGATGGTAGCGAGTGTGATTAGAATAATAGACATTGTCACTTATTTCATGTTTGCACGTTAAATTCGCGAATTTTCGTAGAACGTCCGATGTAGACGGACGGCGGTTGAGGACTGTACATTTCACGATGTCGCCAATTCTCCGTTACTCATCACAAGAGTTTATTACCTGTTAAGGGATGCGACTTTATCGATAAATTACGTCATTGTCAGCGGATTATAATTTGATGAGGATATTTTATTTGTATTTATTAAGTAGACCTTGAAACCTGTTCAAGTATTATTGTGGCCTTGATTTGATTTAAACGATTGTTGCTCCGTTTTGTTTTATTTATTTTACGTTGTATTGTATATAATTGCAGTGGATGATAACAAGGAAAGTATTGTGAAGTAGTTGTATTCATATTAATGATGCAAACAGAACTAATTAGTGTCATCTGCACCATTGATAGTGCAGGTCAATGGTGCATACGGTACGAAAGGAAAATGTTTTATCACAAACATTGATTTCTATTAAAATTTAAATTAATGAACGTTTATTTTTAGAAATTATGCGGTGTTTGTTACTGTAGTAGATACTTCACATTAAAAAACATAGTATTATACTAACGGAGGCATCGACGCACGTGGTAGTGTTTTCATAATATTACTTCTGCATAAACATAGTCATGCACTTATGGCGATACAGAGTGCCTAGACAAGTGGCATAGACTTTCCTTCTATTCATAGAATAGATTGAAAATGTATGGAGTTGACATAAGTCAACGACAATGTTGGCGTTATCAATGTCAATCCCATAAATTTTAATTTCGGGTTACGTTAAGCACCTGCCATAAAGTAGGTTGCATGCTTGTTTACCACCTGACTGCAATGAAAATATTCTTAACTATTTACCGATTCATTTCATATTGATATCATTACCAATTAGATTGATTTATTAATGAGTGTTTCAACGAACGCGAACAAGCCGTATCGCGTCAGGTGGTTCATTCGTCTGTGTTTCAAAATTAATAGCGAAACGTCGGTGTTATAATCTGCCTAATTCTTAGGAGAAAAAGGCGGAATGTTATGTTTTGTAATATTAATTATCTATACATATAATAAAATTCGAGTGTATGTTTGTAATATTGAAATAACCGTTTTTTACTACATGTTTAAGAAAATATATACGGTACATACACCAAAATAACATTTTATTACAATTTTAGTCCGTCTGTCTGTCTGTTTGTTCCGGCTAATCTCTGAAATGGCTGGACCGATTTTGACGGGACTTTTATTAGCAGATAGCTGATGTAATAAGGAGTAACTTAAAGCTACGTTTATTTCAGAAAAAATCTTTTATAAATAATAATAATATGCGATGTAATCGAAATTTACGCGGGCGGAGCTGCGGGCAACAGCTAGTACAATATGAGTTTATTGTTTCTAATTTTTTTTTATTACTTACTAATATTTAGTTTAGTTTCAATATTAGAGAAAAAATTCTCTTTTTATTTTGTCGTGTTTTTGCGCAATATTTTTTGTCTTTCTTCATAAAAAGGGTTGTGAGCTTGTGTCGATTCATCGATACATGCTCTTCGATGTACCCATCTCTAGTGAAGTTCAAAGATTATGCTTGTGACATCATCATAACAAGTTCTTGTTCACCGTGACCCTATTTGTTTTACAAGTTTGTCATCGAATATCACTCAATTTAATTAACATTTAATTGTAATGACAAATTAAATATTAAATAACAAGCACCCGTAACCGTCGTGTAAAGAATAATAAATGTCAAAGAAACAAAGGAGGTATGTTTGGATCGTAGCAAATGGAGTTCTATAGTTACTGCTTACCAGTAGCGAAGAGTCACTATTCCGAGGAGGGAAGCCGGTGGGATTAAAATAGTTTCGGAAGGCTAGTTACCTAGTCTTTGAGTAGACTAGTCATAGGTATAAGGAGGTCAGGACATGATTTAAAAGGGAAGCCGGCAGGAATCGTGTTATATGGACGCTTTGCTACTGCTGCTTACCCCAGTAATGGCAGACAGGGGTGAAGTTATTTATTTACGTTAAATTAAATAAATTAAATATGATCAGGTATATCAAATGGATTTCTTTAATTCTCAGTTGGTAAAATAAAAAAAATATATGTATAATTTAGCGTGCATTATCCTGTACTTGTACTAGTCTTTTGGTATTTGGTTTATTAAAGTTCTTCCTGACCGCGAGCATTTGGCTGTGTAACGTTCCGAGTTTCCGAGCATTACATTGAGAGAAGCGAACCGAGCATTACAGTGCGTAACTTGATGATACAATGTGTAATATTTTGAATTTGGAATGTTATATTTATATACCACTAGCTGTTGCCCGCAGCTCCACCCGCGTGATTGTCAGATATCTCTGTTTACACATTGACGATTTTCAAACATACTTTCATCACCTATTTCAACCCCATTAAGTCATTTTTCGCGATAAAAGATAGCCTATGTTGTTCCCTGAGCTCTAATCTATCTCTACTTATACCAAATTTTATTAAAATCGGTTCAGTGATTTGAAAAATCATTTCGGTTCTGTCGGTTCAGAGATAAGCGCGTTCAAACAAACGAACAAACTACTCCGCTTTATCTATATATATAAAAATGAATCCCTATTTCCCTTGGTCATGGCATCACGCGTGAACGGCTAGATCAATAACGTTAATTCTTTTTTTGTTGTGTTTGTTATTGTCAGGAGAAGGTTCTTATGAAAGAAAAACTAAGATAACTGCTAAAACGATTTCGATGAAAATTGGTATGTAGATAGATTTGGTTTCAGGACATACGCTACTTTTATCCCAAAAACCGCTCTGTTTTCCGAGTTACATTAATTAAACACATAGCAATTTTCGCGCGGGCGAAGCCGCAGGGCGTAGCTAGTATAATTATAATTTACTGGCGGAATCGTCATAAATTTCTTTCTCGTTATTTTATGTAGGTACATGTAAATTATTTATTTTGAATTATATGTACACTAGCGACCCGCCACGGCTACGCATGGGTGTAATGCTGATATTATATTATTTAGTATCAGGCAGTATCAGCATTGCACCCGTTCGAAGAAAAATGCTGTGAACGTTGTCTAAAGACATTCTGTAGTATTTTTTTTTTATTGCCTACAGTGGCAGACGAGCCAACAGCCCACCTGATGGTAAGTGGAAACTGTCGCTCATAGACTTCTGCAATGCCAGGGGCTCTGCGAAGCCGCTGCCTACCGTGATATTAATGCTCTCTTTAAACCTCGTTTGAAGAAGGACATGTCATAGCGCTCGGGAAACACCGCAGCTGGTAGTTCGTTCCAGTAGATATACTACAGACTGCTGGACCCCGGCAGGTACCGGCGAAACCGCTATATTTCTGCATTTTAAATCTGTAATATCTTCGAAAATATTCATTTAGATTAGATGCGTTAAGGGCCATATTAATCTATATTAAATACACAATACATTCAAGGTACTTATTTATGGATTAAAGCTGTATTGCTTAAAATCGCTTCATAAGCCATTACTCCTCGTAAAAAAAAGAATATAAAAATGGTTATTCTGGGTTATCCTTAAGAGATAGACACGTAAAAGTACACGTAGAAAGCATTCGCCAATATATAGACCCATGTCTTTGTATTGTGGGCGCGATTAATTTTACTTTCATCATACTGTTAGGTTAGTGTAAGACTGCGACTGTAATTTTTTTAAATAAAGTATTTTTGTATAAAGTATTCGGTGTTATTATTCGACTTGGTTGACAGTTTACAACTGAGATTAACAGTTTGAACGTTGTAAACTGCATAATGATTAGCTATTTACATAAAACGTGTAGTCACGTTGTGCAATCTATGTGTAATAAGGAGTCGGTATACCCAACGTTTTGTAAGCACTTTATATTTACAGCTTTACTTATCTACACCAATATTATAAAGAGGAAAGATTTGTATTTTTGTATAAAATGAATAACCTCAAAAACTACTGGACCGATTTCAAAAATTCGTCTATCATTAGAAAGCTTTAGTACGGTAGTAGATCCACGCTGATTGCAGCATGAATGGGCCGGATCGTCCGGGGAAGTACTACCCTCTCATAGAAGATCGACTTAAGAGTAGTAGTATCCGTACTACTGCGTTTCGTTCGGTGAGTGAGAGCGCCGGAGGCCCAATTTCCCCCCTATCCTCTTTCCTCACCTCCCTCATTCCCTTCCCCTAACCCTATTCCCAGCCGCCATAGTGGAGGCCACTATATCAGCAATTTAAGACGATGGCTTTTGGTATAGTGGCCGCCACTTCTGGATTCCACTGACTGCTTACCATCAGGCGGGGTGGAGTCACTTTGGTAGGTTATAATATAAAAAAAAAAAAAAAAAAAAACTACATTATCACTGAGTAACATAGACTATATTTTATCCTCGCACTCCCACGGCAACATGAACCACGCGGTTAAAACCACGTGACTTCCGCTAGTATACGTTTAAAGCGGAAGAATTTATTTGTTAATTTGTTTGAACAATATGTAACATCACACTACGAGTGACAGGAGCAGAGCAGTAACCAAAGACGTGAATGAAACTGCGCTGCGGTCAAAGAAACACACAAATTCTGCCGCTATAAATAATAATATAATAATAATAATAATATTCTACCACATCCACACAGCGCCATCTAGCCCCAAATTAAGCAATTATATTTGCTTGTGTTATGGGTACTAAACAACTGATAAGTAATAATAATAAGTAGTTTAGATATTATTCACGGTAATGCTTAAAAAGCTTTAAAAGACATAAGTTTTCAACCGACCATAAAACAACGAGTTACAACTTGATAGGCATAAAAGTCCCTTGTCCATATATCACACCTCTACATTTACGAGGATAAACCATGCTAGTTTGAATCATCATATTGTATTAACAGTTTATTTGCTTATGATATTACTAGCTTCCTGCAGCGTGTTAAGTTACATTTTTGCCTACTGCTCGGCTCCCGTCGCCAGTAGCGTGATATTACATAGCCAATAACCTTCCTCGAGCACTGGGCTATCAAACGCAAAAAGATTTATTCAAATCTGATTGGTGGTTCCAGAGATTAGCGCGTTTAAACAAGCAAACAAACGAACCTCTTACGCTTTATATAATAGTACTAGCTTTATGTGGTGCGGTTTCACCCGCGTCTTTGCTTACTGCTCTGGTCCCGTCGCCAGTAGCGTGATGTTACATAGCCTATAACCTTCCTCGAGAACTGAGGCTATCATACGCAAAAAGAAATGTGTGAAGGTATTTTTGCCCAATTGCCGAAGTCAAGATGGGTAATGTTTTTCGAGCGTATGTATGCATGTATGTGGTTATGTATGTCTATTTCTTTGGCACGCTCTACAGCCTAAATGGCTTGAGTGTCATTAGATTCCTATTATTTGTGGGAATGACATAGGGTATACAATAGTGCAATGTAGCGTCGGCACGAAAAAAATGGGTTTCTTTCTTTTTTAGTTTGTTTAATGCAGGTGGGGTTTTTGTTGTAAAAACGTATATTTTGCTTGTTATTGTTTCCTTTTAAATTTTATGATAACTAAGATGGTGTTCACCTCATCAGACCCCACTAACAGTAATAACAGGCAGTGTGGAGTCACTTTTATAGTATAATATATACATAATTAAATATTAAACATTTTGAATTTCTCTACATGTATACCTTAATATAACACCTTCAAAATACCTAAGTAATACCCTAATTAAGTCCTTTGCCCGTCTTAATTTACTTTCAAATCTTTGTAGATAAGACAATATAAACTCTATTATGTATCTCGAAGGTGGTATGTTAAATGTTAAACGTTGGGACAATTTACCTATTTATTGTAACTACGTAATGAGGTCGGATACCTTCGTCAGCGAAGATTTGGTGGTCGTGACGTCATTGTACGCTGTGTGATTGCAGATTTTTTATCAAAATTGATGTTTTTGTAACTTTTGTACACTATATTAAAAGTTAAAAAGTGAAGTACAAGTCGGATTTCTACAAAAAAGGTTCCATACTCTAATAATAGTAATAATTAAAGTCTAATAATTAATTAAATATGTTTTTGTCACTAGTTGGCGCCACTTCAAATGTCACATTGGGCCAATCAGGGGCTAACTTTCAAAAAGCGTTTGACAGCTAGACCTTATGCATTGGTGCTGCCATCTGGTGGCCAAAACCCTCTCAGCAATTTTCTTTTGTTCTTATGCACGTGAATTATCTATTTTGTAAATTAAACATTAAAATTTCCGAAATGAACACTGAAAAATATTTGTTTTGATAGCGCTGTCAAAATGGAAGACCTTATATCAAAATGGCGCCAACTGGTGGCGAAAATTTTCCTAAACACCCTAAACATGCAACAAACAAAGATGCAGGCATGAAGGTTCAATAGCTTTGTGTTAAACATAGAAACATTTATCACAGTTTACATGTTGCCTTTACCTTTTGTAGCAATATGCAAATTGAGGCAGCCTGTAAAGCACACATTTTACTTTTTATTTTTTTTCTTTACAACAAAGAAAGCTGTAAGTAATTAATTACTTATAGAGTTAAGTGTATTGCCTGTGTCACTTTGCATGCTACTTGAAACTGTAACTTACAAAAGTTGTAATAACCTGGCGATTAAAAAGAGTGGCCTGAGTTTCTTGCCAGTTCTTCCTATGGCTCTAGCTTCGTCAGCGAACTGGCTGTAGGTTAATTTGCTGACATTTTGTAAACTTTGACTTTCGTAAGTGTTAATTTAATTAACATATATGAATAAACATATTTTCATTTCATTTCATTTCAATTCTAAAGTCATAAGTAGGTATTTTTCACAGTTATTATTTTTTAAAGATGGTGCGAGGTATTATTACAGATACTTCTTTAGCCAATTGAGTGTTCAAGGCTATTGACACGCCACTTTTTATGGCTAACAAAAAAAGCGCATTTCCGATAGTTTTTACTTTGCAGATGAGAAGAGAAAACAAGAACCGTTGCTTAAAAGATTGCAATACCGGCTTTATTACAATCTTACTAAAATGCGACATTTTGGTGTGTATAATTAGTACCACTCAGCGCCTAAACGGTTGAACCGCTTTCGATGAAAATTGGTAACTACCTATGTAGTTAAATTCTCAGCCCAGTTCTCGAGGAAGGTTATAAGCTATGTAACATCACGCTACTGGTGACGGAGGCAAAGCAATAAGCAAAGCGGGTGAAACCGCGCGCGGTAAGCTAGTTTTATATCAAGTAAGGCACACTACAGTCGGGCAACACCGGCAATACACTTAACTCTATAGGTAATTAATTACAGCTTTCTATGTTGTAAAGAAAAAATAAAAAGTAAAATGTGTGCATTACAGGCTACCGCAATTTGCATATTGCTACAAAAGGTAAAGGCAACATGTGAACTGTGATAAATGTTTCTATGTAGGTATTATATAAACTGTTATTATTTCCAGAGGTCAATAAACAAAATATATAATTGTCTTGCTTTACGAATAACCGGTCTTTAAACGACAAGTCAAGATAAAATACCTATACACCATAAATTATTGATATAATTTGTCCTATTCGCACCATGAAAAGTGTCTTTTATCTACTTCTTATAAGGAAAACTAACACATTAAACTTCCTCAATAATACAAAGGTTTCTCAAACAAAATCTATCGCTACTATGTACTCATTTATTATTTAAGTCTGTACAAATTGTACAAGGCAGCTTTAATG
Source organism: Parascotia fuliginaria (assembly GCA_963082885.1). Lineage (NCBI taxonomy): Eukaryota > Metazoa > Arthropoda > Insecta > Lepidoptera > Erebidae > Parascotia > Parascotia fuliginaria. The sequence continues at coordinate 12,344,894 of OY720193.1, read as the reverse complement.
CGTATAATGTTTTCTGCCAGTCAATATTAGGCTCTATTTATACCGATAAACTAGCGGTTGCCAAAGAGGGGGCGTATATTTTTAGTGCCAACATTTTTGTAACATATTTAAATCGGTCTATCAGTTTTTAAGATTAAAATACACTTACAAACGTACGATCAAAGTTTTTTGTTCTGTAATATTAAGATAGATCTACCAACTTACTAATACTTTTCATGCAACAAAACTGTCAGAATTTGTTTTCAAACATCACAGAATCACAGTTCGTACAAATAATGTGATTAGAAAAGCCTTGTAACTCAAAATTCAAGATTTAAGTATTAACATTATCATTGACGAAGTTTATACACACGATGATTACTTTAATAGTACTTGAACAAACGGATCGTGATTTTTGCCCGATTGCCGAGGTTGTTATTTTTGTGTAAAACTTTACCTTCCCTAAGGTAATGTTTTACACAAAAAAAAAACATAAGTATATGTGATTACTACAAAATTGCAACTCGAAATTTCGGAACGTGTGAACATTTGATATGAAATTGTTCATAGGGGAAAGTTACAACAGTTTGCTAAAGCGACGCATTGAGTACCCAGCGAATACAACTTGAAACAACTGAGTATGTTAACATTGTAGCTGACGGCTCTGGAACAAGTTAGTTGCAACACTTTGCGAACCTGCTGAAGCCGTTGTAGTAAATCTAATTAGCGTTTGATGTGAGTTCTGAGGCTGTGGAGAAGGTAGAGAAAGTTATATGTTTGCGTAATATATTTGAATCCTTATATATTATTACTTTATTATAAAGCTAACTGCGTCCAAGACATAGTTTTTGTGATAAATTACTTATGTCGTGAAGTTTCAAGACAAAAAAAATAGCTACAGTTTAATGATCAATATCAGCTGGAATAAGTTTGTGATGAATGATGATCATACAAATCCCGCTAACTGTGTGTGTGTGTGTGTGTTTGTTACCACTCAGCGCCTAAACGGCTCAACCACTTCGATGAAAATCGGTTATTTATAAAGCTAACTATGCCCACGACTTCGCCGATAACTAAAAAAAAATATGCCATGGCTCAATTTTCAAAGAGCAGCGGCAGGAATATGTTTCTAAAGTTGCTTTCGTATAGCATGATCATACAAAACTTCAATAAAAATTCACTTTTAATTTTTTACATTTTATGTTATATTTTTATACGACTCTGACTACTAGACTACTTTGAGATATTAAGTTAGAATAATATGACAAGGCAGTACAAAATGTACGAATGAATCATTTATCTTTACCTTACATCCACAAACCGAAAGGGCACACAAGGTAAAACAAAATTGAATTAATTAAATAATAATTTATGTTCCCGAGCATGACGCGTCGTTGTGGTCAACCATACTGTTACCAACGTGACGTAGTATTCGTCATACTACGAATAATATTACACAATATTAACTTTATCAGTTCTGACGTGACTTTTTATTACGAACGGTAGAAGAGCCAAGGATTTGTGGTCTGTTAAGTCTTTTGTTTTAATTTTCTTTTACACTTTTTTTTACAATCATATTCTATTTAAATAGAATAGAATATCATTGCTTTTGGATCAAAAACGGACAAAATATTATAACTAATAGTAGTTAGTTAGTATTACGGTAGTACCTCCACGCTGATTTCAGCATAAATGGGTCGGATCGTCCGGTGAAGTACTACCCTCTCATATAAGATCGACTTAAGAATAGTAGTTACCGTACTACTGCGTTTCGTTCGGTGAGTGAGAGCGCCGGAGGCCCAATTTTCCCCCTTTCCTCTTTTCTCACCTCCCTCATTCCCTTTCCCTAACCCCATTCCCAGCCACCACAGTGGAGACCACTATACCAGCAGTTTAAGACGATGGCTTTTAGTATAGTGGCCGCCACTTCTGGATTTCACTGTCTGCTTACCATCAGGCGGGGTGGAGTCACTTTGGTAGGCTATAATATAAAAAAAAAGTTTAGGTACAAATGTGTTATGTAAATAAAATTGACGCCTATAATCCTATAATAGGAATCACCAGGCTTCAACTCTCTGGTGATCTGTACCACATGTTTAAATACCACAGACACTAGTCTCTCACAAAGAAATCATTGTTTAAGATTACTTTAGCATTTAAGTGTAACTTTGTAAAAGAGAAAATAAACATTTTGTATCTGTAAAAAATAAAAACTTCTAATAGAGTTTGATGTAGTGTTGAAATCATCCTACTAAGCATGCTACCTTTGGATCATATAAAACTGGATATTATAATTGGTGTAAAATAGACGATATTGGTATTTCAGGCTTTCACTATTCGGTTGTATATGATCGTTCGAATTGTGAGAAAGTTTTAATAAATTGTGTGACGAAACACAAATGAATTTCTTCGTCATTACAGTCTGAACTAATTGTCGTCTGATTCATGCGGAACCTACATAATATTTGAGTGAAATGAATTCTTATTATTATTCTTTAATACCTACAGCATATTTCTGAGTCCAACTGACCCCGATGAGGTTGAAAAAGTGATCAACTCTCTTAAAAACACAACATCGGTTGGTTTTGACAATTTGCCAACTAAACTGATAAAAGCTTGTAATACATATATCGCTGCAGTACTGGCTTACCTAATAAATCTCTCCTTTTCACAGGGAGTCTATCCAATTAGGCTAAAAACAACGGTTATTAAACCTATATATAAGAAAGGTGACAGAGATGAAGTTGCTAACTATCGCCCTATAGCCCTAATACCAGTGTTATCAAAAGTTATTGAAAAAATTATGCATAAGCGTCTCATGTCCTTTATCGTTAAATATAATTTATTATGTCCAGAGCAGCACGGTTTTCAAAAAGGTAAGTCAACAACACTGGCTGTGTTTAAATTAATAAATAACGTAATATACTCTACAAATAAGAAGATACCCGTTACATGTATCTTCTTCGATATGAGCCGTGCTTTTGACTGCGTTTCGCATGAAATACTCCTTAATAAATGTGAAGCATATGGGATACGTGGCTGTGCAAACGAATGGTTAAGGTGCTATCTAGAAGATAGAACTCAACATGTCGTGTTAACTAGTATTAATATAAACAAAGAGGAAGTTGTCTCTAAGTCCAATACAAGAGATAATAGGCTGGGTGTGCCCCAGGGCAGCATTCTGGGTCCACTCCTATTCCTACTCTATATCAACGACCTGCCTTCCGTCACCAAATACCAATGTTACCTTTACGCTGATGATTTTTCTATTGTAATTCCTAAGTCACACTCAAATTATGTTGACGAATTAAATAAAGCCATTCACGATGTCATAGACTGGATGAAGATTAACGGTCTCAAGGTTAATATTAATAAAACTAGCTTCTTGCAGTTTTATAACCAAGGTGCAAAAAAACAGGATCTCAAGCTACAATACGATGATCAATGTTTGACAGAGGTACATGAGACTAAATTTCTTGGTATAACTCTTGACTCAACATGTACTTGGAAACCACATGTAGAGTTAGTAAATAAAAAAATAAATAGGTTCGTGTACGCTTTATGGAGACTAACCAAAATCACAAATAGACAAACGGCTTTAAATGCTTACCATGCCTTTGTGGTATCTAATCTCAGGTACGGGGTTATATTGTGGGGCAACTCAGTCAAATTAAACTGCTTGTTTATAGCACAAAAACAGTGTGTGCGAGCTATCTGCAATGCGGCGCCCTGGGATAGTTGCAAACCTTTATTTCGGAAGCTATCGCTATTAACTCTACCATCCTTGTATATCTTTGAGCTGTGTATGTTCGTCAAAACAAATTTAGGAATATATACACGTCACGAGACAGTTTGCAAATATAGCTCACGTTTTCCTGACAAACTAGTCCTTCCGACCATACGTACAGAGTTATGTAAGAGAAATAGTTATGTAATGTCTATAAAAGTATTTAATCATCTTCCACAACAATTTAGGAACTTAAATTTGTGTAAATTTAAAAAACAATTGCATGGATGGTTAGTAGAGAAATGTTTCTATTCTGTACAAGAATACCTTAATTATAAATTCTGATTGACATTTTATTATTTGGTTTCGAGTGGAGACCTGGTGACCTGTAGCACAGGTAATATATATACCTACCGCAGGCACCAGCGACCCACAACCGGAATTTTGTACTTATACCTTAGCCCTAAGTTGTTTTCACAGTATTTCGGTTTTGGTGAGAAATAAACAAATTATTTATTTATTTATTTATTATTTATTATTGTAATTATGCATGAATTTATTGATCCTGAATTTAATTGACATTTTTATGTAACAAATTGGTAACTTGACTCTTTAAATTTTATTAGTATGAAGAATATACATTTTAGATTTAATTACAAATATTTGTATGCCATGGAAATGGTAAATGTGCTGGACTTCCACTGTAATGACACCAATATGTATCCACATTTGAACAAATAAATGCATTTCATTTCATTTCATTTCATTTCTTATTTATGTTGCGTGCTGACCACAAGAGTAGCTGGTGACAAATCCAATTCTCAGTTGATGTTACTTAATTTGTTAATATTAATGTATGTCTGTTTGTTACCAGATGAGGGGCAGGGCCGCGTGACCACGGACGGGCTGCTAAGCGCCCTGGCCCGCCTGCGCCGCGCCCCTCCCCAGCTCCCACACCCCACACCACACTCGCCACGCTCCGTAAGTAACATCATCAGACTCTTAGTTTACTCTTAAGTAGTCTTCTACCATAAAACTTGGATACGGAAGACACTATCTATTGAAACTTACTTTTTATTACCAGCATTTCGGGAGTAGTAGGTAGTCAGTATTTTGCAGGAAGGATTCTAATACTGTCATGAGTCATCAACAGTAACATTTACACCAACTTGGTAATTATAGACTTTTGACAGTACATAACTATTTGAAACCATTAAAACCCCTTATTGTACATAATACCTACAAGTTCAACATGAGTACAGCTATTTACATTCACACGCACAACATTTAAATAGATAATAACACACAATATTTGAACTGGCTGGAATATAACAAAGGGCTCCAGCTCATTTTCGCTGGACCCTTACAACTGAGTTGACAACAATAACACGTAAAGGTACACAAAGAAGACATAAGATGACAAAACATATTAAGCATAAAATAAAAGAACACATTAAAAGCAAAAAAATAAAGTATATTATTATACTAGATTTCCGTGACGCGGTTTCAATCCGCGTCTTTGCTTATTGCTTTGCTCTCGTTGCCAGTAGCGTGATGTTACAAAGCCTATAACCTTCCTCAAGAACTGAGCTATCATACGCAAAAAGAATTTTTCTAATCCGACTGGTAATTCCAGAGATTAGCGCGTTCAAACAAACAAACAAAATCTTCCGCTTTATATTATGATAGTATAGATTATTATATCCGTTATAAATCCTCATATCTTTGTACAGACGCGGATAGTAACCAGTAGACCAACACAAAAGCAAACAAACTAATACACTTTATAACTTATGATATGGCATCCATAATTTAGATTAATGTTGTATTTAATAGAATTATATCACAACGTAAACTTAACAATATTCCAAACTCATCTGTCATGTTGTTAAGTCATGCGAAAACGCGTTCCCGGAACTGACGCGTGCTTTACCTTTAACTGACTTAACTTTAATATTTAAGCGTCTTATGTCTTGGTAAAGGTATTACGGAGGTCGGTAAGGTAATGTATCTACTAGCAGTCTCATCAGTTATCACAGTTGCCCGTGTGTTTGATGATTTATAACTTCTTTTCGTGGTTTGACCGCTATTATTCGGTTAAATAGAGATATCCTCCCACTTTCTGAAAGGCAGATTAACAAAATATTAACCTATCACCTGTTAAGTCTCTTGTGAAGTACCTAAAAGCTTGGATAAATAGTTTAATTTGATCTAATTACTAACTATTTAGATCAAATTAAAATAATTAAGTATTCATGCATTTAGCAACCCAATTGGTACTTCACATGAGATTTAACAAGAGATTAGTTAATTTTTCGTTGATTAGCTTTTCAGAAACTGGAGGATAGGGATTATTCCCATCTGTCCCCCTAGTTTGTCCTCCTAGTGACAGATGGGAAAATTAGTTTACATTACATTACATATAATTAGTTACACACACACACACACTTGTCTCCCTGTTAACAACGGGGGACAGGTGTGTGTGTTGAATTTTCTATACGCACACTACTAACACAGCACAAAATTAAATAGTAATAGGCTGTCTTAACGCCTTCTTATGGACTTCGAAATAAAAAGTATTTAAAAATTAGTGTTCTCGAAGTGAAGGTATAGTGAAGTTTAAAGATAATGACCTAATGCTTAAATCTAAAGATTGAGGTTTGCTTCAGAAGTGCTAGTTACTAGTTACACAAACTAATTTTTTCTTTAAGCCATTCCACCATCGCTATCCTTAAAGAACTAATATTATTTTAAAACGTTTCAAATAGGACAATTTCGATTGCTAGTACTTTATAATATTCTTTTTATTACTTTACAAAACCGATAATTTTTTTTTTAAAAACCACATTATTTTAAGGGCTACTATTTTGTTAACATATTTCTAAGAGAAAATCGACATCATAAATAACATAGGGGACAATTTAATGTGTGGTAATTACGTGTGTAAATGACACACAATTAATGATAACGTAGGAGTATCTTTTAACTTTGTGTTTATAGCTAGAAGGTATATACCGTCGGTAACCAATTTTATTAAAGAATAGCTTTCTGTGGCGCGGTTTTACCCGTGTCTTTGCTTACTGCTCTGCTAGTCGCCAGTAGCGTGATGTTTATAGCCTATAACCTTCCCTGAAAACTGGGCTGTCATAAGAAAATTTTTCAAATCCGACTGGTAGTCCCAGAGATTCAGCGCGTTCAAACAAACAAACTTTTCCGCTACAGCTTTGCTGCCAACATGGAAAGTAGAACTTGCCCCCAGTGCCACCCGGGCCAAATGTGTTTTTTATTTAATTCACAGAAAAAAAACCGTTTAAAATATCAAAAAAATTTAAAAAATGAAGTTCGGTATTGCAAGCGCAGTGCCACTATAAAAACAAAGACTCTCCCGCGATGCCGACATCGCACTGAGTGTAGGAAATATACAGGCAATAGCCCGCACCTGTGCGTGGCCGGAGCCCAGGCCACACCCCCTTCCCCGCACCGGTATGTGCTCGGCAGCGAAGCTGTTAAATAAATAGTATAGATATAGTAATTAATTATTAGTATTTGTGTGCATGAACGTGGCTATTTGCATTGGTCTGGGTGTTACTATGTATAATATGTATGTATTTACAGAAACAAAAGAATATAAGTATGTTTATCCGCATTCTACGACCTATATCACAAGCTATTAATATATGCTTACTTTGGGTCTAAATGGCGTTGGGTGGTTGTTGTGGTGTTATTATATTAATTAGTTTACACACAGTGTCTATGCCTCTATGTTTGCTTGTCACAGGTCAGCTGGAAGAGATTTCTTTTGAAATAAGCAAAACCTTTGTGCTCTTCATACAATTCTTTTCCTATAATTTTGTATTGTGCGCGTACATAAATAATAAATAAATAATTTAGGTTTTTAAACTATGGGCTGTTGGGTTGTCTGCCACTGTAAGCAATAAAAAAAATTACACTAAAAAGTAATTTTATCATATTTAAAAAGCACTAAATTACTACTTACTATAAGGGTTATAACACGACACTATACATATAGGTGTATAGTGTCTTGAGGCATTGAGGTGAAGGTGGTGAAAATAATCTTGCCTATATCGAAAGGAGTAGGTAAAAACGTTTTTAACTGGGTCGGCAACGCGCTAGTGGTACTCCAGATTTTTTTTTTTTTTCTTTTTTTTTTTTATTGGCCTACCAAAATGACTCCACCACGCCTGGTGGTAAGCAGTCAGTGGAATCTAGAAATGGTGGCCACCATACCATCTTCTTAAACTGCTGGTATGGTGGCCTCCACTATGGCGGCTGGGAATGGGGTTAGGGGAAGGGAATGAGGGAGGTGAGGAAAGAGGAAAGGGGGGAAATTAGGCCTCCGGCGCTCTCACTCACCAAGCGAAACGCAGTAGTACGGATACTACTACTCTTACGTCGATCTTCTATGAGAGGGTAGTACTTCCCCGGACGATCCGACCCATTCATGCTGAAACCAGCGTGGATCAACTACAAATAAAATTAGTAATAGCATAATTGCTAATAGAATAGAACAGATTAAAAAATTTATTTATCTGACATAAGCTAACGACAATGTTGGCGTCAGCTTAAGTCAATCCCATAATTTTTTTATTAAATTCTATGAATAGAATAGAAATCTATGCCACTAGTCTAGGGCCTCTGCTTTATTGCAAGCGTTCATAGACTATGGTTACTGCTTACTACCTGGAGCCTAAGTCTGCTATAACAATAGTGTCAGAATGGTCGATAATAATTGATCTCTTATTGGTTGAAACTTGTCAAAATCAACCATTATGAGATCAATGATCGACCATTCTGACACTAATGTGATAGCAGATGTGGACCCCAGGCCGACTGTATGCTAGTTTGACACTTTAGTCGTATAAAACACATCTCACCCAGACCTAGGTCATGCATTTTTTATGCGCGTTAAATACATATATTACCCAGAGAAGATACAATATATATTGTACTTGGTACAATCGAGGATACTACCTTTTCTCTTTATGCCAATCTCGTTATCTGATCTCCGGGGTGGCCCCAGTATCAAATCGACAAAGTTACGGATAACCATCTTACTTAGCTCGACCTTTGTACTAACAAAAGAAAAACTAAATTAACTTTGGAAGTTGATATGAACGTCGTAATTGTATCTTTCATAAGTATAAAGAAATGACATTATAATTCTAACCAAAGCGCGGATTCACCCGCGTTAAGTTACATCTTTGGTTACTGCTCTGCTCCCGTCGCTAGTAGCGTGATGTTAAATAACCTATAACTTGCCTCGAGAACTAAGCTATCAATCGTAGAAAGAATTATTCAAATCTGAACTGAAGTTCCAGAGATTAGCGCATTAAACAAACAAACTCTACCGCTTTATATAATAGTATAGATACCAACAACCTCCACGGTCCTCTTCCTTTTCCTTCCTCATTCTCTCTACATGATCGACAACGTCTTGATTGTTACCTTAGCCTTGTTTTTATGGTGGTTAAAGGACACCATCATGTCCAAAGGTTACGGTACCTATAGAGATGGCTGTGTTTTCCAAACATTGCAGAAATAATGCTTATAAAACACAACCAAACTGTTTGCGGACCACGGATAAGAGTATGAGGAAGGAAAAGGGAAAGAGGAGAGGACCGAGATAAGAGTGTATTTGGGCCGCTGGCGCTCTCACTCACCGAACGAAACTGGCCCATTCTTGCTGAAACCAGCGAAGTAAAAAAAAATATTTTGTTTAACACCGATGGTTTGACTAAATATGTAAATAAATTATATAATACAAGCTGTTGCCCGCAGCTCCACCCTCGGTTATATCGCATTTTTCATACAAACTTTCATCCCCTATTTCAATCCCTTCAAGCCATTTTTTCGCGATAAAAGATAGCCTATGTTGTTTCCCAAGGTCTATTCAATCTCCATATTAAATTTCATCAATATCGGATTAGTAGTTTAGGCGTGAAAGCGTAACAGACAGACAGAGTTAATTTCTCATTTATAATATTAGTATGGAGGGTCACTAGTTTGTATAATACATAATTCGCTATTAAACATCACTTAGTCTTCTTGACGTCTAAACCAAAATCATAAAAACTAATTCAATTACAATTTTGCTTGCTCAAACACCTGTACAGCACAAAAGTCTTCTGAAGTTCCTTTGTTTAGCTCAATCCTTTCAAACAATGTTGACAATCCCAACAGCATGCGCGACTAATTTCTAACTAACATCCAGCTACTAAATAATTAAAAATACTTCATAGAAAAGCCACCAACAAAAAATAGTAACATTACTGCGGCTCGGTTTACAGTTGACAAGCTCCGGCCGACTGTAATAATCGTTTACGTGATATAATCACTATAGACAGAGGAAAGCCTTATTTAATGTGCCATTACATCGCTATTGTTTTCATTTATTATGTCACATTGTCAAAGTAATGTTTTATTTGCGTCTTTTGTGAGTTGGGTTGGTTTTTTGGCATTGTTTCTTTATTTTATTCATTCATTGCCTTTTAATTTAGAGCCTTCTCTGCTCTATTTAGTATGTCAATATATTTTAAATTAATCTATCTCGGCAACCAGACTCACACACACACACACACACACACACACACACACACACACACACACACACACACACACGCGCGCGCGCGCACACACGCATGCAAGCACGCACGCACGCACACGCACACACTAATTAATAGGATTACTTTTATTATTTATTTACTTTTGTCCGTTGACTTCTTCTCTCCTATTCTATGTCTCTTTATGTGTACAGTAAGTTGATAACTTGGATAATAATATGTCGTTGTGCTTTCTTTGCAAAGATCTCAAATTAAATAGCTATGCCTCTGCTCGTAGGTTATGGTAAGTACTAGACAAGTGTCATAGATTTTATATTCTATTCATTCTATTCATATTATAGAATAGATTGAAAAAAGTATGTGATTGATATTAGCGAACGCCGACATTGTCGTTAGCTTATGTCAATCCCATACATTTTTAATCTATTCTATGAATAGTATAGAAATATATGCCACTGTCTAGGGCCTCAGTTATATTTGGTACTAGCTGTGCCCGCGACTTCGTCCGCGTGGAATAGTGATTTTAGGCAGCATTTTTTGGATATATCTTTTGGTTTGTTTTGAATTATAAACATCTTCGTTTAGGTGAATAAGAAAAATCTTTACAGTAAATGCTTCTCTATCTACGATATTAGACGTATAGCCATCGCGGATCAAAGCCATACAGGCTGCTAGGATTACTTACACGTGGCAAATCCACATAAAGCTGACCATGCGAAAAACAGTTAATATTTAGATCCACACTCATTAATTGTCATCGCGAAACATAGGCTCACTGGAAACTGAACTCTTTTAAAACTAAACGGGAAATTGTTTGGAATGAAAGGAATCCGAGGAATAAAAACGCTATAAGTTTTTTTTTTATATTAGCCTGCCAAAGTGCCTCTACTCTGGCTGATGGTAAGCAGTCAGTGGAATCCAGAAGTAGTGGACACCATTCCAAAAGCCAAACTACTGGTATGGTGGCCTCCACTATGGCGGCTTAGTGAGATGCTTCTTCACGCCTCGCTTAAAAGTCCCAGGATGAAAGTTAGGTAGGAACACATGCGCTGGTAAAGAGTTCCAGGCTTTAATTGAGCGACAAAAGTATAAAGTGCTGAACCGTTTGGTTCGAGACCCTTTAGATTGCACTGTGAAAGGGTAGCACTTTAGTCCCGCACGTGTCGTTCTGGATAAAAAGGGAGAGGGTAGAATTAATTTAAAGAGCTGTTGAGAAGACTCTCCGTGGTAAAGGCGATAGAAGACGGCCGTTGAGGAGGCGATGTCTCTTCGCAGCTGTAAAGGCTCAAGGGTCTTAGGCCTCCGGGCTTCCATGATACGGACTGCTCGCACTCGACTTCGTTCGCGTGAAAATTCAGATGTGTGCCTGTATGAGAATATTTCTTACCTAATCTTACGGCAATCGTACATTGTATATTAGTAATAAATATCAGTATAATCCGTCTCTAAGGCGAATCCGATTTAAATCTATTCACCCGCTACCCCTAAAACAGACGAAATTTTGCGATATTTAACGAAACTTGGCACTCCTATTTTCAAAAACTATAGAAGCTCCATACAAATTTTGTTCCCCTTTATACTCCAGGGAAATAAATTTCGCAAAATCCTGTCTTAGAGAGCACCTATTTCCAAAATTTGAAACTCCTAGCACTTGTAGTTTCTGAGATTTCGTGATGAGTGAGTGAGTGAGTGACCTTTCGTTTTTATATATGTATAGCTTCTGCCCGCGGCTTCGCTCTCATGAATATCGTTTTTCAATAGACATTTTTATATAGTTTAAATACTGTTTTGCATACTATTTCTAATCTCATCATCATCACCATTCGTACAAACCCTCTTTCACCTACCTAAAGATATCCCCCGTAAAACAACATACAATACACAAAGGCAAATTTTCACTACAATAACTTTCCCCTTCCCCTCCCTTCCTCTCCCTTTAGACGTATAGCCATCAGGGATCAAAGCGTACAGGCTGCTAGTAATGCTAACACGTGATAGAGCCACATAAAGCTGACCGAAAAACAGCTAATACTTAGATCCACACCCACAACTTTTAGTGTCTTACCTTTACTTTAATTACTTAATTAATTAATTACTTTAATTAGTCATCGCAAAACATAGGCTCACTGGAAGCTGGACTCGTTTAAAACTAAATGAAAGACTGTTTAGAATGACAGGAATTCGAGGAATAAAAACACTATCAGCTATTCCGCAACCTGTTAAAATATCTGCTTCTATAAGATTTCGTAGTAAATTAACGAATGTTCGATGTGATTCTTTAAATTGGCATAACTTTTTTATTTATGAACCGATTGACATGAAACAAACACTAAATGTTAAGTGAAGCTTACCACAATATATTAGTGAAAACCATATTTAAATCGTATAAGCCGTTTCTGAGATTAGCGTGCACAAACGCACAGACAAACAGACAAACAGACAAAAATTTAAAAAAAACATTGTTTTGGGTTCTATTTGCGTTGATATAAGTCCTAATAGTATTTTTTCTCATATATCTTCCATGTACAGACAGCGATCGGTTACATTTTTATTATATGTATAGATTACTATGTCAACGATTAAGTACATACAAATTTTTTCAAGAGTAATGAATGATCCACAATTTTAGGAAGTATCTACCGTTTACCGCGTAAATCTTCAAAAGTTGAAATAGTTAAGTATTTGATACTTAATTTTTTAACGCCAAGACTAAATGATTTAGTTTATTAGATTTTAATGTCCTTTTCCATAATGATAAGTAGGTACACAAAATTGATGATATACAGACAGAAATAAGGTTTAATAAGCAGCCAAATTGAAGTAGGTATCAGTCGACAATAAATGAGTTTAAGAACTTAACGCATCAGGCGTTAAGTTAAAATATTTGCAATGTTACACTCGTACTATCAGTTGCAATTTTATCTGTGGGACAACAGTGTATGTACTCATATACAAAATTAAACATTTATATTTTGATAAAATAAAACAAAATCTTTACTCTACCTATACTATTATATAAAGTGGTTGAGTTTGTTTGTTTGTTTAAACGCGCTAATCTCTGGAACTTCCAGTCCGATTTAAAAAAATCTTTTTGCGTATAATAGCCTAGTTTTTGAGGAAGGTTATAGACTATGTAACATCACGCTATTGGCGACGGGAGCAGAGCAGTAAGAAAAGACGCGGGTAAAACCGCGCTGCAGAAAGCTAATTAATTAAATATTACTAAAGGTAACTCAAAAGGCGTAATAAATATAGATACGGTTTTTTAGACTTAAGTCATGTACATCGCTAGAAATCCTCATCGATTAGTATCCTTGGCAACAACCTGGCATTCTTTGGCACAGGTTTGCCAACCGCGTGCCAAACGAGCGTTACCGTAACACTACTGGCACGCTATGCCAGATATTATTAGTTTTAGCTAGTTGATAGAAATAATAACTGTAAATGTTTTTAGTTAGACAATTTAGTAAATTTTTTTTCAACACGTGCGGGATTGAACTTACACCCTCTCTCAGTGGAATCTAAAGGGTCTCGAACCAAACGGTTCAGCACTTCATACTTTTGTCGCTCAATTAAAGCCTGGAACTCTTTACCAGCGCATGTGTTCCCATCTAATTATGATCCTTAGCCTATAATGCAGGGCGTGGCATAGTATCTCGCTAAGCCGCCATAGTGGAGGCCACCATACCAGTAGTTTGTCTTTTGGAATGGTGTCCACCACTTCTGGATTCCACTGACTGCTTACCATCAGGCAGAGTCAAGTCACTTTGGTAGGTTAATATAAAAAAGCCACTAAAAATAATTATTAAAGTTCTTACAGAAATTTACGGACAGTCGGCATTTGTGTTAAAATATTTTAATTTATTCACGTTACTTTGATCAATGAACATTTTATTTCATTGGCTCTCATGAATCACTCATTCATTATTTTACGTAATCAAATTATAATTCTGAAAGTTAAATAAAAATGCTCTTTCCCTTGTGGGAATTTTAAATATAGTCTTTAATCAATAGGACATTTTAATATGGTTTAATCTTGCTTCTGGTTAGTGCCTATCAATATATTTCAAGACATTTTGAATGTGTTACCTGCGTTATTTAAGTGCAATCAATGCAGTTGCTAGTTTTTACATACATACATAGCTACACGTCTTTTATCCCCAAAGGGGTAGGCAGAGGTATTTAACCACCCACCTTACATGTTTTTAATTTTTTTAATTACACGGTACGAGCCTGTTGCTGTTGTTAGTTTTTGTTTTAAGTATTTTCTTTGTAGGAATTTCTGAGCCTTTGTAACTTTGTATTGTCCCTAAAGAGAGTAACGGTGCATCCACACCGCACTTTTTGTTAATCAATTTTTCCAAATTCTTACTGAGCAACATTTGATATCAAATGTTATTTATTTTTGGTATATGTTGTTTATGTTGTTGTTGTTCGTGTTACCTTTTGTTGATCATCGTTGCTGTAACAATCGATAACATTATTCTTTGTTATATTTTGTTAATTTATGTTATGGCCGCGATGAGTAATTATCAACAAATACTAATAAGGAGCCACACAAGTTACATATTATTACCGTGTTGTACCACAAAAGTTAACTCCGGTTTGGATGCACGGTAAAGGAACTACTGAGAAAGTTTCAAAGTATAATATTCAGGTTTTTAATTATGATCATACCAGCCAAAAGACGTCCACGGTCGAATGGCCCCTAGTTAAGGGGGTATGAACTCTGTTGCGTAGGTAATGCACTCTGACACAGGTACTCACCGGTCACGGGTGCTTCGGCACGTACCTGTGTCTCATAGGCCGGAAGCAGACGTCCGTCTGCCACCATTGCAGAGTCTGTCCGCGCGACACGGCGCTCCACACGCTCGTGGAGTGTCCAGCGTGGGCGGACCAGCGCCGCGACCTTATTGCGGCGCTCGCGACGGCCCAACTCTCGCTGTCGGCCGTGGTTCTGTCCATGGTCCGCAGCGAGAGGGCTTTGGAGGGGGTCGCCTCCTTTTGCGAGCAGGTAATGCTCGCCAAGGAGGCGGCCGAGCGGGAGAGGGAGCTGACCACCTTGCTCCACGCCCGTCGCGCCCGCCCCGGACGTCGCCGTGGGGCGCTCCGGGATCTCCAGCCACCGTATTTTTTTTACAAAATCCTATTTCCAACTAACAGAGTTAAAGCAACTGTTTGTTACAAATGAAGCGTACAAAACGTTCATATTTTTGTGTAAAAACTTTATCTGTCGTTTTGTTCAATTTGCTTTGTTAGTGTACTAAAAGCTTACTAGCCACTGAATCGGAATACATTTATAGAAAAGCGGAATGTTATTCATTGATTAAACACAAAATCTATTTTTTATACCTATGTTAACGGTAGTAGATCCACGCTGGTTTTAGCATGAATGGGTCGGATCACCCCGTGAAGTACTACCCTCTCATAGAAGATCGACGTAAGAGTAGTAGTATCCGTACTACTGCGTTTCGTTCGGTGTGTGATAGCGCCAGATGCTCAATTGCCCACCTTTCCTATTTTCTCACCTCCCTCATTCCTTTCCCTTACCCCATTCCCAGCCGCCATAGTGGAGGCCACCTTATAAGCAGAATAAAACTATGGCTTGTGGTATAGTGGCCACCACTTCTGGATTCCACTGACTGCTTACCATCAGGCGGGGTGGAGTCACTTTGGCAGGCTAATATATATATATATAAACTGTAACCTAAGTGGTAACAAATAATCATACGGGCCTATTGATTCTATGAACTTACTCGTAGCTTTGTACTCTTAAATGAAAGAAAGAAAGAAAGTTGCAGAAAAATGCTAAGACACAATCAAGCCATTGTCAATCATCAAAAAAAAGATATGAGAGAGGAAAAGGAAAAGGAAGGGAGTAATGAGGGGGTTTGGGAAATATTTCGCCACCAGTTGGTGCCACTTCAACTGTCACATTGGGCCAATCAGGGGTTAACTTTCAAAAAGCGCTTGACAGCTAGACCTGACCTGCCCTCTCGTGGGCGCAAATTTAGAAAATCCTCTCAGCAATTGAAAATCCTCTCAGCAATTTTCTTTTGTCCTTAAGCACGTTATTTATTCATTTTATAAATTAAACATTAAAATTGTCGAAATGAACACTGAATAAAATTATTCTTAGAAAAAAAATGAAAACCGACTTCAAACAACACCTACATGTTCAATCCTTAACTAAAAAGTAGAAAATAATATTTTAATTACTTCATAGCAAAGAACATTAAAGGGGAATCAACGCTATCCTTGATACCTATAATACTTTACTATTTATAGTTTTTAATCAGTTATTTTGGAGTCGGTGCCAGCCAAGAAGGATCTTTAATTTTGTCTTTGCAACCAACTTTTGTAATGCACGGGGCGGTAATTGCACGCGTGGGGGGATATGCCTGAGTGTACTACCCGAACGCGGTCATACTCGTGAACGCAGACGTCATTTGATAGTTGTGTTCAGATATGCTTAAAAAATTTGACGCGCACTTATTAGATTCCGTTCGATTTCTTGTATTAAATCTATATTTTTCATTCATATATTAATAGATTAATCAAGAAGGTTTTTTTTTGCTAGTAGGTAGGTTATTTTTGTGAAGGTCATTATGATCCTTCTTGGCTGGCACCGACTCCAAAATAACTGATTAATAAAAACTATAAATAGTAAAGTATTATAGGTATCAAGGATTGCGTTGATTCCCCTTTAATGTTCTTTGCTATGAAGTAATTAAAATATTATTTTCTACTTTTTAGTTAAGGATTGAACATGTAGGTGTTGTTTGAAGTCGGTTTTCATTTTTTTTCTAAAAATAATTTTATTTTTAAACTATTAGTGGGAATTAATTGTGTATAAATATATTCAATATGGGTAGAACTACTAAACGTGCTGCGCAAATGAGACAGCGCCGCGCCGTTTGAAAGAAAGTAGAGACGAGAGGTAAGTTTGTAAATAGAGATATAAGGTCCTTGTCAACACTTTCCCGATCGCTAAACCCTGAATCCCAGAAACCACAAATCAAAACAAAAAAGTGATGATCTACCAACAATAAAGAATCATCAAAAATCATAATTTAACTGACCGAGCAATCGCTCAGATATACATAAAATGCATACGGTCACTCATCCAGGGCCATTTCGTTTCTAACAAAAAATGAATTTTGAAAATTACTTCGCACTTGTAGCATGGACATGTCAATGTCAGATAATTCGTCGCAAAAGACATCGACGTGTTGCTTTACACGTCTTCACTTCTTGCAAACGTTTTGTTACAAAATATTAAATTGAAGCCAAACTACTAAATCATTCTTTATAAAAAAAACATGGGACCCCATTTCGGAGTATACCCTTTCAAATAAAAGAAGAATTTTCCAGATTGGTTTATAAATGACGGAGTTAAGTTGTAACAAACATGCAACCATTGAACCATTTCTTATAATAAAAAAATGGGACCAATTTCAGAGTATACCCTCTCAAATAAAAAAAAAATTTCAAATCGGTTCATAAATGACCGAGATATGAGGTAACAAACATACAAAAAAAAAAAAAACATACGACCCGAATTGATAACCTCCTCCTTTTTGAAGTCGGTTAAAAATATTTGTTCTGATAGCGCTGTCAAAATTGAAGACCTTTTACCAAAGTGGCGGCAACTGCTGGCGAAAATTTTCCGAAGCACCCTCATTGATTAATCGCTTTTACTTACTAAATGCAAAGCTTGTGTTGATGATAGCGGTAAAACAACAATGCCCTTAGCACCTTTAAGGTCCCGGAGTGACATTAACTTACCAGAAAATCGGCCAAAAAGGCAACATAAATAATGAAACACTAGCTTCACGCAGTGCGGTTTCACCCGCATTAAGTTACATCTTTGTTTACTGCTCTGCTCCCGTCGCTGCTAGCGTGGTGTTACACAGCCTCCAACCTTCCTTGAGAACTGGGTTATCATACGCAAAAGATTTTTTCTAATCCCACTGGTAATTTCAGAGATTAGCGCGTTCAAACAAACAAACTCATCTGCTGTATATAATAGTACTAGCTTACTGCGGCGCGGTTTCACCCACGTCTTTGCTTACTGCTCTGCTCCCGTCGCCAGTAGCGTGATGTTACATAGCCAAGGTTATAACCTTCCTAAAAAACTGGGCTATCATACGCAAAAATAACTATTCAAATCCGACTGATAGGTTTAGAGATTAATGCGTCATAACAAACAAACTCTTCTCCTTTTTAAAATACATAGTATAGATAAATTAATGTAACTGCACCGTTGGTCTAGTGGTTAGTGTAACTGACTGCGACGCCGGGTGTCGTGGGTTCGATTCCCGCGGAAGGCAAATATTTTTGTGATGAAAATTTATATATATGAATATTTACAAAAAAAAAAGTATGTATATGTATTATATTTCAGTTATCTAGTACCCATAACACAAGCACTGCTTAGCTTGGGACTAGACGACAGTGTGTGATAGTGTCCACATATTATTATTATTATTATTATATTAAATTAGGTGGCCATTTATCAGATAGTTATAATATAATTGCATATTAATAACAGTGCACAACCTTGGCCATGCTTTTAACAAGACTATAAAGCACAAAGACGGACCAGTGGACTGGCAGTAACGCAGTTAGCCGTTCGACCGGCTCTCACAGCTCGATACGTCCCAAAGAATTATATTGTCGGATCAAATTGCCCTGTTTCAGGGCTTTCTATGTGGCCTTATATTAAAATTCTGTTGCGATGATACTGCATAACTTAGTACAAGTTTCTTCAACGTTATATGGTTTGTAAAATAAAAGATTCTTGAAAGGAAGCAATTCGAATAGCCCATCTGAAAAATTACCTTTTCTATTTAGGAGATTGGCTAGCTATGACAGCGAGAAGGCTTCGTCCGCGCTGAAAATATGTTTATGTGTCCCTCGGAAACCAGACCGATTTTTGGGATAAAAAGTAGCCTATGTCCAGCGAATCTATCTAAGTACATACCATACCAATTTTCATCGAAATCGGTTCCGCCGTTTCGGCGCTGAGTGGTAACAAACACACACAAACTTTCGCACTTATAATGTTAGTAAAATCAGTGTTTCATCTGTTTTTTCAAAGTTCTCAGCGATAGCTGGAGACTATAAGACCGTAAGCCACTGCGCCCTTGACTTCTCAAGTCTAATGAGACTACACTAATATTATAAAGAGGAAAGATTTGTATTTTTGTATGCAACGAATAACCTCAAAAACTACTGGACCGATTTCAAAAATTCTTTTACCATTAGAAAGCTACATTATCACTGAGTAACATAGGCTATATTTTACGGGAACGTAAACCACGCGTGTGAAACCGCGTGACGTCCACTAGTGTAAGATAAACAGCAACGAATTAAATGATTGTTTCTTTGTTTGTTCTTGGTTTTATCATTAACTTTTATGTTTTTCATTCTGCTATTAGGTATAAAAATTTAACAAAAGACACGCCAGAGCGACTGTTATAAACGGTTTCAATGAGGGTGTTTAGGAAAATTTTCGCCACCAGGCCAATCAGGGGTTAGCTTTCAAAAAGCGCTTGACAGCTAGACCTGACGCATCGGTGCTGCCCCCTTGTGGACGCCATTTTTGAAAACCCTCACAGCAGTTTTGTTTTATCCATATGCATGTGAATGTGAACATTAAAATTTCCGAAATGAACACTGAAAAATATTTGTTTTGATAGTGCTGTCAAAATGGAAGACCTTTTACCAAAATCGAACCCGCGACCTCTGCGTTGCAGTCCATACACAGTACCACCGAACCACAGAGGCAGTCAATAATAGTCTTACTCAAAAAAAAAATATTTTACTTTCACTTTAACTCTCTCTTTTAACTGCATGACCTTATAATAAATACTGGCAAAACAATATTTATCACGAAGTTAATAACACTATAATTATACAATGTATTCATGTGTATTCTTTAAAATAACTCTTTGATTGACCCTTCAATACCGTCAATTTCCCTTCAGAAGGTCCTTCGGCGTTGAGATCGACCGCACTGTTGACCGCTCAACAAAGATTAGACCCTTGGTCCTGTAAGGGTTTGGTGCCTCGATACTTGGTAGATAATCTATCAATTGTGTTATAAGCTTTATTCACCTCAATTGACATTTGATTTCCAACACGTGTGGACCTCTATTTTGTTAACATTGTGGTACAGCAAGTGGTAGTGTTCAACAAAAGATTGTATGATGATATGCTTTTGTTGTATCCCCCCGAGAACCAGGCCGATTTTTCAATTATCTACATATAAATTTTCATCGATATCAGTTTAGTCGATTAGGCGCTAAGTGGTAACAAACACACACACACACATACACACATACAAACTTTCACATTTATAATATTAATAGGATTATTCATTATTTTTGCAAATAATCTGTTTGATTTTGTGTTTGTCTAAAATTATTCTATATTTCAAAATTGGCTTTTTTTGAAACGGATGAAAAACAGACACAGGTCCTTCGTCTCAAGACTCAAAATCTCTGCGTTCCGCTTCCCTTTTTTTTCCACTTACATTTACAATTTTTTTTATAATCGGAACAGCTTTATGTTTTCAAAGCAATGTTCCTGCTATGCTTAGATTATAGTCATGTTCCTAGACCACGTTAGCTACTCTTACTTACAGGAAGGCCGTATACTTTTGTCACCATAGATTATACTAGTCTTCCGCGGATTCTTAAGTTACATCTTTGATTGTTGCTTTGCACCCGTCGCCAATAGCATGATGTTATATAGCCTAAAACCTTTCTCAAGAAATGGGTTATTTTAATTTGATTTTGAATTATTTAAATCGTTTAGTTTAGGAGATTAGCGCATTCAAACAAACAAACAACCTCTTCCGTTTTATACATATAATAGTATAGATTTCAATTAGAATTAATTTTTTTCGGACCAGCTCCATATAGTGTTAGTAACAATTTTTGTCATCGCATTTGTAGACAAGTAAATTGACCTAGGGTTTAGTTAGGGCACTATAATTTGAAAAAGTGAAGCTATTATAATACAACCAATTTACTTAATGAAATAATACATATCAAATATTACATCTAATTTCTTGATTATTCCAAAGTATTTTTCGACAATTTATCTTCCATTATATAAATATGTTGCGCGTGTGTAGCGATTAGACGTATAGTGTCCACGTGTGTGCGTGTGAAGGGTGTGTGTATTCAACAAATTGTTCTTATATTACAAGCATGGATAATTATTTTAATTTAATCTATTTAGTGTATTGACACGTCGTTGTACAAAAGTATTAGTGTGATGAACTGATGTATGATAGTGAACACACAAAAATAGATTACTTTTAAATTAATAGAATATATTGACTTGTGTGTATTTATGTAATTTGGTAATGTTTTATAATGTCTACTCTTGTGATATAGTGGTTTAACTGTTTACCACAGGATCGAACTACCGACAAAAAAAATTTTTTTTCACCTAAAGTTCTGGTTCCCTAAATGTGGGAATGATGGTTATTCGTTTTACAAAAAGTAAATGATTGCTTTAAAACTGAATATAAACAGAGTATTAAGTAAGTACGAAGATTCGTATAGGTTTAGTACAAGCTAATCCTCTTACCAAGCGTGGCATCTATAACAAAAACTGTCTAAACGTAATGTAAGAAGGATGTCTTTGTTGAACAGGAGATGTCGTTTGGTTAAAACAATGAACACCTGAGTTTACGAAAATTAAGAATAAAAACTAAAACGGGAACTCAAGTATACTATGTAACCGAAGTTTAAAATATTGTAGAGGTAATTAAGTGATCCTTGACCTACCCTTCCGTTTTCTCTGCATACAATTCGCATAATGAAAACTTTACCGCAAGCTCGCTTTATACAAACAATAACTTATTAAACTCAAAGACATTTTGTAGATATTAGTACTGTACCTACGAAAAGTTTCAGCGTCATTTCAACGATTCAATCAAATGATTTCTTAAAGTCCCATCCCACAAGTTTGGGAACACGATTTACAGATACAATCTAATACTTGATATAAAAAAGTTCGTCATCAAAGTTTTAAATAGCGTTTATACATCCCTAGTAGATTTTCTACTCGTACTTGGACTGGTGCTGTTTTTGACGAATTAGAACGAATTCTCTGAAAACAAGTCAGTCGGTAAAGCTGTTATATTTATTTATGAAATATCTGTAGGCACTCTGTGTCAGTTAATTCGGTTTTAAATCCCGTTGCTCCTCGCTGAACGACATTATCGTCGCACTTCGCACTTCGGTCACGAAACGTAAATTGTTTTATTATTCCTTGTCTGCGACGTAAGGGCGCTGCCAATCTTATTCAACTCATTGAGCTCTCTACAAATCTTGTAAACGAAATATTGCGTTTCGCCGAAGTCAATAATTTAATGGAAAAAGTATTTAAAATATTACAATATTTCGTATTGCTAGCTTTGGTCGTGAAAAAATTATCTTGTGATTAATTTAGATCTATATAATGATTAAATAATTTAAAGTATTCTTGAATTAATAACTCATTACCGTAATAAGTTATTATTTGAAGAGATCGTCGCTCGTTATACTAGTATCGCTCCATAGTACTGCCACGCAGAGGTCGCCGGTTCGATGCCCGCTGAGTGCAAATATTTGTGTGTGTGATCATGTCTATTTGCATTGGTTTGGGTGTTTCTATGTATAATACGTATATATTTAAAAAAAAGTATTTAAGTATGTAAGTATATATCCGCATTCTAGAACCCATAACACAAGCTATAATAATGTGCTTACTTTGGGTCTAGATGGCGTTGTGTGTAGTTGTAGTGATATTAATATTATTAATTACACTACTCGTAGTTTTAGTTAAGCGACGGTGGAGTAAATAATTTTATGCAGAAAACATTAGGGTCAAGTGAAAATCTATAAGATCTAAGAAAAGATACAAAAGAGATCTTCATATCACATATATACGATTATTTACAAACATAACATTGTCAAGCTTCGAGAAAATGTTGTTGATATCTCTCTATTAACAACGTTATAAGTATTACGACAACGATATAAGTATTAAGTAATATTATAAATGCAAAAGTTTATGTGTGTGTGTATGTTTGATACCACTCAGCGGCTAAATTGCTGTGTTAATAGATTCATTGCCGGAGGTGTAAATAAGCTTACTTTTTATACCGAATACATCAGACCGATGTCTGATGTCTGAGAGAGACAAAAAATATTTTAAGTACGAGCTAAGCCGTGGGGCGCATCTAGTAATTGTATAATATTAGTGGTAAGTAGATACTGCTAATAGTCACACTAACTGTTTACTAAAATCTTAACTAACTTCATAAAAAAAAAGATTTAATTTTTTGTATGTTTGTTAGTTTGCAGAGATTTAACTAAAAATATACGTTACTAATTTCAAAAATTCTTTCACCTTTAGAAATCAATAAATTTAGCGTTAGCGGGTAACATTAACATAGATTATATTTTATTATATATAACATATATATATATTTTTTTTATATGTTATCGTCAACCAAAGTGATTCCACCCCGCCTGATGGTAAGCAGTCAGTGGAATCCAGAAGTGGCGGCCACTATACCAAAAGCCATCGTATTAAACTGCTGATATGGTGGCCTCCACTATGGCGGCTGGAAATGGGGTTAAGGGAAGGGATTGAGGGAGGTGAGAAAAGAGGAAAGGGAGGGAATTGGGCCTCCGGTGCTCTCACTCACCGAACGAAACGCAGTAGTACGGATACTACTACTCTTACGTCGATCTTCTTTGAGAGTGTATTACTTCCCCGGACGATCCGGCCCATTCATGCTGAAATCAGAGTGGATCTACCACCGTAAATATTATTATTTTATTCATTTTCAGAATTTCATTATTTTAAGCGCCGTCGTAAATCTGAATGATGCAATACGTCACTACTGCAATGATATTTTTCGTAGGAGTTTCTTGTGAGACCGAACTTTTGACGTCGGACGTCTAGTAGTTGATATATTTAAATCGCCGTAAACTTCCTAAGACATTATTTACAAAACAATCAATTTTGAATGTGAGAAAAGTTTCACTATTAGAACAGAATTTGTAGCGCCTGCAAATATAGAAAGCTCTACAATATAAACCATTTGAGCACCTCTGAACGCTTCTGGATACTGCAGCCCCTTGTTAAATAATTAAATATCTTTTTGACGTTTAATCGAAATATAGTGAAGATCATTGAAAGATTTAAGGAATTTAAGGAATAATCAACTCAACATCATTCAACGTGCCGTGGAAAAATATGCTTAGGTATTATATAAGAGAATCCATAGTTGTATCAACACAATAGTGTATCTGCAGTATCCGCATTCACAGATATAATAAATATAAATATCGCGTGTACTTCCCTTACATGATTTTATAAATATAATATGTTTATACTATAGATAACAAGGAATATGTTTCTGTAAAATAAACATTCACAATGGGACTTTAGTTGAGTTGACACTCATACTGCATTCGTAGAATAGAGTTGCCTACTAACTGATGAACTACCATTAGGTATCTGACAATGTTAGTAATCAGTGTAGTGCTAGTGACATTCATAGCGTTCAGCGTGACGCAGTTCTTGAACCCTACTCCAACGTCGCATCATCAGGTTTTCAGTGGTGGCGACAAGGATACGACACCTACAGAGGTATATCAGTTGATGTTTGATAATTTTATTGCTGCGGTCCGCGAACTAAAGGCTGAGCACCCTCACAGCTGGACCGACTACGTCGCTCCTGGATCTAACTATGCCGAAGCAAACGATCGGAACAATTCAGATATTGAATCTAATGTCGACGCGTTTTATGAAGATCCTAAAAAGATTATTTCGAACAGACACAAGAGATATTTGTTTTATAATCAGCAGCAGGACAACCCTGAAAGTAGGGTCAGACAACAGTCACTGTATCGCAGTAGACCTGGATTACTAGGTAAGAGAGTGCCAGGAATGTTCTACTCGCATAGGAATCCTATAGAGCAGCCTGGCAGAGAGCCTGAGGAGAAGAAACCAGCTGATAAAAAAAAGAAACGCAAACGGAAAAACAAGAAGAGAAAGACGAGGGCTACCACAATTGCTGCGCCGACGGAAGACGTTGTGAAAGAAGAGGATGTGACTAAGCCTGACTCTATATTTAGAAGACGACAGCTGCCTGAAAATGAGAATGAAGAACCGCAACCGAAGAATAGTGAAAAAGTTTTTTTAATGAAGAAGAAAATTGTAGAGAAGGCACTAGAAGAGTTTCTGCCTCTACGCCGCGAGATACTGGCTAAACATAAGTTTCATAAGCTGAAGCCATATTCGAAATACTGCAAGCAGCATTCTAAGTCAGGAGAAACAGAAGTCAATGAGGTTACAAACAATTCAGAGGATGTAGACGAACCGATATGCGTGTATTGTTATATGGACTATTTTTCTAAGAGTCCGCTTAGTAGCTTCTGAGAGAATATAATGGTTCATTAGTGAAGATGATGAAAGAGCAGAACTATTAATCGGTAATAATATTTGATGGCTGACAAAGGGCAATAGTGATAATACCAGAGGTAGGTACGAGATCTTTCTGTCACAAGACAACATGACTGGATAAGTATCTAGCACGGTTCGTTTACAGAGTTCACTTCTCCTACGTACGTGCAGGCTCTGGAATGAACTGCCAGCTGCAGTGTTTCCCGAGGGCTATGACATGTCCATCTTCAAACGAGGTTTAAAGAGAGCATTAATATCACGGTAGGCAGGTTCGCGGGGCCTCTATCATTGCAAAGATCCATGAGCGACAGTTGCCACTTGCCATCAGGTGGGCTGTTCGCTCGTCTGCCGCTATAGGCAATAAAAATAAGTATAATAGGTGTTATAGCTAAATATCATCACTTAAGTGTTGTCACTGGTGAATGTGGTATCTGCTGGCAACACAACGATATTTTTTTAGGATTATATGCTTAAGATGGTTATAGCTTACCAACGTGTGCAGTATGTCACTTGTATTTGTACATTGCCCGAGTGTACTACTTATATATAAAATAAAATAATATTGTTTAAATCTTAATGTTCTCTTCTTTTACACGAAAACATTGTTATCTTTTTCGACGCTGAAGTATATTATTGTAAGGAAACATAGAATCGACCTTGTTGTTTGATGACGTTCTAATGAAGTCCGACTGCAGGTGGTTAAGCACTTTAGTGGCCGACTGTACCTGATGTACAGTCGGCCACAAATGTGGTCAACCACTTAGAGTTGAGCTTCATTTGAACGTCATTAAACAATAAGGTCGATTCCTCTTATATTCCGTCAAAAAAGTCAACCTTAGCAATAATTGGATGTCTCAGAAACTTTTGACCAAATTTGTAGACCCCATTCTTGGCAGACTGAACGAGATACAATAAATTACAGGTTTCTTAAATGAGCGTTTATATCTTATGAGTGACAACGCCGCAATTTAATGCCATATTTCGTAGTTTTCAAGTAACCATAATGCTCACAGTTAATTTAAAATGAAAATAACGCAATGCAAGTGTCCAATGTATTATTTGCGTATAAATAGAACTGTAAACGCAATTATTTTTTACGTTGTATTCAGCTCACACCTAATTCAAAAATCTTAGCAGAACATATTTTTAAAATATAGCTCTGATTAAATGATAAAAAAAACGAAAATTGACCATTAATTGCGCCGTTGCCACTCAGGTGTAAACGGTCTTAACATGATAGCCTCATGCTTTACTGACTGGCAGAAACCCGTAATTTTTAAGCATTAAAAGAGGGAACTGCTTGATGACAACAGCAGGTACCAATCGTTGTGGTCGGTTCGTTTGTTTTTCAGCTAAGATATTTTAAACTATCAAAGAAACTAGTTCCATTGTACAAATAATTTAAAAAATTCAGTGCACGTGGTGTAAAGTTATTCTATTACTAAACTAATAATACTACACCATTATTTCGAATAAGGCATTACCGCACGCGACGACATTAATTTCAACAACACCGTTTATTAATTATTGCCGCATATTTACATAGTGACTAACGTCTCATTGTTTTAATTATTTCTTAATTTGGTTTAGATTTGTACAAATAAGATATAGGTGTATGAATCTGTTGGCAAACAAATACATCTGATGGTGGTTACCGCAGCCAGCTGTTGTGTTTTTGATAATTTTATTTGATGTTCAGAAAACAATTAAAATTACAGATCGTAATTGATGAAATAAGTGCGAAACAATTAAAGGAAGAAGAAGATAGCTTTATATTTTAAGAAAGTCAAGCTAACATGGAATTTTTTTTTTATATTAACCTACCAAAGTGACTTCACTCTGTCTGATGGTAAGCAGTCAGTGGAATCCGTGTTATATCTCTACACTGTTCACCGAACTGGCTGCGGGTTAATTAGCTGACGGTGTTCATAAATATTATTATTGTATTAAAAAAATATGACCTATATGGGTTTTTTTTAAGTCGACATCAGTTGACTAGATATAGATATCTAAGAGACAAATAGAAAATAATAAAAAAGGTTTGTCTCGACTCTGTCAACCAAGAACAAAGAATGTGGAAACCATTGAACCATTTCAATTACTCGTACCAGTATAAACTTATTGAAAAATTGATATTCCAAACAGCCCCCAACGCTTTAGTATTCTTACAATGTTTATCATCACCCTTACAGTTTGTGACTCGAAGTTAACGTTTAGTAGTTTAGTTTAAATTAAACTCAGCAGTTTCTAAGTATAAGGTCGATTTTTGCTTGAACAATATCAGCCCTGTGCACTCGAGCTGAAGATTTATTCTTTCTTCTTTTTAATACCTAACTAAATGATTCGTAAAACTGTTCGCTGTGCCTAATACTTCTAAATAAATTGTTTAGAAAAACTCCCAACTTGTTTTTTTAGACATTGGACCGTTAATGATAAAGGATTATAAAGTAAAATGTGAAGTTTTTTGGATAAACAAACTAATTTTACAATAACACAAGTGGCCTTCGGTCTAAAATAATAGAATCAACATACCTTCTTGCTTTTTTGGTTCTTGCCAGTTCTTCTCATGGCCTAACGTCAGCAAACTGGCTTTAGGTTAATTGACTGACATTTTGTAATTTTTATTATTCATAAGTGTTAATTTAATTAACCCAAATTAATTAAAATATTTAACTTTGACTTTCTGTTATCGTAAGAGACGATTAAAGGAATATCTAGAAATAGGCAGTAAAGGTACCTTTAAACTACAATATCACCTTGGTGGTAAAACTGCTTTCTTCACGCGAGGTAAAAACATGAAATCTGCATATATCTATACAATTACAATATAAAGCGAAACAGTTTGTTTGTTTGTCCAAAAGGCTGTAGACTATGGATGAGCTTCTGAATCGTTAATTGATCTTAATTGTATGTTTGATAAGTCTTATTATACGGGGCTTATTTACTAATAAGGGAAACGTCAATAAAACAAGTAAACGAGAAATTTTGTTCTCTTATACCTAATTCTTTCTCATTTCTCTATCTCATCGGACAACGAAGTTATTGTAGACAATTAGCGACACATGCCACGTTACTTGTATTGTGATTTAACATTAATTAAATGAAAAATTCGGTAGTAGATTCTCGCTGGTTTCAGCATGAATGGGCCGATTCGCCGGGTAAGTACTACCCTCTCATAGGACATCGATGTAAAATATTAGTTTTCATGCTAATGTGTTTCGTTCGGTGAGTAAAAGCTTCGGCATCTCAAATACCTCTCTCGATCTATGCTTAGAAAATACAACAATTCTTTCTGGAATGTATAGAGACAAAACGAGTGTATTTTAAGAGCGTTTACGCGTCATGAGTAGCAACGTCGTAATTCAGAGTCATATTTCGTAGTTTTCAATTTTGATCTTATAATAGCAGCTATATTTTAAAAAATATCTTCTACTAACCCCTCACTTCACTTAATTCTAAAATGTTAGCAAAACATATTTTTAAATATAGCTAAGATTAAATGATAAAATTAAAAACCACGAAATATGACACTAACAATAAACTACATCTAACATTAAACTAACGAAATATGACATAAACGCTCATAACTTACAATTTTGTCGTAGTCATATACTATTGATTTACACCTAATATCAAAATAGAAGAAAAACAACGGCTTCGCCTAAAAAGTGGTAATTAAAAAGATATTTGAAACGCACTCGTTGGCCGCTTTTTGACTAATGTGTTGAAATTAAAGTACATAATTAAGTGCGGGAAATATAATTGTTTTGAGGGGACAATATTATTATCACACCTACTGTACAATGTTTAAAGATATGTTAGATTCTCAGTAATAGATATAATTAAAAAAGGTTATTTGTCTGACGGTGAAGGAAAACATCGTGAGGAAACCTGGACTTAAAAAGTCTGAAATTGCCAATCCGCCTTGAGCAAGCATGGTGATTAATGCTCATACCTTCTCTAGAGAAGAGGCCTTTGCCCTGCAGTGGGATAGTAAACAGGCTGTTATTATTATTATTATTATATTTGTCTAGAAGTTAATCCGAATTTTTTGAACGAGGTTGTGCATTTGAAAATTGATTACAGTGAAAATAATCATGATTAGTAGTTAAATCAGTAAAATTACATATCATCTTAAAAAAAATTATGTCTGTAATAACTTACCTTGAAATTTTCGCAAGACGCCAAGCTATAATGGTATTTTGCTACTGACTTTGACCTGGGCAACATCAATAACTTCATGGAGTAGTTTATGTTATTGTCCAATTATAGCAGTAGAATATATCTGCACAGCAGTGGCGAAGGGTCCATATAACCCGATTCCTACCGGCTTCCCTTTGAGATAAATCACAAAGACTATAATATCTATTAAAGTGTAAAAATAGACCATACGTCGTGTTTCAAGCTAAGCAATTTTTGCGCCGGCTTCCCTCTTACAAAACGTCACTCTTCGCTACTGCTGCACAGTAAATACTGAATTACGTTAGCCGTATACTATTGCTACGTAATAGTCGTTGAAATAAACCAAAAATATATCCGTCCCGAGACCTTTCATAAGAACCTTTTTACACAAATAACTGCTTGGTTACTAGTAAGTATCCCGTCTGTATTGAACGAGAGTGAACACACACCTCTTCTATTATAGAATAACTAACTATAATATACAAATTTAAATTTTCAAAATTATTCACTTTTTCATTAGTCCTAATTCCTAATATAATTTTATCAAGTCCAAAAGTGTATTTAATAAATCACTTACTTATCAAAAGTTACACTGTTACTGCCCATACTGCACGAAACCACTGAAATTATTGCAACTTTTTAAAATCTTGAAATATTACATACACTAGAGAGCTTCCTATAATAATAGTATTTTAGTAAGTGAACATAAATCTAGATACACCCGATATAATATCAACGAACCGAAGCCTACCATCTCATAATTCTTCGAATTTTCCCTGCTCATGTTTCTAGCTTCTTCACGTTGTTTATTCTATGAAGTGGTGTATATTACCTATATTTTGTAAGCTATGTTAAAAAAAGGCGAGCATATTGCCATATTCTGGGCACAATTCCTATGGATTGATGATTTTTTCATAAAATTACCCTTATAAAAAATGCGATATAACCGACATTCACGCAGGTGGAATTGCAGGAAATAGCTAGTCATATTATTTATTTTTTTGCAATTTAACTTCACAAAACTTCTAATCTCTACATTTATTACACTTTCATGCTTTTCTAATCGAATTTTATCAGCTAAAAAAAAACAAGGAAATAAAACATATAGGTAATCAAGATTTCAACACGTTTTTCTACAATATTGTTTCAAAATAATAAGTAGCGAAAAGGCCGTAACTTAACCAACCTTCCCCTTTTTCCTTTGTTTTCTGGGTGTCAATAAATAGTCACCCATGTCACTGCTTTACCTTTGTGTCGAAAAAACAAGATTTCAGCGAACACGTAGACCGATCTGTATAGAGGGATTTGTGTTTATAAAACTGTTGAGAGATTATAACATAACTTAACCCTTTTATGGACACTACTTTAGACATAATAGGTGTGTTATTGTCATCACGGCCTACGTTTACTGTTCCGGAAAGTGTTACCGCATTATTTCCCGATGGTAGAAGTTAGTATAACTATGTTTCGTCAACTGTGGGTCCCAGGTAACAGGAGGCCAACCTTTCAGACCTCGCTGATACTGAGATATTTTGGATATGGCATGCCTTTCTTTAAACGATGTAAGAGAGCATTAATATCACAGTGGTGGTTATGAGCGACAGTTACCATGGGCTGTTGTATTAAGTGCCACTGTAGACAATAAAAAAGAAAACTTAATATTACTCGTCCCAGAGATTGAACTAAAAACTTCATTCATTCACTGTACTACTGAATAACCCTTTTTTTACAACTTTGGTGGCAAACAAGCATACGGTCCACCTGATGGTAAGTGGTAACCGTAACCTATAGAGATGGCTGTGTTTCCAAGCATCGCAGAAGTAATAATGCTTAGAAAACACAACCAAGTCGTTGCCGACCACGGAGAAGGGGATAAAGAACGAAAAGCAAAAAGGAAGAGGACCGAAAGGGTATTTGGTAATGCAAAGATTATATTTAACTCCTTTGCACTATATTTAATTAATTAGCGACTACCTACACTTCTATTAAACTTCCGTGGAAACAAGATTTTTGTGTAATTTCAAAAACATGTTTACGTTTCGTCGCAATTAGGAACTTC
The DNA here is from genome assembly GCA_963082885.1 of Parascotia fuliginaria. Lineage (NCBI taxonomy): Eukaryota > Metazoa > Arthropoda > Insecta > Lepidoptera > Erebidae > Parascotia > Parascotia fuliginaria. The sequence continues at coordinate 12,312,883 of OY720193.1, read as the reverse complement.
AAGGATTCACACGCTAATTGGCCTGTTCACAAAACGGAAAGTTGTTACTCGTTAAATTACAACATTTTCAGAGAATTTGATTCATTAAAATTTAAGAATACTATTCATCATACTGTAACATGACTTTATTACACCTACATCATTTTTTAAACAACCATATAATGGGAAACAAGCAATAACCCTTACCATGAGATGCAAATGCAAGAGGAGCATTGATTGCACGGTACATAGTGTTTTAAATGTAATAAGAAGAAACAAAAAGTATCTATTTATTTACTGCCCAGAGGTGACACACAAAAAATTAAAGAAAACAAAAAAATATATATTTAAAATTAGTATTAAACCTAACTAACCTCTTTGCACTAGTAGCTGCATACAAATATAACTATGATTGTTAGGTTTTATACAAAGCATGTCTGCACGCCACTTCTGTGCAGGAAATTGGGATCCCACTCAGCTTAATGCTGGTACCAGCAAGCAACAGCGGCTGCTAGGTCAACTAACAGCGCTGGTTTTTAGTGGGACCCATTGGAGTCTTTGACATTGCAGAAGTCCGCGACAGTTACCAATGACCATCAGGTTAGCTATTAGTTCGTCTTACACTAGAAATAAAAAAAATACTAATGTAAAAATATAGCGCACATCCCTAGTAGATGTTGAAGACGATCGGGCTAGTTACGTGACGTCACGAGCCCGATCGTCTTTTTTCCGATCTCTGACCCTGCACCACGTGCCGCTCTGATCGCAGTTGTAGTCGTAGTGCCCGTGCGGGCAGCTCGACGGAATGGAGCTATAATAATATCAGCCTGTTCAATGTCCCACTGCAGGGCAAAGACCTTTTCTCATATAGAGAAGGCATGAGCATTAATCGCCACGCTTGCTCAAGGCGGTTTGGCAGGTTCAGGTTTCCTCACGATGTTTTCCTTCAGTCAGAAATGTCCAAGATAAACTTAGAAAGTACATATGATTTGAAAAATCACATTGGTACTTGCCCGGATTCGAACCCACTACCTCGTGTTTACGAAGCGGGTACCTTATCCATTGGATCATTTCGACGAATGGAGCTATAATTAATATTATTTTTAAGACATCCGTATCCATGTAAATCACAGAATACAATTTTTTTTTTTGCTTTAAAGGTTTCATGGGTCCGGGGAAATGAAGAGGAAGGCAAAAGTCAGCTGACTACTACTAACTGACACAGGTTACAATAATCAAATTCAATTTCGCTGGAACTACGAGTACAAATTGTCCCTTACATTGATATTTTAATTAATTTTCCCACTAATACCAATGTCCTTGTATCTTTTGATTAAATTTAATATTGAATTACCACAGAGTTTTCAAGTAATGTTATAAATTCAATGTTATAACAATTTAAACTTTAAGTAAGATTTATCAAAACTCTTACTTAAGTGACGACTGACTGATTTTCTTTACTGCCACAGGTACTCTCGTAAAAATATTTGAATTAATTCAGGTATAATAAGTCATTTATATTTTCCCTATTTCAATAATTACTTAAGTATTTCAAAGTTTTAATGGCTCCCGCCCATTTTACTTTTGTCTTTTAAGTGCTAGGGCTGCCAACTTTGAATTAAACTGTCATTGGGGTTTGTAATTTAAAGAATTGAAAGTAAATTTCTATAATTAAAGGTTTAGAGAACATTTTATGTTGTACTAGCTGTTGACCGCAGCTCCGCCCGCGTGAATGACGGTTATATCTTTGTTTATACATTGACGATTTTTCATACAAATTTTCCTCCCCTATTTCAACCTCTTTAAGCCATTTATTCGTGATTAAAATATAGCCTATGTTGTTCCCCGAGGTCTAATCTATCTCTGTAACCAAATTTCATTAAAATCGGTTTAGTAGTTTAGGCGTGAAAGCGTAACAGACAGACAGACAGACAGAGTTAGTTTCACATTTTATAATATTAGTATGGATTAACGTTATGTTCCGACTTCGCAGTGGGTACTTATATGCTTTTTACGACATGCATATTATAAGTTTTACCAGTAGTTATTACACCAAAACAATCATTAAATACAAAACAAAGTATTATCTAACTAATTGCACAACTTATGTAGATTAATTTCCTACCTACTATAATAATGCATAGGAAAATATTTGAACAGTCGTGAAATTTGTATCGAGACCCATTGTGTAGTTTATAAGGAGCAACGAACCAATCAGAATAAAAGTGCTTAGCTTTATTGTATTTTAGTGAGGCATCATAGTCTGACTTCTTATAGTGAAATGATGGCATTCAAATTGATCGATGATGAGTGATAAACTAATGACAGCTCGGAATTCGAAGGAGATGCAACGTCATTTTACCCGACTGCCGAAGTCGAAGAAGGTAATGTTTTTCTAATTTCTAAATTATAAAAATTATACATTGTGATTTGTCACAATGTACTAGAGGAACTCCTGTGGTAAATTAAGTTCATCTTACTTTATACTTATACCAAAAATTAACAGTTTATATAATACCTACATAGAAACATTTATCACAGTTCACATGTTGCCTTTACCTTTTGTAGCAATCTGCAAATTGAGGCAGCCTGTAAAGCACACATTTTACTTTTTATTTTTTTCTTTACAACGTAGAAAGCTTTAAGTAATTAATTACATATAGAGTTAAGTGTCTTGCCTGTGTCACTTTGCATGCTACTTGAAACTGTAACTTACAAAAATTGTAATAACCTGGCGATTAAAAAGAGTGACCTGAGTTTCTTGCCAGTTCTTCGCATGGCTCTACTTCGTCAGCGAACTGGCTGTAGGTTAATTTGCTGACATTTTGTAAACTTTGACGTTTATAAGTGTTAATTTAATTAACCTATAATTATGAATAAACATATTTTCATTTTCATTTTCGAGCGTATGTATGTATGTGGGTATATATGTCTATTTTTATAGCACGCTCTACAGCCTAAATTGCTTGATGATTTTTAATGTTTGAGGTGTCATTAAATTCGTATTGATTGTGGAAGTGACATGGGATATTTAAAATTTCAATGTAGCGTCAGCACGAGAAAAGAAATGAGTTTCTTTCTTTTCACTTTGTTTTTGGAAGACGGTCTTGTATATATATTGCTTGTGACCGAAAAATTCCTAATATTGTTGATTGGTAAAAGTCAATACTCATTAACGAAAACGTAAGTGCCAACCCTATGTTGCTAAATTGTTTAAATTGAGTTTATTCATCAGAACAGTGGCGTAGACGTTAATATTTATAATAAATATGCTTTTTTGTTTTAGATGTCAAAGTTTAAAAGTAATTATTATATATTTATTTTTTATTACCTTTTTAGTAGCTATTAGCTAAGATTTTTTAGGACAGCTGGTGGGTATACTATATATTTATTTGTTCCACGATTTTTACTTTCTCTCTCGTCGCTCGAAGACGTGTATTGTTGGATGCTCTTTCAATTTGCCATATATTTTGGCAAGTGTAATGGCGATAGCCGTAAGGTGACATACTTAGTAATAATTACACCACTAAAATTAGGTCTTACGGTACGTAAGGTACCTACCTACTTACATTTTCCCTATGCAAAATTCTTGCATTTTATTCCAAGACTTAGCGTGGCTTTGTCTAGTAACCGACTCGTTCTACCGGAGGTGCTTATTCACACTGGTTATGGGCTTTCATTCAGTTGACAGTGATAGGCAAATAGGTGACGAATTGTTTCCGATTACTGCAGCTATTGTGTAGCCTTAACATAGTTTTCTACTTACATACGTACAAGTGGCAGGTCAGTTATATCTAGTAAGTTAAATAATATTAACACATCAACTATACAACGCTATGTAGACCCAAAGTATTATAAGCTTTTATGTATGTGTGCCCGCTAGAATGTAGGTTATCACATTTTCGTACAAACTTTTATCTCATATTTCAACTCCTCTATCTATTTTCTAGCGATAAAAGCCTAACCTATCATATCTCTTTATCAAATTTCATTAAAATCGGTTCAGTGGTTTAGGCATGAAAGCGTAACAGACAGAGTAACTTTCGCATTTATAATATTAGTATGAATAGAGTAATGATATTGGTTTTTGTAAATAAATTTATATTATACATAGAAACACTCAGGCCAATGCAAATAGTCACGTTCATGCACATATTTGCAATAAGCGAGAATCGAACCCGCGACCTTTGCGTGGTAGTCCGTACGCGTATCACCGACCCACGGCGGTTCGCTGTCAAGTATGTACGTACATGTTGCATAAGTGGGTACAGATTAGATTAAATATTTTAATAGATTTTGTCTTTTGGTAACATAGACATATTACTAAAACAGCAACAATGAGTTTAAACAATAGTATTTGATACTCCACAATTATACACCAAGAACTTGTTCCGCCTACAAATTGTACAACAGCAATTCTATTTGTACGTTGTTAATACATTTCAGTCAGGCGTTTACAATGTGTTAAGTATTTACGATGTGTCTGTCGAGGTAAATAAGTGTTTTAGGGTGACAATATGGTGGATTGTAAATTATGTCACTTGTACAGCTATGATATAAAATACATTGTTCTATTTCATACTAGCTTTCTGCGACGCGGTTTCACTCGCGTCTTTACTTACTGCTCTGCTCCCGTCGCCAGTAGCGTGATGTTACATAGCCTATAACCATCCTCGAGAACTGGGCTATCATACGCAAAAAGAATTTTTCAAATCCGATTGATAGTTTCAGAGATTAGAGCGATCAAACAAACAAACAAACAAACTCTTACGCTTTATACAATAGTGTAGATAGATGTTAGTTTAACCAGTTGTACCGATATTTTACCTCAAATGGGTTTTCTAAAGACAATGTATTACAGAAACATAAAAAGGTAAAAATATTACAGTCTTTTCATTCGCAATATAAACCTTATTCTACTGAATAACAATTCAAATAACTTTTTCCAACCTCAACAATAGCTTCTATTCATTTAAAACTTTTCTAACGTCATTGCAGTTTTAATTAAACATTTTAAATTGAAATAACACTGAGTGCCTGTTAGAAATTCAATGTTGAGATTTTGTTACCACAACGTTGCTACTTGCTATTAGAAATTTGTTAGGCGCTTAAATTATTTTCTAATCGATTTTAGTAGGTACTAGCGTAAAATAATACATATTATTAATGAAATTATTCAATTACGTAACAAATGAAAGTTTGTGTTTATTGTGGAAAGCTACATCATACAATTTAATAAGAATGAGGTGGTTTGAATACAAATGAGAGAGAATGGTGTTATCAATTTTGGAATAAAGAAAATTTATTGAATAATAATTTGATATATTGTTTAAGTAATAAAATGTAAATACTTTTTTCTCAAAGCTCTTCAAATTTAAAACACCATAAAAAGTGCACCAAAGGATTTCTCAAAACGCACCAGTAGCGGTAATATGTTTTTGTCATTTGTTCAAGCTGCGTTTTGAGGAATAGTTTTGGTGCGTTATAAATTGGCTTTCTTGAATACTTCAACATTTTAGCCTTAAGCCTTTAGACGAAAAATAGTATAGGGAAAGAACATTTTCTATATAAATACCTACGTAGGTATCTGAAATAATGTTGCCTGGTAGAGTAATATCCGTTTTTAATATTTTTTTCCTAAACGAAGAAGTAAAAAGATTACTGTGGCGAGGTCCTTTAATGCTAATTATTTATTTTGCAAAATTTACTAGGTAGGTAGCTTTGTATTTAGAATAAAATACATTAAGTACAGGGAGTCTATTTCTCTTTCAATAGACATTATTCGTCTTAAAATATAATTTTGCTTAAAATCATATTTTTAATAAACAACATCACAACTTGTACCCGACGGAGTAGACAGAGGTGTTTAGTATTAACATTATGCAAGTTATCTTAAGTTACAGGGGATAAATTACTTAACAGAAAATTTCAATGTCAGTTTAGTTTATTATTTTATAATCCTATAATAGTATCTTATATTATTATACCTATCTACGTATAGGTTGGTACCTTCTAACATTCAGTGACTTAACATTGAACTACCTATTTTCCCAACTCAATGATAAAATAAGTGCTTTTAGTTAGTCTCCATAGAGTATTAAAGTACACATCTATGATTAAAACGATTTGTTTTGAAACCAAAACTAATTAAAATAAGTCAATGCCATGTTTAGCCACAATGTCAACTTGAAGTCAAAATGTATAAATAAAAACAACTTGGACCTTTAGTGATTCGTACGCGTACGACTCACATTCTGCGATGTAGGTATACAATCCTTAGAAGAAAAGTTGCAAGTTGATAAAAATTATCGAGTAATAATACACCTTACGATAATTGCTACAGAATAAAAATTGGCGTAGACACGTAGTTCATCATATGACCCTTTTCTATTAAAAGTGCGATATATAAGTACTTGTGTCTACACTCTTTTAAATTTAAATTGTTTTTGTTATAATAGACGAGTCAACGGTTCCGGCTTCATATATAAGAGATATAAGAAATATATTTGAGTAAGTTGTCACTTTTAATTACTATAATTCAACTATCTTTTAAGAAAGTAGCAAAGTCATGCAAATAAAAACACGGAAAGAAGAAATAAAGAAAGAAAAACAGTTAATATTTTTACACAAAGATGACGCGAAACTAAATGCAATTTTATTGTTAAATAAATTTTATTTGGGTATGTACAATTTAGATCTTAAAATTAAACAAGTTCTCCAGAATCTGCTATTTGGCGTACACAGTTTCAGAAATAGACATGTTACCTACAATTGTTACATGCATTAATATAATAATAAACCATAACAATTACATTGATAATAAATAACTAATGTCAGCAAATATTAAAATAAATTGGAAAATAAAATTATTGCATCGTTAAGTAAAATAAAATTGTCAAACTCAAATCACATTTATAAAATAGGTAAGTACAATACAACAAAATATAAATTAAATTAAAATGTCAAGTAAATATATAAATTAAAATGTTTACATTATTTAATAATAGCATTTGGAGTGGACACAAGTTTGCGGGCCGATATGCGCCACGTCCACGCAAAAAACTGGCCATCATTCAGCATATTGCTGAAGCGCTTCAAGCGTTAGGCACGCTGGTTTAAGCTACAGCCGTCATGGCACAGCATATTACAAATTAGATAACAAAGTAAATGTAAACAGTGCAAACTTGTTCCGTGTATTGCGTTTTGTTGTTGCAAAAATTAGACCCACTTCCCTTACCTTTCGCCTCGAATCCTTATTTAAAGCCTGTGTGTTCAGGTAAACTGAAAACAAATGAATTATGTATGGGTGATTCACAGATAAGGGACTCGTCCAATCTCGGATTGAATTTAAAGCAACAACGGATCGGACTTACGATGGGTAGACTATTTGAATAATAGTGCCTCTGGATGAACTTAGACTACGGTGAATATATAGAGACAAATACGAAGGATATATACATATGTAGGTATGTGGATAGGTAGGAATTGTCCCAATCTATGATTGCCGTATTACAACATCAATACATTTGGGTATCTCTTGAAAGCGTCTGTCCGTATAATATCACTAATTTCAAGAACTGCTCAATGGATTTAAATGCAGATTTCATTGTTATATTGTGGGTGGTAGAAAAGTTTGGTATATAATACACTTGCTACCTGCACTGTTTGTTACTTACTCTGCTCCCGTCGCCAGTAGCGTGATGTTACATATCTATAACCTTCCTCAGAAACTGGGCAATCATACGCAAAAAGGATTATTGTAAACTTAGAAAGTACTGATTTGAAAAATCACATTAGTACTTGCCCGGATTAGAACCCACTACCTCGTGTTTACGAATCAGGTGCCTTATCCACTGAGCCATTTGGACTTTCGTATAGCAGTAATAATGATAAAACACATAAAGGTATTGCCGATCGTATAGGTGAATGAGAAACAGAGGAAAAGAAAAAGAAATCAGACAAAGGTGGAAAGAAAGAATAAATGATGACACGCATTCGTATTAGCTACACAATACACAACAACAACACAAGTTCTTTTCTACAACAAAGGAACGAATTGATTGACCCTTTGACATTGACCCAATTTTCACCTCTCCTTTTTCCTCACCTCCTTCAATCCCATCACCTACCCCACTCCCTTCACGGTAGGCAGCGGCTTCGAAGTCCCAGGCATTAAGAGACTTGAGTCGTCCATGAGCAACAGTTACCACTTCTTCTTCTTATCGAGTGGTCAACCTAGTCAGGATTTGTTCAGGTCGCCCATAATTTATTATACAGGCATCCGACTTGACCTAACGACTGTTATCAACTTGGTAACAACCGGGACCGACTTTTAACGTGCTCTCCGAAGCACGGAGACGCTCAGATCAAATACCACTATGCGGTCACCCACCCATGGATCAGCCGCACTCTTAGTTGCTTAACCCGCAGATCGATTACCGATCAGTGATTGCAACGAGCTATGAGCGCCTCCATTGAGTTACCACTTATCAGCAGGGATTGCTCGTCTGCCATTGTCGGCAGTAAAAAAAAAAAATAGTAAACTTGTACATTATTGAGCTTCCAGTACCTTTACTTAATAAAACTCAAGAGAAACTACTAATATGCCTTGATAAATCAATCAAAGAACAGATTTCATCGATTTATGTTGAAATGTTGCCCAAAATATTCTCAAATTAATGTTATGAGACAAGTTTAAACCACGAGACTAAATAATAACAAGTATCGATAAAGGAACGTCTATAATGTTCTTTGTTCACTTGTCAATTTTACTCGTGACGAGGGATCAACTGACGGGTAGGTCGATTATTAGTTTGATACTTTAACGTTAGCCACATGTTTTAGACTAAGTTAATGTTATGAAATTGTTGCCAATTTTGAAATCAAATCAAATCAAAAATCTCTATTTGTTACAAGTAGGAAGGTGTTACAAATTAGGTATTGCATGACATGTAGTCTACTAACGGCGTACAAATATTTAATGTAGGTTATTCCTTAGGTACCTATATACATTAAAATACCATTTTAATTGATTAAAGTTAGTGTCTAGAATTTATGAGACCTTTGACCCCTAGAGCTTTTGTAACTAACAACAATTTATAATTACTTCACATGATAAAAAAATTGCATTTAACAATCCTACTTCCTACTTATATTATAAATGCGAAAGTTTGTGTGTATGTGTGTGTGTTTGTTACCACTCAGCGCCTAAGCGGCTTAATCGATTTTAATGAAAATTGGTATGCAGATAGATTTGGTGCCGGAGAAGGAAATAGGCTACTTTTTATCTTGAAAATCGGTTGGATACAAAACATATTTTACGGGCGGGCTAAGCCGTGGGGCGTAGATAGTGGCTGAATAAAATTAAAGGCAGTCTAAAGGTTTTTAGTTTTTCTTTATTTGAATTAAGTTTTTTTATTAAATGCAGGCAGTTTACAGTTATTATGCGTTTTTCAGTAAAAACTAAAAATACCTACTTTTGTATTCAAAAAAATAGTTACAGACACAGTTAAAAATTTAAATATTGCAAGTTGTCATTCTTTTATTTCAGTTCTTAGAGTAAATACTAGGGGCGCTGTACGTTTTTATTCGTACAGTGAAACAGTGCAATATAAAGTTAATTTGCTAGTTCTTACAAGTTTAATATTTTTATAATTAATGTTACATTTATTCTAAAAACACTACCAACTTTTACAATTTTCACGTTTTAACGAAACAAATTCGTTGTTTTACCCCATGGGGTTTTCATTACCCTATTCCGTCATTACGATCATATGATAATAACCGAAGCCCCAATATTAATAACACTGTTAATTGGAATCCCTACAAATGTAACGATCCAATTTCTGATCGAGACTTTAATGAACTTTTAGCTTTTATTACAATTGGTTTCGACATTTTCATGTAAAACAATTCCCTTACCTTTCTATCGACCTCGATTTAAGACTCAATTTGTAATGTTAATTGAAAAACTTGTCACAAATGAAACCAGATGAATAGAATTTCTAAAAGTTCATTGTTTACTGGTTTCGGGGAAACTGAAGTGACCACTTACGACATCCATGGGGTGCCGTGAAGCCATATTCTATAGTGCAATGTTTTTTCTTTTTTAATATTAGCTTACCAGAAAGATTCCACTTTGCCTATGACTTACTCACCACACTCATTCTGAAGGTAACCTGCCAGTGTGATCCAGAAGTGGAGGACACCATTCCAAAAGCCATCGCCTCAAACTGTTGGCATAGTAGAAGATCTCTCATAGGAGATCTACGTAAGAATATTAGTTTTCATGCTAATGTGTTTCGGTCGGTGAGTGAGCACGGCGGCAGTCCAAATACCCTCTCGGTCCTCTTCCGTTTCCCTTTTCTTTCCTCATCCCCTTCTCCGTGGTCGGCAACAGCTTGGTTGTGATTTCTAAGCATTATTAATTTTGCGATGCTTGGAAAACACAGCCTACAATTTATTTATAAATTGCTATATAAATTTTTATTTCCATTATCTAATTGAATAAATGAATGTGCCTTTTAATAAATTCGATTGCTCAAATATTTAGAATCAAAGATTTTGTTAACAAAATTAAAAGTATCACTTCTATTTCGCAGACTATCAAGTTATTTGTTAAAAGCTATAATAATTGACACAATAAAACACTCAAGAAGACCCTTTGTGCGAGACGCGAGTGCATTCGGGTTGATTTGATTGTGAGGAGTGAGGAGTGAGGAATGGTCCACGTCTCGGAGTTGCACGTCAGAAGCGATAGTGATTCTAATTCTATTTGTGAAGGGTGAAATGTTTAGAGGGGTTGTAGTGTATTCATTGTACCTTTGATTTTGTCGGTAAAGAAAGTAATTTAGTAGGTCCTAATAGACCGAATTTAAATATAGTACCAGCTGATTTATCTGCCACTGCATGCCAAAGGCTTCTTCAAAAATGGTGTGAGAAATTACTTCGCTACGTTGCTCAAGATTTTGAAATTTAAAGCTTGATTTAACATGTCCTGGTTTCCTCACGATGTTTTCCTCTATGTACAGTAAATGAGTAATATTTATTACTTCTAATTCGATCTAACTTCGGGTAGATGAGGTTTTAACTGACTAATAAAAAAAACTCAGTGAATAATAATTATGAAATTTGGCAGAATTTCACAGGACAGATTGTGGATTTCACAGCACAGATTGCTTACCTGTCCTGTGAAATCAAACCAAATTCCATAAAAATAGAAATCATGAAATTATAGTTCCAAAATATATGCCTTATTATGTCTTGCAGTTTTTAATTTGACATGCATCGATATAAGAGAGAACCACTATAAAATAAAGTTTCGTAAATCCTACATAGAAATATGACATAAAAAGCGGGTAAAATACTACTATAATCCACTCCCATGATAGACAAACTATCCATATATCTAAACATTGCAAGATACCCTCAGTGCGTATCGTTTTTCTTATTGATAATGACAAACGAGAAGTCTACATAATGATAGTGAATGGTAACTGTCACTTATGGACCTCGCAACACCCGGAACACAATTTGGTAATATACAATAAGGAATGTAGATTATTTGTTCTATTTCTCCTACAAAAAGCATTCCTGAGAAATTGAAGAACAGTCTTTAGCTTTCACTACTATATTTTCTTTTTTTTTTTTTTTTTTCTCTTTATATAAGGACTTTTGTTAAAAAACATGTCAGTCCTATAGTATCAAAAACATAACTATCTTCAAAATATAACTATAATTCTAATAAAAATAAACATAGAAGATTTTATAAAATAGTATATGAAACGTAGTTCACACGACCATTTCATAAACTCTTCTTGCTGCGTCAGAACTAGGTTCAGCTAATATACTATTAACTGATCCCAAGTTCGCCTTAACAATATTAAAATCCAAAAACAGTTTATCTCTGGCTCTGCGATTCCGGTCACACTCTAACAAGAGATGATGGACATCGTCGATTGTACCACAAGTTAAACAATTGGGCGAGTCAAACTTCTTCATCATATGTCCAAACTTTCTTGATAGAATATGACCGGAACGCAACCTCAACGCTGTGACAACAATACTCCTGTTTAGTTTAGACTCAGTAAACCAAGGACATCGAGGAGGTTGATTTTGTAAAACTTTATACCAAATACCTTTCTCTTTTGATTTTTTATCGAAATATTCTTTCCAAATGTTATAACAATAATTTTTGTATACGTTTAAAATTTCCGAATAATGTGGTAAAATTTGAATTAAAACACCCTGTCTAGACCCTAACTTTGCTAATTTGTCAGCTTCCTCGTTGCCCCTTAATCCAACATGCGAAGGAACCCATTGTAATTTCAGATAAATGTTTTTCTGAACTTATTTTCTTAAATAATATTTTAAGGAAAATAGATTTATTTTTTTGTATGTTTGTTGGTTCCGATTTAACTCAAGATCTACCCAACTGATTTAAAATTTCTTTCACATTTAGAAAGAAACAAATAGGACGGGAAACATAGACTATATTTTATTTAATTATTTATTCAGTTATTTTCAAAGTTTCAACATTTTAAGCGTCATTGTAAATCTGGATGATACAATACGTGACTATGATATTTTCCATAGGCTTTTGCTATGAGACCGAATATAACTGTTGATACCGAAGCAAAGCGAGGGCGTGTGTCTAGTATTAAATAAAAGCATATGTAAGAAGAGACAGTATATCAGTCTTTTCAGAGACAGCATATTTTTTTATTGGAGCTTTCTTAGGTCTTTATGCATCAGTTTTTATAAAATATCAGTCATTTGAAATTGCTGTTCTTGTCATGCGCTTGCTCTTTCTTACTCCAGTGACACAAACTAAATTAGCCCATCTGGTGCTGAGTGGTAACTATCGACCATAGGCTTCTGCTATGCCAGGCACTCTGCATAATCACTGCCTATATAAATAACTAGGTTTCCGCGACGTGATTTCACCCGCGTCTATACTTACTGCTCTGGCCCCGTCGCCAGTAGCGTGATGTTACATAGCCTATAACATTCCTCGAGAACTGGGCTATCATACACGAAAAGAATTTTTCAAATCCGACTGGTACCTCCAGAGATTAGCGCGATCAAACAAACAAACTGTTCCGCTTTATATAATAGTATAGATCTCTTTAAACCTCTCTGATGTGTTCCCATCTAACTTTGATTCTGGGCCTTTTAAGCGGGGCGAGAAAAAGCATCTCACTAAACCGCCATAGTGGAGGCCACCATATCAGTAGTTTGGCTTTTGGAATGATGACCACCACTCCTGGATTCCACTGAGGGCTTACCATCATTCAGAGTGAAGTCACTTTGGTAGGCTAGTACAAAAAAGAACTCATTTAAATCGTCGTTATAAGAAACACTGCAGCTGGTAGTTTGTTCCAGAGTATCATGTCATTATAGTAACGCAATCCAAGGTTGAGTGGTGAACGCGTCGAGCCATACGATTGCCCTCAGCTCCAGTAATGCGTCACACTTGTCTATTTGGGTCAATCGGCGTCACACTGACCCGTTGTCAGTGTCACTATGCAGATATTGCAGAAGTGCCATTAAATTACAGTTTCAGTAGCAAACAAGCCTACAAACAACTTAATGAGAAGTAGTAACTTTTAGATATAGTTGTGCTTTCTAACACCCAGTTTCTAAAAGGCTGACCAACGAAAAATTAACTAATCACCTGTTAAATCTCGTGTGAAGTATCAATTGGGTTGCTAAAAGCACGAATACTACGTTTTATTTCATATAGTTAGAAACTAATTAATAATAATAATAATAATAATAATATTCTACCACATTAACACAGCGCCATCTAGCCCCAAATTAAGCAATTATATTTGCTTGTGTTATGGGTACTAAACAACTGATATACTACTTATATACATTTTTTTTTTGTAAATACATACATATTATAGATAAATTACACCCAGACACAGAACAAACAATCATGCTCATCACACAAAGGTTTGTCCTGGGTGGGAATCGAACCCACAACCTCCGGCTTAGCAGTCAGGGTCACTAACCACTAGACCAACAGGCCAGTCAAACTTATTAGATCAAATTAATCAAATTATCCATGATTTTAGCATGCTATTATTTAGGTACCTACCTACTGCACATTAGAATTAACAGGTGATAAGTTAATTTTTCGTTGATCAGCCTTTCAGAAACTGGGGGAAAGTATTGCAGAATTAGTCCAAATACTCTGCGTCAAAATTCTAACAATCTCTGATCGATTTGACCGTTTCATGCCAAGACCAGCAAGTATTTAATATAGTAAAAAATATTTCTAAATAAAAAAAAACCTTTCAAACAGGAAACTTATATTAAAAATTATATTTACTTAGCACAAAGTAATTCATATTTTGATTTAGTTAATCAGAAATGATTGAATAAGAAATTTATAATTTTGAAGTTATTGCTAAATAAAACAATAAAAGTAAACATTAATCTTATTTTGCTATTGTTACAAATTAAACCGAATCGGCCCAACCATCTTTGAGTAATCGGGGAACATACATAAAAAAAGGTTCCGACGAATTGAGAACCTCCTCTTTTTTGAAGTCGGTTAAAAATGATTAATTTTTGACCAATTTGGTTAGAACGAGCAAAAATTTGGAATAGACTGGTTGATAGATAGTAGACCAGTTTTTGTCTAAGATGACATTGATGATATTGATTATGTTTACTAGAATCACACATCGTATAACTACACATTGGATAAAATTAAAGGCAAAGCCCATTTTTATAAACCTCACAGCTATTTTATATAAAATAGTTTCATTTCCACTTCTGCTGTCCCTGTACAGTGACCACAATAATCGGGTTATCTCTAGGGTTCGTTTAGGGCTGGCCCTAGCATGATACGTAACGAATATGTTTGCTGCGATAAGATTGGGCAACCCTAGCTTGCGGGATTACTCTAATGTGGATTAACCGTGGGTTTTTATAGGCGAGTAAATGTTCTGAAGATAAGGTTATTAGTATTCAAAAGCAGAAAATGTTTACTAATGTGGCGTTTGTGCAAATGGACTAAATGTAAATGTTCTTGTAGAAGGTTATTTTATATTTTATAGATTAGAATTTTTACATTTTTATTTCGTGAAAAAACAAATTGATTACTAGATGATTTAAGAATATAAAAGTATTAAAACAGAGTAGGTAGGTACTAATTGAAATATTTACAAAAAAGGAGCACACAAAGAAATTACAACCTCCCAAAAAATTTTGAATGAGTATCGAATTCGCAACACAAGTGTTGTGCCGAGTTATTCCGGCTGGATTCCCTGTATCTGATCTCCTGTGCATCGTTTTATTTTAATTATATTTTCTATTCCAGTCTGACCCCCGTGTAGATCACGTCGTATTCACAACTGTAGTACTATCGAGACTATCTTAACCGATACAATACAGAATACTCCATGCTAACTTGTGGTAAGATACCTTAGAGACAATATCACAACAACTACACAACGCCATCTAGACCCAAAGTAAGCATATTATAGCTGTGTTATGAGTTCTATATATCATTTTAGCCAAAAGACATGTACTGGTGGACATAGGCCTTCCCCAATTTTCATCACCTTGACCACCCTCATCCATCGGTTGTCCGCCACCCTTATAAGGTCAACAAATAAGATATTCATACATATTTCCTGTATATGTTTAAGGTCTTACCTCGTCTTTCTTTAGTAGCGCAGTACTCATTAAAAGGTTTTGGCCTATTAACTTCAGAAGGTCATTACCGTTAACATTTAACGTAACGATTATTGAGATACGAACCTCATCCATGGTTGTGTAATTATGGTGTTTTGACCCTTCCTAAGAGAACTGCCTGCGAATGAGAATGTGTATTGTGAACAAGAGTCTCAGAGATTTGGCCGTATAGTATTGGTGTGGTCACCATGTAGTCAACAATATGGAACTTCACCATCTTGTCCCACATGCATCGTAAGAATGAGTAAAGGAATACGAGTATATACGTATATAATTATTATACTTACCGACAAGAGACACAAACGTTACATAGGCGGCTTGGCACCAACCAACGTCGATTTCTCTTGTGGAGTCTGCGGAGAATTGCTCCACAGACTCGTTGGAGCAATTCTTCTGGTGGCTGTACAGACCGATGCGAGAGCGACGCCGCCTACCGCAGACTATGGTGGCTGGGAATGGGGTTAGGGGAGTGAGGGAAGTGAGGAAAAAGGAAAGGGGGAAATTGAGCTCCTGGCACTCTCACTCACCGAACGAAACGCAGTAGTATGAACACTACTACTCTTACATCGATCTTCTATGAGAGGGTAGTACTTCCCCGGACGATCCGGCCCATTCATGCTGAAACCAGCTTGGAACTACTACCGTAATACTACGGTTAGGTCTAATTGGGCCCCTGTACAATGCCGCGGGCGTCCAGCGGCACCACCATTTATACGGGTCTTACTGGCCAGCGGGTTGACCCACACCACCCACACAATGACTCCACGGATACTCAGCTGGTCCCACACATGCTGCGAGGATTGTCATCTCTGCATCAGTTGGGCCTCCGGCTCTCGCACTTACCGAACGAAACGCAATAATATGGATACTATTACTCTTACAACGATCTTCTATGAGAGGGTAGTACTTCCCTGGTCGATCCGACCCATTCATGCTGAAATCAGCGTAAATCGACTAATATTATTTCGTAATTCACTTTAATTCCACCTATTCCGTAATGAGACGTGTTAACATGTTTTTATCATAAAAAATAAAATAAGTTCAGAAAAATATAAATCTAACTTTTATTTACATTTTAACTGATAAAGTATTTACATTTTAATAAAGAAATAAGACGTGTTAACCTAACTTAAAACACACTAACCTAAGCTAAATACATACCACATGTATGACGTGATTATTTAAATTGGCATAACTTTTTTATTTATGAACCGATTGACATGAAACAAACACTAAATGTTAAGTGAAGCTTACCGCAATGTATCAGTGAAAACCATATTTAAATCGGATAAGCCGTTTTTGAGATTAGCGTGAATTTGAAACTCGATTTCCCCCTGACGTTCCCCTCTCTTTCCCCTGACTTCTCCCTCACTACCCCCGCACTTTCCCCTCACTTCTCCCTTCCTTTCCTCTTCCTCCCCCTCCCTTCCCCCTCCCTCCAAATTTCAAGTCGCCAACTTCAAAAGCAAAGATCTTTCCATACAATATTTCATCCCTTATTTCACTCCTATAAATCCACGCCAGTAAAAAAAAAATTATGAGCGTATTTTTTATTTAAATAAAAGTATTCCAAAACAAAATTTCAAAGCTGTAACTTAAAAAATGAAGACGTTTCATACAATCGATTTCATCCTTATTCATACACTTAAGGGTTGAATTTTTAATAACCCTTTCTTTGTACACTTCTAGACATTAAGACAAACACACCCTCCAAATTTCAAGTCGCTACGACGGCGGTTTAGGCTTTACGTTGTCTGTCAGTCAGTCAGTCAGTCAGGACAAAGCCTTTTATAATATGTATGGATGTATGGATTAGACGTATAGCCATCAGGGATCAAAGCATACAGGCTGCTAGTAATGCTAACACGTGATAGAGCCACAGATAGCGTGCACAAACGCACAGACAAACAGACAAACAGACAAAAATTTTAAAAATCATTGTTTTGGGTTCTATTTGCGTTGATATAGGTCCCAATAGTATTTTTTCTCATAAATATTCCATGTACAGACAGCGATCGGTTACATTTTTAACCGACTTCAAAAAAGAGGAGGTTATCAATTCGGGTCGTATGTTTTTTTTTTTTTTTTTTTGTATGTTTGTTACCTCATATCTCGGTCATTTATGAACCGATTTGAAAATTTTTTTTTTATTTGATAGGGTATACTCTGAAATTGGTCCCATTTTTTTATTATAAGAAATGGTTCAGTGGTTGTATGTTTGTTACAACAGAACTCGGTAATTTATAAATCGATTTTGAAAATTCTTCTTTTATTTGAAAGGGTATACTCTGAAATGGGGTCCCATGTTTTTTTTATAAAGAATGGTTTAGTGGTTTAGCTTCAATTTTATATTTTGTAACAAAACGTATGCCAGAAGTGAAGATGTGTAAAGCAACACGTCGATGTCTTTTGCGACGAATTTTCTGACATTGACATGTCCATGCTACAAGTGCGCAGTGATTTTTTTTTTTTTTTTACAGCACCACTGTTTATTTTTTGCATATCTATTAAGCGATTGCTCGGTCAGTTAAATTATGATTTTTGATGATTCTTTATTGTTGGTAGATCATCCATTTTTTGTTTTGATTTGTGGTTTCTGGGATTCAGGGTTTAGCGATCGAGAAAGTGTTGACAAGGACTTTATATATCTATTTACAATCTTACCTCTCGTGTCTACTTTCTTTCAAACGGCGCGGCGCTGTCTCATTTGCGCAGCACGTTTAGTAGGTCTACCCATATTGAATATATTTATACACAATTAATTCCCACTAAAAGGCTAAAAATAAAATAATTTTTAGAAAAAAAATAAAAACCGACTTCAAACAACACCTACATGTTCAATCCTTAACTAAAAAGTAGAAAATAATATTTTAATTACTTCATAGCAAAGAACATTAAAAGGGACTCAACGCAATCCTTGATACCTATAATACTTTACTATTTATAATTTTTAATTAGTTATTTTGGAGTCGGTGCCAGCCAAGAAGGATCATAATGGCCTTTATAAAAATAACCTACCTACTAGCAAAAAAAACCTTCTTGATTAATCTATTTAATGAATGAATGAATAATATACATTTAATACAAGAAATCGAACGGAATCAGATAAGTGCGCCTCAAATTTTTTATGTATATCTGAACACAACTATCAATGACGTCTGCCTTAACGAGTATGACCGCGTTCGGGTAGTGCACTCAGGCATATCCCCCACGCGTGCCATTACCGCCCCGTGCATTTCAAAAGTTTGCTGCAAAGGCAGAATTAAAGATCCTTCTTGGCTGGCACCGACTCCAAAATAACTAATTAAAAATTATAAATAGTAAAGTATTATAGGTATCAAGGATTGCGTTGAGTCCCTTTTAATGTTCTTTGCTATGAAGTAATTAAAATATTATTTTCTACTTTTTAGTTAAGGATTGAACATGTAGGTGTTGTTTGAAGTCGGTTTTTATTTTTTTTCTAAAAATTATTTTATTATTATATGTATAGATAGATAGATATAGCACGCACAGACTTGGGACAAATTGTTACTGATAACACAAAGTTTTATTCTGTGTTTGATTAAAACCCACAATCTTTTGCGTAGCAGTCTGGCAAGACAGTCTATAAATACCAGCGTGTTTATTGTCCCACTGCAGGGCAAAGGTCTCTTCTCATATAGAAAAGGTATGAGCATTAATCACTACGCTTGATCAAGGTAGATTGGCAATTTCAGACTTTTAAGTCCAGGTTTCCTCACGATGTTTTTCATCACCGTCAGTCAGAAATGTACAAGATAAACTTAGAAAGTACATATGATTTCAAAAATTACATTGGTACTTGCTCGGATTTGAACCCACTACCTCGTGTTTACAAAGCGGGTGCCTTATCCACTGGATCATTTCGACTTTTACTTATAGGTATATATTAATAATGTGCTTAAAGAGTTGATACGTTACTCCTTACCAAAATATCAGTAGTATGTTTGTTGCAGGCGGATGGGCGTCACCAAGCTCCCAAAATCCAGTCGTCTCGTCCCTCTCCTGAAATCGCCGCAGGTAACAACATTTTCATAATGATCTATAACATTTGAAAGTCATCATTATATTGATGACTGGCCTGTTGGTCTAGTGGTTAGTGACCCTGACTGCTAAGCCGGAGGTCGTGGGTTCGATTCCCACCCAGGACAAACCTTTGTGTGATGAGTATGATTGTTTGTTCTGTGTCTGGGTGTAATTTATCTATAATATGTATGTATTTACAAAAAAGAAAGTATATAAGTAGTATATCAGTTGTTTAGTACCCATAACACAAGCAAATATAATTGCTTAATTTGGGGCTAAATGGCGCTGTGTGCATGTGGTACAATATTATTATTATTATTATTATATTATTATGCAGCGCTCTTTAGAGAAGTACCTACCTACATAGTATTCTATATATTTACTTCGAAAAATAAAAAAGCTTTATCGTATAGGTACTAATTATTTATAACTCCTATAAAACTCGCTAGTGCTATCAGTCAACAGAAGGATTGATGGCTGGCGGTTAAATCGATACTATGATATAAAGAGGACTAATCTCTGAATCTACCAGTCAGATTTGAAGAATTCTTTTTGCGTATGATAGCCTAGTTCTCGAGGAAGGTTATACGCAATATAACATTACGCTACTGGCGACGGGAGCAGAGCAGTTAAGACGCAGCTACGGAAAGCTAATCATCAATATGGGGGGTAAGGGAGACAGTGGCTGGTAAATTATCCCATGATATGTCATCGTGATCGCCAATTTGCCTAGCAAGCGTGGCGATTATGTCTAAAACTAATTAAATGTGTATGACGTAGTGTGATCTACACTAAAGTAAGTCTTACTTTGGCTGAAATAGATAGATGATAAGATGCTATACTCTGTGTATTGAATCATCCCATGTAGACATCCATGACCTCTCAGCTGCAGCAATCAATACAGTAGTCTTCACAGTTCAGAGTGCATTAAGCGAGGGTGTAAAACCAACCACACCTATCACATAAACTGTGACCCACCCTGACATGTAAATAATGCAACGTGACGTAAACTGCAAGGAGCGGTAATTAATGACCGGTCATTGTTGCGTGAAGATTGCTATGTACTTTTAGTAAACTACTACGAGGATTTGGTTGTATTTTGTGCAATTCAAAAGGTATATGTGCAATTAAATTTTAGGTCAGATTATTTGTCATTTCGTTACTTATAAGAGATGTGTTTTGTCTTCCATTTTTATCAAATTTGCTAGTGTTGTTTTCTAGATATTCTTTTTTTACGACATTGAAAAAAAAAGAAGAAAAATATCCAACGATAGGTATGGCAATCAAGAACTTTGCATAGAAATGGGACAGTATAAGTTTAAAAAACTATAAGATGACTTGATTTCTGTTGTATAAATCTGCTGTGTTGCGATCCGAGCTACTGTCAATCAAAACAGTTCGGCTGATGAAGTACCAATTATGTAAGTACCTAAAATGATAGAAAAGATCGCAGTCAGAACAACTGACAACATTTATTTATTTGGCTCACAAAACGAGTTACAATATTATTATAGTATCTATAGCAAGTCTACGGTTTACAGTTAAAAGCCAGCTCTCTGAGTATGTAGTGAGCACAGACTTCTGTCCTAAATAAAAATAAATAAATAATTTGTTTATTTCTCACCAAAACCGAAATACAGTGAAAACAACTTAGGGCTAAGGTATAAGTACAAAATTCCGGTTGTGGGTCGCTGGTGCCTGCGGTAGGTATATATATTACCTGTGCTACAGGTCACCAGCTCTCCACTTATAACCACGTAATACTATGTAAATATCTTAGCTTAATACCAAAATTAACAGAGATAAACAAAAGGAAAGAAAAAGAGAAATACAATACAATAAAAATATCCTTTATATTGGAACATAAAGAATGTGTGTGTGTGTGTGTGTGTGTGTGTGTGCGTGCGTGCGTGCGTGCGTGCGTGCGTGCGTGCGTGCGTGCGTGCGTGCGTGCGTGCGTGTGTGTGTGTGTTTGTGTGTGTGTGTGCGTGTGTGTGTGTGAGTGTGTATGTGTGTGTGTGTGTGTGTGTGTGAGTGTGTGTGTGTGTGTGTGTGTGTGTGTGTTTGAATGTGTGTGTATTTGTGAAGGAAAAAAGTTACAATGCGAATTTGACTGATCGGAACGCGGCTGAATTCAGCTTTGGTCTGCTTTGATCAGCTCCACTCCGCCCTACTCCGCTACAATAAAAACACTTGCCACATCAGGCGGGCCGTATGCTTGTTTGTCACCTTAGTCGTATAAAAAAAAAAAACTTTTCACTGCTCTTCTCCTGTCCACTCCGCCCAGCTCCGCGTCAATGGAAACGCACCCTTATTTAGTTTTTATTAATGAGTATTGAGATTGAAAAAATACTTGACTACTGATACTACGTTTTTCACCTAGCTTACTTTGTTTGAAGTCAGTTATGTCAACCTCTTCTGTATATTTCTGTGACAGGTGCAGACGGCAGCATGACAGTAGCTCGAGGCGAGGGCTCTCCGGAGCGGCTGGGCAGCGCTTTACGCCGGCTGCATTACAAGGCGACCCGACGCGCGCACTCCGCTGCAGCACGACATCATACCAGTACACCGCCCAAGGTCAGAACCACTAGTTCGTCTTCTTTTCGTGTCGATAGAAAATCTTTTTATATTGTGTCAGTCCAAAACTCAACTGCGACTACTGCATTGTTAGCAGCGTTTATTACATCCTCCTGCGTGCAGTTGTTCGGGCACACACGGCACCGTATCAGGTGGACCATCGTTTGAGGATTGGCTCCACACTTGCACTGTATATCGGAACTATCAGATAAGTAATACCCACCTGGACAAATTATCGTTAGTTCGTCCAACGTGTGTACGAAGTCTTATGGAATAAAAAAAAGACAAAATAAGACACTAAATGGATATATATATATATATATATATATATATATATATATATATATATATTGTTATGTGTTGCATTGTTTATTACACTATAAGTACAGAAATTATCTCTATGTACAAGTTTTATGTCACTTACCATATTTACACCACTATCTACAGTATTCAACCCCGAAATCCATCCAAAGGTTGTCTGGAAAAGATCGATCTTAGCGATAAGACTGCCCATTGTACAACTTACTATTATAACTGCGTTTTTGTATCGTCCAATGTTATGTAAACTTTTAAATGGTGTACAATAAAGAATATTCTATCTATCTATCTAAATGGAATACAATCATCATTTGTCGCACTAGGCCAATGTCGAGTTTCAGTTTGCGGCACAAGTGTGCTTTCGAACAATGGTGAGTCGCAGAACAGTTCTGTCGCAAAACCGCTCATTGCACATCCATTTGTCGAACTAACGTAGTACACTGCTAAAGACTTCCAGGTAGGCCATGGTAAATCATGACCAAGTCGACGTGATTTCAATCTTGACCTTGAAAAGGTCTATCACTGCTCAGATTTTTATGAGATTTAGATGCTTCGCGAATTCCATTTCTGCTTCTTAAAGAAGTCTGCCTCCTATACAGTACCATATCATGACCTTGCTATGAACGTATTAAGATCGGAAAGCAACCCTATACGCCCTACTCTTTCCACTACACACTATAGCATCGCCTGATATTCTCGCCGATAATTATGGACGCTTCATGCATAGCACGCTATGGTGCTGGTCGGTGACGGAACGGTCTAGTGAGCATAGTCTCATACTTTTCAATACAAATAATATTTTTTTGCCTGACAGGTTACTATTACGGTGATAGTATGATACGTTTTAGTAATCAGAATCCTTTATTTTTGTGAGTTTGACTCAGCACAAATAAATATTAAAGAGAATAATAATAATATTTCAACAACTACACACAACGCCATCTAGAGCAAATTAAGCATATATTAATAGCTTGTGTTATGGGTTCTAGATGCGGATATACATACTTAAATATATTTTTTTTTTGTAAATATATACATATTATAAATAGAAACACACAGACCAATGCAAAAAGACATGTTCATGCACAAAAATATTTGCACTAAGCAGTAAGACAGTCAAATATTAATGTGGTATTTAAATAGAGATAGTCTATGGGCTTCAATCAATGTTTCTATATATGTACCATTGTAGATACCTTGTTTATTACTTTGAAATGCGATACGATTTAATTCTTTAAACTATGTATGATTAAATATTTTCTTAAGTTTAAAAAAAGGAACTCGCATCCACGGTCATATGCATTTGGCGTCATATGCTAGGTCAATTGTAACCTTAAATACAGGACCAGAATGGCGAAACTATGTTGATGACAGATGTCATGTCATTTCACACATAAAGTCACGCTTCAAAATCAATTGACAAATAGACTTCCTTCTTCTCTTGTCAGTAATATTTATTTCACAATAACTTTTACAAAGTCGCTATATCAAATATAGCATTTATAAAGAACTAAATATTCCGCGCGAGATCCGAAGCTCTCAGCCGAGTGCGTTTTCATTGTGGATGTGTTTGGTAACGCGAATCTAATGGTCGCTCAACATCGACATATTGAGGTTAGAGGAAAATGCGAAAAAACATTCGTTTGTTTGTACTTTGGATATATATTATGGGAACTTAGGAAGGTTGCAGTTCACTGATCTTTTATAAGTAAATGTAATGTAGTAAAATATAAGTATTGATATAAAACAACAAAAGGTTGTATACCCACTGTATGTACATGTACAGTACCCACTGTCGTCCCAGCATTCTTTTTCTCACAAGCAATAAACAAACATAAAACAACTTCACATTTTAAATATTTATTTTAAAATTTAATTTAAAATTGCATTAACAGCGTCAACTTTTTAATATAAAAATTAAATTAACTTATAATTAAAAATATCACATTTATAAACAAAATTTTAAAACTCCATACTAGTTTGTTGAACGGCTACGAGCCCGTTAAACGTGAGTTATTAAAATTATAACTTAACATTACCGTATTAAAATGTAATTTGCCAAAACACAAACTCTTAAGATTTCTTGTGCTTTTACAAAAAAATTCTAAGGGAATTTTTGCTAACAATATTTTCTTTAACAAGATGCGCTTGAATAATAGGTAAGTACGTACATGTCTTTAGAAAGTCCATCACATTTAACATTAATAATTAAATAATACTAAAAGGTAAAATACAATAATTATTTTATTTATAAAGCATTTTTGTACGCAAATACTACAAACAATCACAAAGCCAAAATAGCGGATTTACTTACGTAATGGCGCCCCTTGCGGCGCAAATGCATTTTTAATTCTACATTATCCTAGTAATTGCCCGTATATTATTTTTAAATTGATATTAGCTTTGACAGTCAGTCGAATGCAGACTGGTCAGTATTCGTCATTGTGGAAGTCCTTGCGGTACTTGCTAGTGGATTTTAATCTGATGACGATAGTAGATGATGTTCGTACTAGATGGATCGTTAGAGGTCAGGCTTCAACCTACGAGTCGACGAATTAGGCTTCTGTAAACAAAACAATATATTATAATTAAACAAAGTTGTAACCGAGAAACATGGATAAAAGAAGAGGTGAATTAATTCTTGAAAAACCAAGTTGAGAGATACTCGAGATTCCTGGCGGCTACAAAACCTTCGACCTGCACCTTGTAAGGAAGGCAGAAAAGACGATCTAAAGTTATATGAAACTACAACAGGAGGTTCTTTAAAAAAAAGGTCGACGTTTAAAGGTTACGGTATACACGCATAAAAAACTAAAGGCCTTTTTTTTTTTTTTAATATACCTACCAAAGTGACTCCACTCCGCCTGATGGTAAGCAGTCAGTGGAATCCAGAAGTGGCAGCCACCATACCAAAAGCCATCGTCTTAAACTGCTGGTATGGTGGCCTCCACTATGGCGGCTGGGAATGGGCTAACCCCATTCCCAGCCGCCGGGAAGGGAATGAGGGAGGTGAGGAAAGAGGAAAGGGGGGAAATCGGGCCTTTCGCGCTCTCACTCACCGAACGAAACGCAGTAGTACGGATACTACTACTCTTAAGTCGATCTTCTATGAGAGGGTAGTACTTCCCCGGACGATCCGGCCCATTCATGCTGAAATCAGCGTGGATCTACTACCGTAAATTATAGGCTTTTTTGGCATTAAACTCTGTCACAGTCTTCAATTATTACTTACGTAGAGTCATGTGAGTGTATTATTACTTTCGTGTTACATAATGGGTGTCTAATTTTAATATTAAAGATAGTGAAATTAAAGACATGAGTTTATTACCAGATTTCTCAGCACTAGAGGTTTCATCAGTAGGTAGACGGCCAGCGCCCCAGTAGAAGTCTCTAGGGTCGGCACCAGCTCCAAACATCATCAGACCTTCTCGAGATGGACCCCTAAGAACAAATTATAATTAAGTATGATAGCTTTCCGTTTTCAGATTGCGCAAAGTATATGTCGCTGCAGGTTTTTTTGTCAATGGTAGAATAACGGCAGACCACTTGATGATAATAGTAATTGTCACTTCTGAACATTAAAAACAGTAAAATTTAATTCTGGAGTTAGTGAATGTAAACTAAAATGCTTGAGACACAGCGATCTGAATTCCTTGCGTTTAAGAGATCCATAGAGTAATTAATTACGGCAATCAGTTGCTTGGCCTTTGGTTGTCTATAGTTAACTGAGGAGAGGGGAAATATTTTCTTATGAAATATTAATGATAATGCTGATACTTGATATATTGCTAAACTCATCCGTGAGCGTCTTCGACAACCTCTGTGGTTCGGTGGTACTGTGTACGGACAGCCACGCAGAATCGCAGGTTTAATTCCCGCTTAGTGCAAATCTCTAGCTCTAAATTTTATGTTTGTTTCTTCCTTATTTTCTACTAAACTACTCAACGAATTGATACTTTTTAGAGAATTCCATAAAATTTTACTATGTCATAAAATACATAAAACACTTTCGTGTGAAGGTGAGGACATTAAATATTATTTTATTATGATCGTGACTATTTACTATCAATGAGTGATTGTCCGACATTTTTATCTTGTATACGTTTATTTATACAACATGCTTATCGATATGTTATTGCTTCTGATGCAATTATCTATATTTACCTATAATGGATAATATTATTATTAATTGGATGTTTTTGAAGATTTTGTGACCAATTTTAAGTTTTTTAGACGACGTAAGTGAATAAAAACTTAAAGTTGATCTCGAAATACATTCCATCTACTTTTAAATGATTGCCGTAGTATGTGAAAATGTTTATATTTTCTAAGAATTGTATATACTTAGAAAGTGACGGCCAAGAGGAATGAAAATGTAACCACCAATTTAATAATATGCCAAAGCATGGATATTTGTTACTTGACTTTGATGTCCCTGTTGATTGAAATGTTTCATGTCGGCAACAGAAAGAATTGTTAATTTATACTCTTATAAAGCGAATGATTTTGTTTTGTTTGTTTAAACGCTCTAATCTCTGGAACTAGAATCGGATTTGAATAATTATTTTTACGTATGATAGCCCAGTTTTCAAGGAAGGTTACAGGCTATGTAACATCACGCTACTGGTGACAGGACCAGAGCAATAAGCAAAGACGCGGGTAAAACTGCGCTGCAGGAGGCTAGTTAAATAATAAAGCTTAATTTAACTCACCATCCACCGCATCCACCTCCTCCTCGATTCTTTAAGAAATGCCCAAAGTTACTATCAGGCAGCTCCATCATCTTCTTCATACAAGTCTTCCTGTAGGACATTTTGCCGATGCCGTAGCCTAGGATGGCTGCAAGCGCCACCTTGGGTACAGCGCCGAAACGAGCGTTAGGTTTCAGATAGCCTGTAAAATATAGAAAACAGTAAAATAATGAAAGAACAAGGAAATAGGTATGTTTTTGTAATGTATCTGTTTATGCAGTCGACCTAACAAAATGGACATCGGATCTAGTACAAAATTTAAAAAAATTTCCTATGTAAAGCTTTAACATTCCAATTTTAAACCTTAACTCAAGTATGCCAGTGCTGAATTTTGTACGAGTAGGTATAGCATCGTTTTGACATTCTTTTGGTTCAGACACGATGTTCATTTGTTACTAGGTCTACAGTCGAAGGTATACGCGATATGCTTCACTTGCAAGAAGTGGGTACATTTCTGCCTATCCTTTTGGAAGAACGGAAATTTGACACTGCTTACCATCAGGCAGAGTAGGGTCATTTTGGTAGGCTAATATGAAAAGGGCGTGACACTTTTTTACGATAAGTATTTACTATAAAAATTAATAAATAAAAAAGATTCGTGCGAATTATTTTATTAGTTGCTTTAAACTTTTAAACTAATATTATAAAGAAAAATATTAGATTTTCTTTTATTTTTGTTTCTTTGTTTGCAACGACTTAACTCAAGAC
Organism: Parascotia fuliginaria; assembly: GCA_963082885.1. Classification (NCBI taxonomy): domain Eukaryota; kingdom Metazoa; phylum Arthropoda; class Insecta; order Lepidoptera; family Erebidae; genus Parascotia; species Parascotia fuliginaria. The sequence goes on along the minus strand of OY720193.1, from coordinate 12,284,795 downwards.
TTACATAAACGATTTAAAAAATTCTTTCACCTTTAGAATGATTATTAAAATAAGTTTATTTTTCTTTGCTCCTTTTATATAGTAAACTTTGACTAAGATTCTAAAGAACTTTGCGTGTGTATTTCAGTACACAATTCAAATAATTTAAAGTTTTAGGTGGTGAAAATTGGGGAGGGCCTATGATGATCATGAAGGTTGAAGGTACTTACCATATTTAACGGCAGCGAATGTGAGAGCACCCAGCACTACGGCTGCTGGCAATGCTCTGTACAGCGTACTCTCTCTCTGACACTCCTTGAACACACGCAACTCATCCTTTGAGAAACGGTAATGCATCTAGAACAAAAAAAACACACTGTGTAACACAAACAATATAGTTAGAAAACCACAACCTCATTTTAGTAACACAAAACGAGAATATAGACACTGACATAAAAATATAGGTACACAGTGTCAAACACAGACGTAGTGGAAAATCATATTATTTGCTTGGCGAGATCTATGTAACACAACATTAAACAGTGTTACAATTTTTAAACGCAGAACGCACGATCTTGTGGTGTAAATAAACACAGTGTTGACACACTGTAGTAGTTGGAAAACTTTAACCTCAAAATATCCGTGTATTTAAACTGTGTATTGATTTTGAATTAAGAACATGTTCCACAATGTAAATTATTATTAGTATATCATAGTCATAGTGTAATTTTGTACCAATTTTGTAGGATTTACTTTAGACATTGTGAATTCATTTTTATTTATAGGACGTCAAAGTTGTGAATGGTTAAATCAATGAGCGTGTTTGTTTATTTCAATGTCATGTGTTTTAAATAGGATGGTTCTGTATTTTAAATGCGAATTGCGCTAATGTACGACGCACTTTAACAATACTTTTATGACTTAGGTACTAGCTTCTCGCAGCGCGGTTTCATCCGCGTCTTTGGTTACTACTCTGCTCCTATCGCCAGTAGCGTGATGCTACATAACCTATAACCTTCCTCAAGAACTAGGCTATCATGCGCAAAACGAATTATTTAAATCAGACCAGTAATTTCAGACATTAGCGCGTTCAAACAAACAAACGCTACCGCTTTAAATTATTAGTAGCCTTACTAAACCCAAAAAGCAATTGGGTAGGTATATAAATTATATATAATACTAATGTATTAAAATAGTAACATTAAATATTACCGGGTGTCTGCTATTAAAAGCTAGAAGGATGGTACACCTAGTTTTAAAGCAGTAAAACCACGAAATAACAATCACTATCTGTTTTAATCTTCCACAACAACATACAAATATGTGTTCAATACGCGGTAAGAAAAAGAGGGAGGTCAGCTGTCAAAACTAAGTGACAACAGACCTCTCCCTGCACAGTATTGTCAGTACAAATATTATAAACGCATTCAATCTTAGAGTATTATTATGTCAACTTTAGTTTACTTATGTATTCTCCAAACATTCAATTAAATATATATGTTTTATTATTATTGATTATTTATACAATACTAAATAGAAGTTTTTACAGGTATACAAATAAAGAAATTATACGTGCCTTACAGATAATGTTGCCAGATAAATAATATGTATTAATCTAATCTAACATTCGGCCATTCTGATCAAATAGTTTGTCCTCAAACTTATTCATTAATAAATAATCATATCAAGAAAATTTGTGACTGCATCGAAGACTTCACCCTACAAGTAGGGCCACCTTCGCCTTCCAGTCTATATCAACATAGATACATCTGCAGTTGGCCCCTCACCGCAAAGTCAAGAGCTCATTTTAACCACAGGACTCTACGGCCGTGACAACCTTCCAGATTCATCAAAATCAACATCTGCATTTGACCCCTCACCGCAAAGTCAAGAGCTTGCTAAACTACAAGACTTCACGATCGTGTCAACCTTCCAGATTCATTAAACTATGACTGCATCGTGGCCTTCACTCCACAAGTGGAGCCATCCACGCCTTCCAGTCACCATGAATAAATTGTCACTAATGTACTTATTTTAATTCTTACAGAACTTATTATAATAATAATAATAATACCACAACAACCACACCATCTAGACCCAAAGTAAGCATATATTAATAGCCTGTGATATGGGTTCTAGAATGCGGACAAACATATGTATATACCTTTTCTTTTTTTTTTTTTTTGTATACATACATCATTATACATAGAAACACCCAGACCAATGCACACAAATATTTGCACTGAGCGGGAATCAAACCCGCGACCTTTGTGTGGCAGTCCATACAAAGTACCACCGAACCACAGAGGTTGACCATACAATATTCCTATCCTCACAATAAATCAATACTATTGTTTAGGCACAGCTCCTTTAAATAATTAGCAATGATATCATTCAATACCAATGAGTTTAATCACCAAATTACATGAATTCACGCAACAAATCAATCGCATGTTAAACCCTCATCTGTATCTTCATCAGATGTTTCGCTGTCTTTATCACCTACAGCGATCCACGGTTGAATGCGGTCTACCGACCATACATTTGAGTATTTACCCTTAGATATGTTTGACCCTGGGATGCTAGACACCTCATAACGATCATTTGGCAATATTTTGCTAATTCTAAATGGTCCAGTATATTTTGGAAGTAATTTACGACTCTTGCCGTCATTTGAAGGTAATGTTTTGAGTATTTTTACTAAATCTCCTATAGAGTAATTACTAGCTTTCTTTCTAGATTTGTCGAACCTGGCTCGTTGTTTTAATTGATCAATTTCAATGTGCTCATTAATTTCATTTCTAATAATATCGGGTTGTTTGTCATTCTGTCTAGTCTCTAAAACAGTCTCACCTAACATTCCTTCTCCACAATTGAGAGGGCGCCTACAAAACAGAGCCTCAGCTGGAGTTTTACCTATTCCCTTGTTAAGGGTGTTATTGAGACCCCACTGAATTTTCCCGAGAACTTGGTCCCATTTATTTTCTCCTAAACGATCAGAGTAGACTCGCAAGCCATCTAATACCGTCCGGTTATACCGTTCTACCTGCCCGTTCGCTCTGGGAGATGATACCGCATTTAATATGTGTTGGACTTCTGACTCGGTACAGAAACGCTTAAAATCCCCAGAAGTGAAACAGGATCCTCTATCAGTAATTAGTCGCATCGGATGTCCAAAAGTGTAGAAAATATCTTTTAGGGCTCTAATAGTAGGTTGTGACTTAGTGTTACGTAAAGCTTTAATAATACAAAATTTAGTAAACCCATCTACCACTAACAAAAGGTACTGATTTCCATGTGTACTCTTAACAAATGGTCCCAAGTGGTCCGCGTGTATACTATGAAAGGGAATGTCTGTCTTAGGTATACTATGTAGGAACCCCTCTTTAGGACCTGCAGGTTCCTTTCCAAATGCGCAATGTAAACATGACTTGACGTATTTGGTAATGAACTTCTTCATTTTGGGAAACCAAAAATCTCGTCTAATCTTTTCGAGGGTTTTTTCTACAGAAAAATGACCAATATCGTCGTGATTACGTTGACATATTTGCCATCTAGCGTTCTTGGGAACTACCCATTTTAAATCGTCTCCAACCTTTCTATATAAACGATTATTTTTTATGATAAAATTCTGTTTTATATCTACGACTTCTTTATACTTGGGGTCCTCTAAAGCGGATCGAATGTGTTGAATTTTTGGATCTGTCAATTGCAAGCTAAGTAACCAATCCTCCTGTGAGATATGCATAACACGAGAGAAATGTTCAAACTTATCGCTATCATCAATACAGGGAAGAGGGTTTCGGCTAAGAGCATCTACATGCTGCATTGAGTGTCCAGGTCTGTATTCAATCGTACAATCGTACTCCTGTAAAGCTATCCACCAACGAGCAACTCTTGGTATTATGTCTCTTTTTGTAAAAGTGGATCGAAGAGCACTACAATCAGTCACAATAGTAAATTGTTTTCCCAGCAAGTACACTCTGAACCGGTTCAAAGAAGCTACTACAGCAAGAGTCTCCAATTCATAAGCATGAAGTTTTTCTTCATCTATAGTGGTTTTGCGACTGAAGTACGCAACTGGTTTTAGCTTTAAAGAAGATGCTTCTTTTTGAAATAGAATGCCACCTAAACCACTCTTGGAAGCATCACAGTGTAATTCTGTAATATATTGCGGATTGTACAATGTCAAAATCGGGCGCTGTATTAATTTATCTTTTAAGCTTTGGAATGACTCTTTCTGTCGCTGCCCCCAATGCCAGGAGATATTTTGACGAGTGAGGTCCGTTAATGGTCTAGCTATTATCGCAAAATTTTGAATAAATTTTCTGAAGTAACTTGCTAGTCCAACAAACTGACGAACCTCATGAGCATTTCTTGGTTCGGGAAATGATCTTACGGCCTCAATTTTATTACTACCTGGTCTTATTCCATCAGATGATATCTCGAATCCCAAATAGTTAATTACAGTATCAAAGAAATGACATTTCTTTAAGTTTAATGTTAGCCCAGCCTCTTTTAAAAGAATAAAAGTTTGTTCTAATTTATTAAGACACTCATTAAAATTAGTTCCAAATATCAGTAGGTCATCCATGTAAGCAATGGCGCATTTCTCTTTTGATCTACCTAACATTTTATTGACTGTCCGTTGGAAAACAGCTGGACAATTAGCTAAACCGAATGGTGCTCTTTTAAACTGATAAAGTCCATCAGGTGTAATAAACGCTGTCAAGTGTTTGCAGCTATCCTTAATTGGGATTTGATAATACCCACTGGACATATCTAAACTCACAAAAAAAGTATTACCACTTAAAAGGTCAATTTGATCATCTATTCTCGGTAAGGGGTATAGGTCTTTCACAGTTTTCCTATTAAGGGCTCTGTAGTCAACACAGAGTCGATAACCTCCAGTCTTCTTAGAGACTAATAAGATGGGACTAGCGTATGCTGAATCAGACTCCTCTATTATGTCGTTATCTTCTAGCTCTTTGACCATTTCGCGCACGATATTCTTTTCAACATGACTTAAGCGATAGGGACGATACACCACAGGCGTATCGTCAGTTAATTTTATCTCTAACTCGCTTATGTTTGTGCGTCCTAACTCAGACAAATTATTCGCGAAACACTCTCTGTATTTATTTATCAAATTATACACGGATTGTTTTTGTTCGGTAGTCAAATCATTGTTTATGTTAATTTCTTCTTCGTTTATTGATCCTAACAAGCATGTTTTGAGGCACTTGAAATTATTTTGAGTGGTTGAGGGAGTCAGACTATTATCAACATAAACTGGATATCCCCGGGTTATAATTAAATCTTTTATGAAATATAGAGGCTGACAAGTAATATTCATGACTACTAATTGGCATTTCCCACTTTTCAATCTATAGACCCCTTCTTGTATACAATATTCGTTACCCTCAATGCATCGATAACTTCCTTTAATATATATGTCAGAGTCTTTTATGTCATAATTGTAACAAACCAATAAACTAATACCATTTATTTCTGTATCAGATAGTACACGTAGTTGAAACTTTCTACTCTCTAAATTATCCGGTTCTATATTCAGAAGTTCATGGTTAACTATATTAGAAAAAATATTTAAGGAATTTGCAGTTTTTGTAATTATAATTTCAGGTAATTCTGTGAAATTTTGGCCTATTAATAGGGGTATGTGTAGATGTTCATTATCAATAACATATGCCACAATCTCAGTTTCTACTGTATCTATCCGTATTTGAAATGATGTTTTACCTAATAATGGTATATTAATATTGGCAACACCACATATCGAGGGTAAACAGTCACTGCTTGTATTCAATCCAAATTTTTTTACTGTGTCTAGTGTAATAAGTGAGCAATCACTTCCAAAGTCAATGAAACATTTAATTTCATGTTCCTTGTTAATAAAGGCCTGTTTATAGTATTTTAGGTTATTTTGAGCTAGACTATCTATTAGTAAGACCCGTTTATCACTATTTTTATTAATAACTTTTTTTTGATAACAGTCACTTGATGTGTGTCCAAACCGTCTACATTCTTCACACTTTACAACAGGTTTAGGACACTGTTGTAATCTATGCCCTTTTTCTTTACAATTAAAACATGTAACAGAAACAGAATTCTGAATAATCTGAGAATTAGGTGCACGACACTGGGCTGCCCTGTGTCCACTTTCATTACACCTGTTACAAATCAAATTACCCTTTTGTTTAATACTATTCGGGTTTGAAGTTCTTAAAATGTCTTTTTGTTCCTTACATACATCTTTTAAAAATTTAAATAAGTCTTCGGGTTCTGTAAAGCGTGCGGACGATGCACCTGCTCGAATTGTACGATCATCAATCCCATGAATTAAACAATCAACTGCTCTTTTTCCAGAAATATTGCATGCATTTAACAACATAACCTTCTCATAGTAATATTCGTCCAAGCTTTCACCGAATTTAAGCCGCCGTTCTAGCATTTCTGTCAATAAAACAGCATAATTTGTCTCAGTGGGGAACGCTTTACGTAAAAGTACCTGCCATTGTTCCCAGCTATGTAATATAGAGGTTTGACCTTGATACCACTTTTTCGCATTGCCTACCAGCTTAGGAAGTGCATAGTGCATAATCTGTATTTCATCCCAACGATATATTTGTGCACATTCACTAACCTTTGCTATCCAAGAGTCGATACGATGATTCTTTATTGACGGGTCAAACTCCGGAATCATATTAAAATTGGAATTACTGGGTTTAACAAGAGATTGTAGTAAATGCGAAAAATCACTAAATTTTACTACTAAATTGGGAGTCGATTCACTAATATTTTGCGTACCTGACGTGCCTGGTTGCGACGCATTGTTACATGTTGGTGAAAGAGGCACTTGTGCGCTCGCTGGTTGCGCTTGCGACGCATTGTTACAATATGTCGGTGGAAGAGGCACCTGTGCGCCCGCTGAAGACCACGAACTCGCGGCTGCATAGGCTGACGGACCACGCATCTCACCGGCTAAACACTCTTCTCGCAAACCGGGTTGTACGGTGCGCGACTCCGTCGATAAGCAGTAATCGCGTATATCTCGTCCGGTCGCAGACTTTCTTGCACTTTCTGTACGTCTTCTACCGCTACCAGTACAACCTCGTCCGGTCGCCGAATTAATCTCCGCCAGCTCCGGGGTGTAACATCGCCGATCTCGTTCACGACTACGTGAGTGATGTCGTTTCGCTGCCTTCGAGCGCCTTCGGCTTCTCCTTGGACTACTTGTGCTTGAGTTATCACTAAGTGATTCCTCCGTAGAATTTTTGTTTCGTCTCCGTTTATGTATGTGGCGTGAGTGTTTTGAACGTTTTCGACCCATTGAGATTAGGATATTGTGTATATCCCGCTTCTGGTAAAAGCTAGAAGGATGGTACACCTAGTTTTAAAGCAGTAAAACCACGAAATAACAATCACTATCTGTTTTAATCTTCCACAACAACATACAAATATGTGTTCAATACGCGGTAAGAAAAAGAGGGAGGTCAGCTGTCAAAACTAAGTGACAACAGACCTCTCCCTGCACAGTATTGTCAGTACAAATATTATAAACGCATTCAATCTTAGAGTATTATTATGTCAACTTTAGTTTACTTATGTATTCTCCAAACATTCAATTAAATATATATGTTTTATTATTATTGATTATTTATACAATACTAAATAGAAGTTTTTACAGGTATACAAATAAAGAAATTATACGTGCCTTACAGATAATGTTGCCAGATAAATAATATGTATTAATCTAATCTAACACTATGGTGGCCATGACCTTGACTTTCCACTGGCGTTTCATTCACATTCGAATCTGCCATTTTATACAAAAATCACTTCAAATGAATCAACAAATGTTAAAACAGCACCTAGCAACACAAATTCTATTAAATCACTTGAATTATTACAAAAAAATACGTTATTCTTTTCACTACGAAGTTGTATTGATGTCTGAAGTTCCTCTACACTCCGTACTCAGTTATATAAAGAAAATTTTGTTTTGTTTGGCGCTGCGATCGCCCGGCCGACGCGCCGCGCCGCTTTGTTTCATAATATTTAGGTACTCACGATTCGTATTGCGTCAGAATCTTAGCAACATACACGAAATATCTATGAAATTTTTGTAAAGATTGTGAAGTGTTTTTGTGTATATCTTCTATTTATATCAAAGAGGTAGGCTTATTGTATAGCCAAATATGAATACGAAATCTAGAATATTAAGTACGAAATAAGAAGATAATTGAATGCAACTGAACTTTAGCAGATTAGTAGTTTTTATATGGCTGTACTCCAAACCATAGATTATAAAAGATTATACACTTATAAAGTGTCTATACTATAAGATTTTAGAGAAACTTACTTCATGTACGATAAGGTTGTGGAATGAATTTACAGCCGGTGTCGGCCATACACATTATTACTTCGAAAAAGGAGTTTATAGGTTGAAAAGGCGGCAACGTTTGAATGAATGTGATACTCGAGAGGGCAGAGACTCCAGAGACAAGCGGCATAAATTTTAATAGAATAGAATAAAAAAAGTATGTATGACATACTTATTTCTTATAGGTATATAAGAAGGTATATAATACAGGTTTCCTCTAGATCTTTTATTTCACCGTATATCTGTAATTTCCGAAGTTAACATTGAATTTAGTTAATATGTAATTACGTTCGTACGAGCAACTTTGTATTGTGACCTCAAAATTTCTTATTTGAAACCTACGAGTCACTGCCCATTGGATCAGGTAGTTATACGTGTCATTGAACTGAGATGGAGCCTATATCTCAAAGAGCAGTAATATTTTAATGTTACTTTGTGTTTTGTCTTTTTCTTTTATACTATTAAAACAAGGATAGAGAGAAAGTAAGGTTATACTCGTAATAAGATTGCTATATGAGGTTGTGGTAGGGCTCCGTGATTATGGCTATAAATAATGGTACTGTCTCAGTCATCGTAATAAACGGCTTCTTTAATATGAGTGAACCAGTATTCACAAACCTTCGGCTTTATATTTAGAGACATTTCCAGTATTAAGAAATTTTTGCCTAACTGACGCAGTCCAGGAAGGTATGTACGTATGTATGTATGTATGTATGTATGTATTTAAGTATGTGAGTATGTATGTCTATTTCTTTGGCCTATTTCTACAGCCTAAATGGCTTGATAGATTTTAACGTATGAGGTGTCATTAAATTCGTATTGATTGTGCGAGTGACATAGGGTATATAAAATTACAGCTTACTTTTCACTTTGTCTTAGGCAGGGTTTGTTTTAGGATTTTTGTTTTTTTATTTGTTATTTAATAAAATGCTTGTTACATATATTCGACAACAATTTTGTTAAAAACTGTGACGTCACAATTTGTTGCCAAACATTGATATTTCATCAGCTCAATTCAGTGTACATGTAATAATATGGGAACGGTTGTAATTGTGATAACGGTTCTGATGGTGACGTCTAATCAAATTTAATCTCTTATATATCAAATCAATGCGGTTTTAACCCGATTGATCTAGAAAACGGTTAACTTTTTTATAAAATATAGTGCTGTTATTATCGCTAGCCTTGTTTATCTTTGTGTAAGGCAAAAAAGTCTTTCTTTTTCTTTTCTATTGGCTCATCTATTGCAGTAGGGGTAATGAGGGTGTTTAGAAAAATTATCGCCACTAGTTGGCGCCACTTCAACTGACACATTGGACCTAACTTTCAAAAAGCGCTTGACAGCTAGACCTGACCCATCGGTGCTGCCCCCTCGTAGGTGCCATTTTAGAAAACCCTATCAGCTATTATTTGCATTTGCACGTGAATTATACAGTTTGTAAATTAAACATTCAAATTGCCGAAATGAACACTAAAAATATTTGTTTTGATAGCGCTATCAAAATGAAAGACCTTTTACCAAAGTGCTGCCAACTGGTGGCGAAAATTCCTAAACACACTCATTTATGTACATTATAATTTAATGTACATAAATGATTTAGGAACTTCTTTTTTATTTGAAGTGTGGTAATTTATTTCTTGCTAAGTTTAGTTTTATTTTACAAAGACAAACTGTCTACAAAACAAGTGCCTAATAGTTTACCTAGATGAATGCTTTTGTAACATTTGCAACAATGATGTTTCACAATTTCGACAAATTATTCGAATGTCATTCAAACCACTGAACACAGATCTCATAAACGGTTGACAATGGCAGCACAGAGTACTCATAATAAAGGCATCAGCGACATGCATTACTCTGCATTATTCACCCGTAAGCCGTAATAAAGTTATTAGCCGTTTTTATGAACGTGTTAAGGCTCGTGCACACTGAGGTGGCCGGGCTGTATAGTAAACGCTACAGTTGTACTAGCCTATGGATATTAAGCATTTTCTTTTTTACACTTCTGTATTTTTTTTTTTTGTTACAAAACCTTCTTTGATTTGGTTGTGTTCTATTAGCAGAGTCATGTCCATAACGTATAAAATATCGTTTGATGTTCAAGGTTTTAACAAACCTTATGTTTTAACATGGTTTTAGCAGCATTGCGGGATCATTAGTTTAAAATCAACTGTTCTTTTAGTTTTTAGACCCATGATTCTTGGTTGCGTTTTCATAAGGTGGCTTGTTCATTGAAGACCATAGACAATAAAAAGTAATAATGATCCACCATTTAAATTTAACGTACTTTACGCCTGGCCCGGCGAACCGCTCTAGTGTGCTTATACCACTATTCATTTAGAGCTGACGGGTACACAGCATCCCTCGCGTTCTGGTGGCACTTAATTGAATGTCCTGTCCTAGATCTGTGGCGACGTTGTTAATCTACTACATGTTACTGACGTGTCCAGTTGCTCATATAGTAATTTACTTATTTTTAAAATTATATTGTCTGTTTACTTATTTATAATTATTATTTATTTGTTTAGTACATAAATCCCTGGAAATTGTGTCCTCAAAAACTCAGTACCTACTAAATAATAGTTCTTGATATTTCTTTTCTTCATTTATTAGTCAATTTTGATAGTAATACTACTTCTAAAAACTTCATCTGCTAATAAGCGAAATCAGTCAAATTTTAGTGCCACTATTAACCGCCATAGCGCTAGTCGTTTCGTATAAATCGTTCCATAATGTTTAAAGCACAAATACTATGATAACATTGAATTAAAGTTCCAATATTCGGTCGGTAACCGAACGGCAGATCGGTTTAATTAATACCGGGTCGGTGGGCGAGCATGATCGATGAGGGCATAACGATGTGTCCGCTAACCTATGGTAGAACTGATATCAATCGATCCTCTACCAAGAGTGTTATCAGATACTAGACAAGTGTTCAGTACTCCCAGTGATACTACCTAATCGTACTAAATGGGAAAGTTTGTATGAGTGTATGGATGTGTGAATGTAAGAATGTATAGATATTAATTACTTTTTCACGCAAAAACTATGGAATGGATTTTAACGAAACTTTTCAGAAATATACTTAAATAGTTTTATATTAGTTAGCGACCCACCCCGGTTTTGCACCTGGATATTTTCCGAGCGTATGTATGTGGGTATATGTCTTTTTCTTTGGCACGCTCTACAGCCTAAATGGCTTGAAGGATTTGAACTGAGGTGTCATTAGATTCGTATTAATTGTGACAGTGACATAGGATTATTTCAATGTAGCGTCAGCACGAGAAAATAAAATGGCTTACTGTATTAAGTTTCCTTGAGCATTTGTTTTTAATAATTTATTTAGCTTGTTCTATTGTATCTGTTTGTTTTATATAAATAATAAAAATAAATAAAATAACCACCTCGTGCACATTGCGCTTAATATTTTAACAGGCGCTTCTTAAAACTAACCAATCAAAAACTCAAGTGTTTCTGTAGTAAGGGTTTAACATATCGATGTAAGAATCGATTAGTTATAACTAAGTAACTCTTAGTAACCCTGTGTGTATTGGTAACTAAACCTCATCTGATTTGTGATTGTAATGAGCGAATGTTGCCAGTTTGTTCATGAATTACAAGAGTTTAGCTGATTTTGTAACTCTAACTAGTTGTTAGAAGTGTTGATTCGTATATTTAGTAAGTAAAGTTGTTGAGTCAATATATTTTTTATATAAAAAAGTTCATATAAGGCTACATATTTTTAATTCAAATACATAGATATGTTAGGTATAATATTTTTCTTCTATTATCTTCTATCAGCCGTTATTTGAACACAGCTCCCTATTCTTCGTCTATATTAGATTTCACGTCATTTCCATTATTTTCCTTGTCCTTCCTTTGTCTCCATCGCATCTACACTTACACACAAATATTGTATACTTACGCAACTGTTTCATATAAACGAGGTCCCAGTATAAAGTTCGCTATCAGACCCGAGTTAAACTTTAACAACTACCTCCATTTTTGCAACTTGTCAAAGTTAACGCAGCCTTCACCTTAATCTATAGTTATAATATAGAACTGTGCTTTTGTCTACGCAATAATATATACTAAAATGATTTTTATGTAAAGTGTTTTGATTGCGTTGCGTGTTTTTTTTCTTTTTCATTTATTTTGGCACATACAGTCATTAAAAAGAAGTTAAAAATTGTTTTCTTATGCTAGAGTTCTTCTATACAATGAGTGCCGAAAATTGTATACATAATGTAAATTAGAAAGGAAATCAGTGTTGTCTGAGCGACCATAAGTGTAAAGATAATTTAGAAATTTGTAAAGTTAAATAAGTAATATAATAAAAGTATGTAAGGTTATTAGTTGAATAAAAGAATAATAAAAATTACGATACGCTATGTAAAATTCTGTTCTATATTTAATAGCTAATAGCTAATCTATATATATAAAAATTAATCCCTATTTCCCTTGGTCATGGCATCACGCGTGAACGGCTAGATTAATAACGTTAATTCTTTTTTTGTTGTGTTTGTTATTGTCAGGAGAAGGTTCTTATGAAAGAAAAACTAAGATAACTTCTAAAACGATTTCGATGAAAATTGGTATGTAGATAGATTTGGTTTCGGGACATACGCTACTTTTTATCCCAAAAACCGCTCTGTTTTCCGAGTTACATTAATTAAACACATAGCAATTTTCGCGCGGGCGAAGCCGCAGGGCGCAGCTAGTAATATATATATATCACAAGTTTACCAGCAATGTGACATCAGTAGAAAGTAGGATTATGTATTACTGGCGATTTAAAAAAATGTTCTGAGTTTCTTGCTCGTTTACTTACGAAATCGCCATTATTTGAAGTATTATTCTTCGAAGGGATAGAAAATATAACGAAATGATTATACTTCTTCATTAATCCTAAATTCCGAACTTAAAACTCATAAATACTTCATGCTGATCGCTCAATGAAAACTTTAAACTCTACTAGTGCAAGTTTAATCCCAATTTTAAATAGCAAGAAGTCATGATGGCCCTATGGTGTAGGCACCCGCTTTGTAAACACGTGTTCGAGGATTGAAATCCGGGCAAGTACTAGTGTGATTTTTCAAATCATAATAAAGTTTATCTGGAACTTTCTGACTGACGGTGAAAGAAAACGTGAGGAAACCTGGACTTCTATAGAAGTCTGAAATCGCCAATCGCCTATGAGAAAAGGCCTTTTCCTGCAGTGGGATAATAACAGGCCGATATGAAGTTAAAAAGCATCTCATAAAGCCGCCATGGCAGTAGTTTTAAACGATGACTTTTGGCATTCTTTCCATCGCTTCTGAACCTTACTAACAACGTTCTATCAGGCAGAGTGAAGTCATTCGAATAGACCAATAAAGAAAATAAATAATTTATTAATTTTGATATTCTAAAATTATACCGTATGCAGAAAGATAATTAAGTTACATGTCTGTTCGTAAACCTTTAACTTTGTAAGGCTTTGAGGGGGTAAAACAAATGTTAAAGCCGCCGTTTTCATTACAAACGTTGTTAAAAAAAGTGTTCTGCCAAATGTTCTGTTAAAATTTTAATAGGAATCCGTACAGTTTAAATATTCGGAGGTTTGGAAAATAATGATATTAATTAAACGACCTTTTTGTTTTTCGTATTCATATATATAAAAAAAACCCTTGATATCCATGTGGGTAATAATAAATAACGTGGAGTTCGCAATTTCGTATAATGGACGTCACTCAGCTAAAAAATATTTCTGTAACACGTGTATGTTTTTATTTGCAAATAAAACAATTTTGAAAATAATTGCTACTCCTATTTATAATCCCGAACGAAGTTGAAAACGTCACAATGGTACCTAAGTTCTGTCAAGTCGATCCGCTGCGACACTAGCGCCATCTCCGAATAAATTATGCAAATTCAAACAACGTAGGTATTAAATTTTTAAGGAGGCTCAGAATCCTCGAGATCTTGCTGAGATTGAAACTGAGGAACTCCGTAGATATTTTAAAGTCAGATTTTCTTCCATTATTTGCGACTTTAGTAAAAAAACACACCTGTAGTCTTAATGTGATTAAAATAAGGTTGAATGTTGCCTGATTACTTCTGGCGCTTTTTTAAATACAGTTTTAAGAAAAAAAGAAGAGATAGGGTAACATTTGTTGCATAAATTGAAATTCACAATCAAAGCAACACGAATAGTAATATCTAATTTCGTGACTAAATATATTATATTATTTTTGAAAAATGTTATGGAAATTGTAATGGTATTTCGGTAGATTACTTTTTCTTGAGGATATACTCGTATCTAGTACCTACATCATAATGGTACTAAACATAACAAAAGATTAGGTATAAATTTGCGTAATAAGCTTCAATACATTACTAAGTGCAATATGTCTACAATCTTTTTACACGCACACGCGTCCCTATATAAACTATATTTTTTTAAACGTTTCCCGAAAAAGGTATTACAGTTGAGTATGACTGCCTCTTTGGTCATAACCCTATAGCGGTCTTGGATTGGATGCGGGTAGGTGAGTCAAACTGTCTTGCGTTTGTCGTGTTGTATTGCCATCCCACCAAAAGACCTTTTGTAGTTTGGGGAAATCAGAAAGGTAAATCTTTCTTAACCTTTTTATTTATTGTTGATGTTAAGTGTTAACAGTCGCTCAGAGAGGATTTAGAGTCCCTAGCATTGCTCCTGCAGTGCCAGGGACTCTGCGAAGCCGCTGTCTTCCGTGAAGGGAGTGGGTAAGTGGAAGGAATTGGGCCTCCAGCACTCTCACTCACTGAACGAAACGCAATAGTACGTATACTATTACTCATACATCGATCTTCTGTTAGAGGGTAGTACTTTCCCGTACGATCCAGCCCATTCATGCTAAAAGCAGCGTGAAACAACTACCGCGAACCGTGTTAATTTTTAACGTAGAACTTTTAAATAATGATCGCCATGAACTTTTAATGCGCGATATTTTTCCTTAAGGATCCCAGAACCCAAACCTCAAAGTTAGGAAACTCCTAACTACTGTTCTAATACGTATTATTGTTCAGAGGGTGATAATCCAGACTGGACCGGAAATGACGGCGAACGGGAGACAGGAAACGGCATGAACTCATTAGTGACGTCAGCGCCGCCGGATATAGTCTGTACAAAGACATAATGAGCCGTCTATAGCCATTGTGGTTTGACTGAGTAGAAAAGCTGTGTTGTGTACTTAAGAGCTGAGTTGTGTGTTCATGTTTAACTAAAAGGTTTTAGTCGCTTCAATAGATGGTTTGTACATACTATTGTATAATTTCAAAACATCAAATACCTAACAGATTTCCTTTACGCTCACCAAAGAAGACAGCCTGAAGATTTTTCACACAGGTTTCAAACCTATTACCAACTCCAGCTCTCACTATTGTTTATTTTGTGCAGCCCTTATTTTAAGACCTGAACATCTTTGTACCAAACTTTTTGAAAGTATAAAAACTATAATGTGGTCATCCAACCGTCTGCTGCGCCTGGTGATTACAAACTTAAAGAGATACATACGTCCAACTGTGGAAGTTCTTAGACATATAGTTAGACTTACAGTAGCTTTCTATATAATAATAATAATAATATAAATAATAATACCAGCCTGTTTTGCTGTCCCACTGTAGGGCAAAGGCCTCTTCTCATACAGAGAAGGTATGAGCATTAATCACCACGCTTGCTCAAGGCGGATTGGCAATTTCAGACTTTTTAAGTCCAGGTTTTCTCACAATGTTTTTCCTTCACCGTCAGTCAGAAAAGTCCAAGATAAATTTAGAAAGTACATATGATTTGAAAAATCACATTGGTTTTACCGGGTTCGAACCCACTACCTCGTATTTACGAAGCGGGTACCTTATCCACTGGACCATTTTGATTTCTTTATACCGATCTATATTTGAAAACCTGATTTTATGCAATGAATAGTTATACGCTAAATCGTTTTTAAGATCGCGATTTTCAAGAATCTTGGATTAAAGATTGTAAGAAGGCCACTGTTATATGTTAAGAAAAGTAATTCCCTCAGTCCTCTTCCTTCCTTTTTACACCCTCTTCTTCTCTTTCCTACACGGTGACAACGGCTTAGTTATCTTTTCTCAACGTTTTTTCTACGATGCCATTTTGAAGTCGGTTAAAAATAGCTCACAAACGTAGCCTCTGCAATAAATGCAACACAATAAAACAAAATTTCTTGATCTGATATTGCAAACGTCAGTCTCGTCGAACAGATACGGCATGCTCCCCAATTACATTGAACCACTTTCTGAACACTTTAGTGAAGGTTCTACAATGCTAGTCGTATTGTTGACAAAATGTTA
This sequence comes from Parascotia fuliginaria, assembly GCA_963082885.1. Classification (NCBI taxonomy): domain Eukaryota; kingdom Metazoa; phylum Arthropoda; class Insecta; order Lepidoptera; family Erebidae; genus Parascotia; species Parascotia fuliginaria. The sequence goes on along the minus strand of OY720193.1, from coordinate 12,268,074 downwards.
CATTTTATAACAATAAAACATGTATTGTATTTCTAACAAGCGGAATAATGTTTTCGGTTTTGTAAAAGGGTATACGAAATCTATTAATATTACATATATAAGCGAAAGTTTGTGTTTAAGTATGCGTGTGTGTTACCACTCAGCGCCTAAACGGTTTCTTTTTTTTTTTATCCCGAATATTGCTATGGATCCCGAAGGAGACAAACCTTATTTTAGGCGCGGGCAAAGGCGTGGGGCGCACTTAGTAGTATGAAGTCGCCGTTTTCTTGTCTGTTTCTCCGTTGATTTTTAAACCACGTGATAGATATTGACACGGTGTCAACTATTCTTTCGCTTTTCTTTCGGAAGGTAGATAGATTTGTAATATATTGTAAATAGCAGGTATTAGCTGTGTGTGTAGTCGAGATGGACCACTTATCAAGATATAGAGATCCTTTTCAAGCTCACTACTAAATCTAAATCTAAACTAATATTATAAAGAGAAAAGGTAGATTTTTGTGTTTGTTTGTTTGTTCCGATTTAACTCAAGATCTAGGTAACCGATTTAAAACATTTTTTTAACTTTAGAAAGCTATAAATAAGACGGGTAACATCCTACTAATATTATAAACGCGAAAGTTTGTATGTGTGTGTGTGTTTGTTACAACTCAGCGCCTAAAGGGCTAAACGGAATTCGATGAAAATTGGTATGTGCCAGAAACGGACATGGAATATTTTTTATTCTGAAAATCGGTCTGGTTAGTAACATTAATTAAACACATACCATTTTACGTGCGGGCAAATCCGCAGGACGCAGCTAGTAGGCTATATTTTATTGTTTAACATATTTTCCAGTCATTTTTAAAATTTCAATATATAAGCGCCTTTGTAAATCTAAATGCATAATTCACTATTGCTATGATATTTTCAGTAGACGTTTGTTGTAAGACCGAATAAAACATTTAATATTGAAGCGAGGGCGGTAGTATGTCTAATTTGAAATAGCGACCTGCCTCCTTCAGAGGTGTTTCTTCACGTGACTTTAAACGCCAAACGGTTGGTGGACATCTTGATTGCCTCTGTCTATCTCACTAGATTAAAACGAGACGATATTTTCTTTAGATACGGGATTTTCTTTACAAATGTAATCCTGCACTAAATGTTTTATTTTTCCTTACTGCCTCAATGTAAGGTTAAACGATCCATAGAAAAACGCTGCGTTGGCAGTTGATGAAGCCGACTCGTAACTTTTATTTCTTTACAACACGTTTCGCAAAAGTGGTATTTTTTTTATATTTGCCTACATAAGTGATTATATTCGGCCTAATGGTAAGCAGTCAGTGGAATCCAGCAGTGGTGGACACCATTCCAAAAGGCAAACTGCTGGTATGATGGCGATTTAGTGAGATGCTTTTTCACGCCCCGCTTAAAAGATCCATTTAGCGTCAGAGTATTGTAGATACGAAGACATCAGTTTAAATATCAGTTCTTATGTTCAGCTTCTAGCTTCGTAGAAATTACAACTGCCGCAAAGGTTTAGCCGGATAATGTTAGAATCTATAAAAAACATTATTAATAATTCCAGGTGACATCAATTCCATTAAAATATTATACAATTTTTTGTAGTCACAAAATTTACATCCAAAAAAAGACAATTATGGCCGAAAGCTTTTCCATTTTTAGTAGCAATGAAAAATATATTAAATATATATACGGTCGAATTCTTGGCTTTATAAAAATTACTTCGGTACGAATATCAACCCCAAATCTCCAGCTTAGGAGCGTACTGTTAGACCCCCACGATCTAATATTCACCAGTGATCTATTGTTAGTGTGACGGTTACAAGCTATTTTTAGGCTCGACCGCACAGTTCATGCACCGAATAACAATATATCACAGAGTAACCACCGACATAATTTAATTTTGTGACCCTAACAAGAGATATAAAGTTACAGCAACATTGCAGGACACTTTGCTTTTAATTATAATAGCTGAGCTGGGTGTACTTTTATAACCAAGCAAAGAAAACAAAGTCAAAGTCCAAGTTGAAGTCGAAGTCGAAATTTAAGCCCAAATTGAAGTTGGAGTCGAAGTTTGAGTCTGAGTCTGAGTCTGAGTCTGAGACTGAGTCTAAGGGCAAGATTCACAGACCGCACTTTGACTTTACTTTGATGCAAAGATCTACTTTGTACCAAAAATATGTTTCTTAGGCCCAGATTCACAATCGTGACTTTACTTTACAGCAAAGGCACCTTCGCAAAGTAAGCTTTGTATTGCCGAAGATTACTTTCAACTTCATATTCAAACATATTTTTGGTACAAAGTAGATCTTTGCATCAAAGTAAAGTCAAAATGCGGTCTATGAATCTTGCCCTAAGTGTGAGTCTGAGTCTGAGTCTGTGTCTGAGACTGAGTCCAAGTCTAAATGTGCGTCTGAGTCTGAGTCTAAGTCTAAGTGTGAGTCGAAGTTGGAGTCTGAGTCTGAATCTGAGTCTGAGTCTGTGTCTGAGTTGGGGTTGGAGTTAAAGTTGGAGTCGGGATTGGAGTCGAAGTCGGAGTCGGAGTTACAATATTAAAATTTTGAAATTGACTAAAAAAAATATAAGCATAATAAAATATATGGTGTTTCTATGTATAATATGTATATATTAACAAAAAAAAAGATTTAACTGTGTATATCCGCATTCTAGAACCCATAACACAAGCTATAATATATGTTTACTTTGGGTCTAGATGGCGTTATGTGTAGTTGTAGGAATATATTATTTATTATTTATTTAATATAGCTTATGTTACTCGTCCTATTTGTAGCTTTGTAAAGGTGAAAGATTTTTTCAATCGGTTACGTAGATCTAGAATTAAACCGGTACAAACAAATACAAGATGTCAAATATTTTCTCTTCATAATATTAGTCTACATGATGTTCAAGATTTGCATAATTTTCTTTCGGCCTTTGCATATTATTTGGTTGTCTGAAACTTACTATCATACTTTATCTACATATTATTATAAGTGCCGTATATAACATGGTAAATAAGACAAATAAGTACATATCAAATATTTTTCTTCTTCTAATCGAGGTGGTAAGGATTTGTTCAGGTTGTCGATAATTTAATATATAGGCATTTGACCTAAACACTGTTATTATTAACATACCGACAGACTTTTAACGTGCCTTTCGAACTATGCGGTCAGCCATCCATGGGCCAGCCGCACTCCTTGTTGCTTAACTCTAGTGAGCACAATGAGCTATGAGCGTCTGTAACGAGGTATAAAATATTAAAATTTATTTTGATATAAGTTGAAGTGTTGAATATTTGCATAACAAATGTGATATTTAAAATGATAATGAAAGGATTTTGGAATATTTACTGCACAGCTAAAGTAAATGTGAATATTTAATTTTATATATTTTTTTTATTTATGTACGAGTCATAACTGTGCATTTGTTTCTATTTTTATACAAAATTATTTTTGTGCATTTTAAGCAAATAAAGAATTTTAACCTGAATGTGTATGTATGTATAGTCGACCATAAAATTGCTTTACCAACCAGTTTCTGAAGTTTTTTTTTTTTATAGTATAGCCTACCAAAGTGACTCTACCCCGCCTAATGGTAAGAAGTCAGTGGAATCCAGAAGTGGCGGCCACTATACCAAAAGCTATCGTTTTAAACTGCTGGTATGGTGGCCTCCACTATGGCGGCTGGGAATGGGGTTAGGGGAAGGAAATGAGGGACGTGAGGAAAGAGGAAAGGGGGGAAATTGGGCCTCCGGCGCTCTCACTCACCGAACGAAACGCAGTAGTACGGATACTACTACTCTTAAGTCGATCTTCTATGAGAGGGTACTTCCCCGGACGGTCCGGCCCATTCGTGCTGAAATCAGCGTGGATCTACTACCGTAAAAAAGTGCTGATCAACAAAAAATTAACTAATCACCTGTTAAATCTCATGTGAAATACCTGAAAGCATGCAAAAAGCATGGACAATTTGTTTAATTTGATCTGATTATTTACGAACTAGATCAAATTAAACTAATTAATCATGCTTTTAGCAACCCAACTGGTACTTTACATGAGATTTAACAGGTGATTAGTTAATTTTTCGTTGATCAGCCTTTCAGAAACTGGGGGTTAGAGTACTTAAATGTCGTTTGCATATTATAAAATAATAATATCTATTTTTGATTGCAAGTGACCTCAGTACAGTAACAGTAGACACTGTCATGAGTCTTATTGTATTTTAATTTTAATGGCAACTTTTGTTAAAAGAGGCAAAGCAAATATGTGATCGACTATACAAATATCTGTTTGTATTTCTATGGCATCATAGTTTTCAAAAGAATGAACCCATTTTAATTTAGTATTTTAAATTTTAAATGATGATTTCAAATATAGTGTTCTTAGCTACAAATCGTAGGTAAACATCATTCTATTCATCCGTTTAAAAGACATCAGCGATTTTGACAGACATTTTGTAATGACGTTTATAAGTGTTATTTTAGTAAATATATTTTGATTTTCATTTTGCTATAATATTATTTAAAATAATTATGAATTTGACTTTACACAAAATATAATTTTATAAATGAAAGGCTTAAAATTGTAGTTAATTTTTAAATAACATCTGCTTGAAGTGAATAATCAATCTTAACATGGGTGAGTTTGAAATATACAGAAAACACTTCAAAGTTTAATGCACCCTTTTTAAGCTGGTGCGTTTTTGAACCGTCCTTGTGGGTCATAGCACTTCGACCTTAACTTTTCAGTATTACTACAAATTGTAACTAATATTTTAAACTGTAAATATATACACGTCATATACGTACAAGCCAGGTAAAGGTAAGCAGAAGTGTGTTATAACTTTTCTATATTGGCGTAATAGTTCTCATCTTTATAGTAAGCAGTCAGTGAGGTTTACTCCTGGATGCCAAATGCCGTTGTGTCAAACTATTTGCAATGTTTGTATACGCTGGCAACCCTTTGTCTTGTTTACATCGTCCGTGTGTTATTAATCATAAAAATAATAAAATCTTCAAATTATAATAAAAAAAAGTAGTGCAACAGAGTGCAATAACTGTTCTTTAATAGTGACATTGTTTGTGACACTTAAAATTTAGTACTGTGTTAGATAACTTGATATAATTGGAATGATAAAAACAATTATACTTTAACTGTTTGTACACTTTGTACATATAATAGTGCCATAACTTATTATCATTGACTTCTATAACATTTTGAATCATTACACTAGTAATAAGAAGATTAAATTATCTAATTACAATTTTATTCAAAAATAATAACTTCGTTACAAAAAGTATTTTAAAAGTTGGACTTTGGACTGAACTACTAGCTTCACTCCGGCAGTACATGTGGCGAGTAGAGTAACAAAATAGTTCTGCTATTCGACACCAGGGTCGCAAAACCATACCAGTGCAATAAAATCGAATTGAAATGGTAGTTTTTTTTTTCTACCACGGAAAAAAAAAAATTAAAAGTGCAAACATTATGTTAATTTCTAAGAACAACGTGTGGACGTACGTTTGATCTTGCCAATGTTCGATACAACTAATAACTACTTTAAATGCAAATAAAGTATTAGAAGTTAGATATAAAACGGTGTGTTTCGAAGCTTACTACTCGAACGCGTAAGCGCCGTGATTTCCCTGGCGCTTACGACCTTCTTCTCGCCGCCGCACTAAGTGCCTTGTACACAGTAGGATTTCGCCGACTTCACTGCGCTTGCCGTATGTTATATTGTTTATATTCACCCACACACAGTCACAAATTAAAATGAATTCTCAATATACTTGTGGCGGCTGCAACAATTTAATAAAATCGAAAGACTTAAATAGTCTTTCGATTTTATTAAATTGTTGCAGCCGCCATATGTTCGATCTGTGCAAGCAAATTCGATTTGTTATGCGCTAATGTTTCTAATAAGCACTTTAATAGTGGGATGAGCAAGGATCAGAAACGTGTATGGAAATGTCAATGCCTCAGTAAACTTCCAAAAAAGTGTAATACTAATACACCTGTTCGACAAGGTGTCAATCCAGCAACTTCTGCTTGTTCTAACTACTCAGATATGGGGAAAACAATCGACGACGTCGGCAACTCGCCAAGTCCAACCCACTCAAACATCACCTACAGGGCAAGTCAAAAGCCTGCCCGGCACGTCGATAGTGTCACACTTGACAATATTAGAGACGTTGTTAAGCAGGAAATTATGGCTATAGTAAGGCTTCAAGTGACCGAAGAACTAAATGCTATAAAACAACAGCTGCTATCATACCACGAATCAATGTCTTTCATGAATGCAAAGTTTGAGGAAATGAAAACTTGCGTTGAGAGTTATTCGTCCACAATACTGAAATTACAGTCGGATAACGAACTACTCCAGTCAACAGTTAACGATCTATCTTCGCGACTAGCTCTAACTGAACAACATCTACGCGATAGTAACATTGAGATTAATGGATTGCCGGAGCATCGCTCAAAAAACCTTATCTCTACGATATCACAATTGTCCAAAACTATTGCATGTCCGATTCCTGAACAGGACGTCCATAGAGTAACCCGAGTCGCGAAACTATCTAAAGATAATGACAGACCACGTACAGTTGTTGTTAAACTTCGCAATTCACGACAGCGAGATTCTGTTTTAGCGGCTGTACTTAATTACAACAAAAAGAATCCCAATGATAAGTTGAGCTCTCATCACTTGGGCATGGGTGGTCCACGCGTGCCAATCTACATTTCAGAGCACCTAACACCGAACAACAAAGCCTTACATGCGGCTGCGCGGAAAAGGGCAAAGGAAATGAAATACAAATTCATCTGGATTCGCAACGGCCGTATCTACGTTCGCAAGGATGAATCGTGCCAGGCACTACTGGTACGGAGCTATGACAGTCTTAAACTGATAACCTAGGGTATACAACATCTTTATTGTCAATGTCGTGGGGTATTGTTACTACATTCAGTGATCTGGATATATATTATCAGAATGTACGCGGTATTCGCACTAAAACTTATAATTTATACGAAAACATACTTAAAGCCAATTATAATGTCATTGCACTCACTGAGACATGGTTAAATTCTAAAATTTGTAATGGTGAATTTATAGATTCAAGATACAATGTGTATCGTAAAGATCGCTCTTGTACTTCGAGTTCCAAGAGGGATGGTGGGGGGGTATTAATAGCTGTATCTCGCGATATTCCATCTGTTCGAATGAACAGTTGGGAGTGCGATTGTGAAAATATCTGGATTACCATTCAATCCAACATAAATAATTCTTTAAAAAAAGTAGCGATATGTGTTGTCTACCTGCCACCCCCTGTCCGCTTGGAATCTCTCAACAGATTTCTAGAGAATGTGAATAATGTCATGAATTCAGTTGACGATGTGGTTATTCTAGGCGACTTAAATTTGTCATCTATCAAATGGTCTAAAAGCAATGCATTACACTACGTCGATCCAATTCATTACAGTAGTCCGTTAGGTTATTTGCTTGTCGACTTCATGTCCATTAATAATCTGCGACAATTTAACAGCTTTGTTAATGTAGATGGGAGAATATTGGACTTGGTATTGTCTAATCTGTACAATCTTGCAGTTGAAGAACCTTTGAGTCTGGTGAGCAAATTGGATGGTAGACACCCTGGTTTGTTGATCGTGGTACCATGTTCCTACCATGGCCAGTTCTTGAAATCAGTTAACTGTAACCAACTGAATTATTTCCGTGCTAAATACGATATTATCATTTCAGAACTTAAAGTTGTTGACTGGAATATTAAGTTTTCGGCGTGCAGTGATGTAAATGCAATGGTTTCAATATTCTATGATACTATTAAAGACTCGATTTCAAAACACGTACCTGTTCGAACCACCGGTAAAACTAAGTACCCCTCATGGTTTAGTTATTCATTAATTAAGAGGCTGAAGGAAAAAGAGAAACTGAGGTTAAAGTACCGACGGTATAAGAACCCAATGGATTTATTATCATTTCAGTCGCTGCGTGATCACTGCAATGTTTTGTACCGGAAATGTCACTCCCAATATAGATACAATATTGAATTGAACATTACAAGGAATCCAAAGGCTTTTTGGCGGTACATAAAAGACAAAAACAAAGGCTCGTCCTTATTTCCTTCTAGCATGTATAATGACGATAGTATTGCTGATACTGGGCTCGCAATTGCGAATATGTTCGCTTGCCAATTTTCATCGGTATATACCCATGAAAATAACATACTTTCTAGTTCAGTTAGTCTTAATTTATCTGGTCGGGACAGTCATATTACTAACATTATCATTACCGAGCGTCAAGTTTTTAACAGAATAAAAACACTTGACGTATTCAAGGGTGCTGGCCCAGATTGCATACCCACTGTCTTTATCAAGCGTTGTGGTAAAGTGTTAGCGCTGCCGCTTGCTATAATATTTAATCAGTCCCTGAGACAGGGTAGCTTTCCTGATGAATGGAAAAAAGCTAGAATAGTCCCATTACACAAAAAGGGTGAACTCGAAAATGTAAAAAATTATCGTCCCATAGCAATCTTGTCATGTTTTTCTAAGCTTTTTGAATCTCTTGTTTGCCCTTATCTAACGAATCATGTTGATGCGATGTTAACTGATAGTCAACACGGATTTCGCCATGGTCGCTCGACGGTGACTAATTTATGTTTCTTTGTGTCAGATATTTCTGGGCAGCTTCATAAGGGGCTAGAAGTAGACGCGATATATACCGATTTCTCAAGTGCATTCGATAAGGTCAATCACAGCATCCTGATTTCAAAATTAAACCATTTTGGTATATCGGGCTCCCTATTACATTGGTTTCGTTCTTATTTGGCTGGTAGACTTCAGATAGTTTCCGTCAATGGCCATGTTTCGCTTCCTTACATTGCTGTTTCTGGTGTACCTCAGGGATCCCATTTGGGACCTGTATTGTTTTCCATTTTTATTAATGACATAACAACTGTCATACAGAATTGCAAATGCCTGCTATTTGCAGACGATTTGAAATTCTTTAGACCTCTTATTTCAACTGATGATATCTTACTTATTCAACAAGATTTAAATAGAGTCGAGGAGTGGTGCAAACTAAACTATATGCATAACTATAGTCAATGTAGACAAATGTTTCCACCTGAGATTCTCCAAAAAAAAACAGCAAATGGATTCCAAATTCAAACATGGTACAGTTCAACTACAAAAGGTCTCTTCAATTAGAGATCTTGGCGTCACAATAGACGGGGAGCTACGATTCGTATCACATATTGATTCAATTGTGGGCAAAGCGGCCCAAATGCTTGGTTTTCTGAAGCGCAATACCAAAGGCTTTAGAAATGTGCAAACTAGAGTAATACTGTACAATGCGCTGGTTCGCACTCACCTTGAGTACGCGTGTGTAATCTGGAGTCCCATTTATGCCTGTCACTCGCAGCGTATAGAATGCATGCAATGGGCGTTTACACGACATTTGGCATTTATCTCACAAGGCATATCACATCGATGCAGTTATGACCAGCGACTTCAGCATTTTGAAATGTTGTCTTTGCGCGATCGACGCAAGATGCATGACATGTTGTTTTTGCACAAAATTGTTAATAACGAAACTTCCTGCAGTGACTTGCTCCAGCAGTTAACATTCTCAGTTCCTAGGAAGCCACCTCGTTATCCCATTACCAGAACTTTCAACTTACCTTCAGCCAGAACTAACGTCTTGCTAAATTCACCATTGGTGCGAGCGTGCAACGAATACAATATGACAAACAGTAAAATAGAACACTTAGATATTTTTCATGATTCTTTTGCCGTTTTCAAAGATAAAATATTGAAGTCATTTGCGTAGACTGCCGACTATTAGATCTATATAGTATAACCAATAATAATAATAGTTTTGTTTGCATTATATGTCTATATTTTAACTTATATTTTATTAACTTAGAACTGTATAACTAGTCAAAAATTTTTTTTTGGTGTATTCTGTACATACCTGTTAAAGGTTTACATATAAGAAAATTGTTAGAGCGAAATATGCTCAGTAGTGTTGTATATGTATACTGTTGGTGTGGCTATAATAAATAAATAAATAAATGTTTAAAAGACCTGGGATCAAATTTGGATACTTAACTTACGTTTCGCTAGCTATATTAAGTGCCATGTAATTGAAATATTAATAATAACACCAGCCTGTTTTACTGTCCCACTGCTGGGCAAAGACCTCTTCTCATATAGAGAAGGCATGAACATTATTCACCACGCTTGCTCAAGGCGGATTGACAATTTCAGAGTTAGGCCAGGTTTCCTCACGATGTTTTTCTTCACCGTCAGTCAGATATCCAAGATAAACTTAGAAAGTATATGTGATTTGAAAAATCTCATTGGTACTTTGCCCGGATTAGAACCTACTACCTCGTGTTTACGAAGCGAGTGCCTTATCCACTGGGCCATATCGACTTTTGAATTGTAATAATAATGTAGTTTTTCTCAATAAAATTGTCCATGGTCACATTGTTAAATAGACTATAAATAATTACATAATACTTAGTGCAGCGTTACTTTCTTGTTCATTTTTTATGCTTTATACTTGGTCAACGAAATAGTTCAAGGCATTTTTTTCTCGTATCTTATTTGGTTTGTTTAAAATGAATTTGCCGCCGTTATCGACTAGGAGTTCATGCTTACTCTTAGCTTTATAATAATAATAATACCACAACAACCACACAACGCCATCTAGACCTAAAGTAAGCATATATTAATAGCTTGTGATATGGGTTCCAGAATGCGGATAAACATACTTAAATACTTTTTTCTGTAAATACAAACATATTATACATAGAAACACCCGGACTAATGCAAATATCCATGTTGATGCACACAAATATTTGCACTCAGCGGGAATTGAACCCCCGATCTCTGCGTGGCAGTCCATACACAGTACCACCGAACCACAGAGGATGACAAATAAAAGACATATTGTAGAACTTTCTTCCTTGTTAGATGAGATTATGAAATAAGCTCTCTGTCGATATTTTACTAAAAACGAGACTTGTAAAGAAAATGCCAACGCACAGGTTACTCCTGGTGGTAAAAGCGTCTTTAGGGTACGGTAACTGCTTACCATTAGGCGGGCTGTATGCTTGTTTGTCACCATACTTGTTAATAAGTAATATATATTATTTAAAAATCAAAAAGCCTGCCTGACGCTACATTCAAGTATTATGAATTCTATATCACTTCTACAATTAATACAAATCTAATGACACCTCATATGCTAAAATCCATTAAGCCGCTTAAGCTATAAAGCGTGCAAAAGAAATATACATACATTATCACATCTACGTATTTGTTTATATCTATGTATTTGTTTATATTATGACACGGTAGGTGTAGGTATATGTGACATTATTTAGTGAGTTAAATGTCGTCGTTGTGCCTGCAAAAGCGGCTATGTGATTTTTTAGGTATTTTGGTTTTTGATGCCATTTTCATCCTTATTCCCGTTTTAGTAAGGATCAAAATGGCATCAAAAACCAAAATAAGTAAAAAATTACATAGCGGCTTTTGCAGGCGCAACGACGATGTAAGCAATTACAAAAAAAAATGAAAAAATGCCGTAATCTATTGTACCTACCTACTTATACTACTGACTACTTATATTACTGATAAAAATGTAACAATTTGCATGCTATTAATTTATAGTTAAATAGGCCCGAGTAAAAATTATTGTACCACCTATGTAAAAAACCCTATCTACTGCAAATAAAAATATCTTATCTTATCTTATCTTATCTTATCTTATCTATACTATTATATAAAGCGAAAAAGTTTGTTTGCTTCTTTGTTTGAACGCGGTAGTCTCTTAAACGATCAGTCGGATTTAAAAAAAAATGTCTTTGCGTATGATAGCTTAGTTCTCGAAAAAGGTTATAGGCTATCTAACATCACGCTATTGGCGACAGGAGCAGAGCATTAAGTAAAGACGCGGGTAAAACCGCGCCGCGAACAGCTAGTACATATATATAGGTACGCTCGAAAAACATTACACTTCTTGACTTCGGCAGTCTGGCAAAAATGCTAATGAAATACTGCTGTTTGATTTTGTGGTTCCAAATTATTCGAAAAGAATCATCGGAAGCCCGGAGGCTACTAAGACCCTTGAGCCTTTACAGCTGCGAAGAGACATCGGCCATCGGCTCAATGGCCGTCTTCTATCGCCTTTACCATGGAGAGTGTTCTGAAGAGCTCTTTGAATTAATCCCACCCTCTCCCTTTTTATCCAGAACGACACGTGCGGGACTAAAGTGCCACCCTTTCACAGTGGAATCTAAAGGGTCTCGAACCAAACGGTTTAGCACTTCATACTTTTGTCGCTCAATTAAAGCCTGGAACTCTTTGCCAGCGCATGTGTTCCCATCTAATTTTGATCCTGGGTCTTTTAAGCGGGGCGTGAAAAAGCATCTCACTAAGCCGCCATAGTGGAGGCCACCATACCAGTAGTTTGGCTTTTGGAATGGTGTCCTCCACTTCTGGATTCCACTTACTGCTTACCATCAGGCAGAGTGGAGTCACTTTGGTAGGCTCATATAAAAAAAAAAAAAAAAACTATTATTCAACTCCAGTCACGTATGGCGTCTCATTCACTCCTCGTCTCTCGTTGGTTCTAAGTTTGTCAAAGATCACAAAGCGTGACTACCCACGGCCTCTGTTTGTATTGTTTTTTTTGTCGGTCATATTAACTAAGTGTCGGTGACGGTATCGTTATTTTGCTAGGGTTGTGCTCCATTCATCCTATGACGTCTCATCCTATTTTTCACTTATCCCAAACTAGTATTCCTAACTCATCCTATTAACCTAATTTCAATATATTTTCTTGTTTCAATCTAAATACATTTCTAACTAATTTCGCAGCAAATATTAACAAATTTAACGCGCTTATCTCGAGAACTACCAGGCGGATTTGAAAAATTCTTTTTGCGTATGATAGTCCAGTTTTTGAGAAAGGTTCTAGGCTTTGTGACATCACGCTACTGGCGACGGGAGCAAAGCAGTAAGCAACAACGCGAGTGAAAACGCGCTGCGAGAAGCTAGTTTAATATGTAGTATTTTAAAACATAATACTTTCATGATGCAATCTTAAATAATTAAATTGCCGACCACTGCCCTAAGTCGAGGCCGCCAAGATATGGTACCAATTAAAAAGAAAGTAAAAATAAATGTACAATTATTTTAAAACAAAATATATTTCATAACATAAACGAAAATAACAGGAAAGAGAATAACAAATATAGCTAGTGCTATTATAACAATTTATTAAAACAAATATTTTGTTAGTATTATATTATTTTAAAATTTACTTTAAACATTTACACAGAAAAATATATCGTATATAGATCAAAAGAGCCAATCATGCAGACAGTTATAATATTATTTAAGCAAACGTGCTTTGATTTTGATCGCCAGCGTACCGTGAATTACGCTCCAAAGATCAGCTTTGACAATTTGTAAGCATTTATATCAAGTATCAACGAGGAACAACGTCTTGAATAAATAAGATTCGTAGACAGTCTACGCCGTAGAGCTACGGGGCTACGGGGTAGGTCTACAGGAATGACTAATTGCACAGAGAGCCTAGACAAGTGACGTAAATGCTAATACAATAGAATAGATAAAAGTTATGGGATTGACATACGTTAACGCCAACATTGTCGTTAGCTTATGTCAATCCCATATACAAGTGGCATAGATTTCTATTCTGTACTTAGAACAGATTAAAAAAAATTATGGATTGTAAAAAATGAATAGTAAAAATTATTTTTAGAAAAAAATGAAAACCGACTTCAAACATTACCTACATGTTAAATCCTTAACTAAAAAGTAGAAAATAATATTTTAATTACTTCATAGCATAAACTTTAAAGAGAAATCAACGCAATCATTAATAGCTATAATACTTTACTATTTATAATTTTTATTTAGTTATTTTGGAGTCGGTGCCAGCCAAGAAGGATCTTTAATTCTGCCGGTGGCGGTAATGAAACGCGCGAGGGATATGCCTGAGTGCACTACCCGAACGCGGTCATACGCGTGAAGGCAGACGTCACTGATAGTTGTGTTTAGATACATAAAAAAAATGACTCTCACTTATCAGATTCCGTTCGATTTCTTGTATTAAATCTATATTTTCATTCTTCAAGTAGGTTATTTTTGCTATATAATTTATATGGTCATTATGATCCTGATGCTGAACAAAACAAAAAAAAAGTGATGATCTACCAACAATAAATAATCATCAAACATAATATAACTGACGGAGCAATCGCGTAACAGGTATACAAAAAATTAACATCGGTGCTGAAAGGCAGGTTTATGTCCGCCCGCTTCTGTTGTAATTTCTCACAACCTGGCCTCCAACTTGGCTTAACGACTACCAAATTATAGTGAAAACCATAGTCCACTGCTTCTAAAGCATGAAGACGCTCAAAATGAAATCACCCATCCACGGCCACGTCGTTTCTAACAAATAATGAATTTTGGAAATCAGTTCACACTTGTAGCATAGACATGTCAATGTCAGAAAATTCGTCACAAAAGACATCGACGCGTTGCTTTACACGTCTTTACTCTTTGCATACGTTTTGTTACAAAATATAAAATTAAAGCCAAACTACTGAACCATTCTTTATAAAAATAATAGAGTATATATACCCTTTCAAATAAAAAAATAATTTTCTAAATTGGTATATAAATCACCGAGTTCTGTTGTAATAAACATACATCTACTAAACCATTTCTTAAAATAAAAATATGGGACCAATTTCAGAGTATACCCTTTCAAATAAAAAAAGAATTTTTAAAATCGGTTCATAAATGACCGAGATATGAGGTAACAAACATACAAAAAAAAAAACGACTCGAATTGATAACCTCCTCCTTTTTGAAGTCGGTTAAAAAGAGAGATTGTTTTTTTTTTGCGAGCTCAAAATATACGTGATTTTTTCGATACAAACTATGGTTGAATGAGCTCGTGAATTACTTGGTAGTAAGTGATAGGTTATATTTAATAGTTAAAACTTCGTAAGAACGAGATAGTGGATTCAAATTCGGGCAACTACCAATGAGACTTTTCAAATTTATATGTACTATCTAATTTTATCAAATATCGTGAGAAAATCTGGACTTTATAAACGCCAAACCGTAGGTATTGAGCGCACGTAGTGATCAGTGCTCATACCTTTTTTGTATGAGAAGAGGCCTTTCCCTACAGTGGGCTAATAATGGGCTTGTATGATGACCATGAAGTGATCTTTCCACTCAGGTTTCTTTTTAATTTTTTTTTGTGGTGTGTGTTGTTAGCCTCTGATGGCTTTTACAACCTTACGCGTACTGTTGATAAGCAAAAGGCTCTCTGAAGCTTATTAAAGTAATGACTGGAGAACCAACCTTGTCCATATACTACTAGTACTACTCACGTTCATGTCAGTCCGCAAGTATGACACCCTAATCTTATTACATAACCTTATTCTCTCTTGACTGTACTTACGTGTAGGGGATCAGACAGGAATGGCTAAATATTTAGGGGATCAGAATGGAGGAGGAGGAGGATTAAATATCAAGATTAGAACTGGGGGATCAGACCGAAATAGCTCGCTTTTTCAAAGTTGGCTATAAAAAAAACAAAGGGCTTCTAGAAGCCTATAGTATATTTAAACTGATGGCGCTGGAAGCCCAAAATACCCGCTAGACCTTCGTTCTTTATTTCTTTTTCTTCCTCATTTCCTTCTCCGTGGTCGGCAAGAGCTTGGTTGTGTTTTTAAGCATTATTACTTCTGCGATGCTTAGAAACACAGCCATCTGTATAGGTTACGGTTATCACTTACCATCAGGTGGGCCATGCCAGGTGGGAATGCTTGTTTACCACCGGAGTTGTATAAAAAACCAAAAGGTTTTAATAAAGTCTACAGTATATTGCCTAAACTAATAAATGAGTGATTTATTATCCACTTTATTAGTATATTACGAATGGATGAGTGGTCACAGGGAATATACTGAATAAGATAATAGATGAAATGTATTAATTAAGTAAGAGACACGTAATCAATTTTGATAAAGTCAAACAGAGTGACCTACGGTTGGTAATTATTATTTATTGTGAAGCTGCGACTGTATGCCTATACGCTGTTTCTATTTCGAACTCTTCGAACTTCGAACTCTGTTTTTTAATTACATTTTAATCTCCCAGTATAGAATAATTTACCGCTTGACATAAATCTCTCTCTCCAAGATAACTATAGTCACCGTGCTTGGAGATTTAGTGACCTCAGTAACATAACACTGCTAGACGTTTTATATGTGTATAACCACCACTATGGTTTGGTGGTACTGTGTCAGAAAGAAAAACATTAATTTATTGTGCTATAAGCACGACGTAGACATTTTTTTTAAAGAGAAACAAATACTTTTAAAAACAAATAATATTTCTTAAATAATTATAATAACCAATAAAATTAATAGAACAATCAAGTAATTTTTTAAATAATTAAACTAGCAGTGGTAACGTGGTATCACTATGTATGTATGTATGTATGTATGTATGTATGTATGGACTGCCACGTAGAGGTCGCGGGTTCGATTTCCGCGACCTCTACGCCCAAATATTTGTGGGCATGAACATGACTATTTGCATTGTTCTGGGTGTTTACTATGTATTATATGTACATATTCACAAAAAATGGTATATAGGTATATTTATACGCATTCTAGAACCCATAACACAAGCTTTACCATATGCTTACTTTGGATCTAGATAGCGTTGTCTAGTTTTTAGTAGTTAGAGAACTATATATATATTACGAAACGACGAACGAATATGAAAAGCTTCTTTTCATACAGAATGCATTGATCACCACAGTTTCTAAGAGACTAAATGGCAATTGCAAACTACACCCAGTTTCTCAAAGGCTGATCAACGAAAAATTAACTAATCACCTGTTAAATCTAATGTGAAGTACCAATTGGGCAGCTAAAAGCTAATTATTTCATGCTTTTAGCTTGCTTTTAGGCACACATGAATTTAAATCGGTTTCACAGAATTAAACAGGTGATTAGTTATTTTTTCGTTGATCAGCCTTTCAGAAACTGGGTGTCAGTCTAGGCTTTCTTGCGATGTCTTCTTTCACAGTCAGGCAGTAATGTCCCAAATGTCCTTCTTATTATGTCAGTAATGTCCAAAGTTAACTAAGATCGAGTAAATCTCGGTCGGATCATCCAGATCTGATCCACCGCTGGTTATTATTATTATTTATTGCCGTTCTGATCCACTACAAATTTAGTCATTCCGGTTTGATCCCCTCAGTCCAATTGACAGGGAAGTACAGTCAAGAGAAAAGGAGTTTATGTAATAATTAAATAAAAATTAAGATTCTTAAAACGTACACGTGAATTTCAAAAAATTACATTACTTGTATTGTTTCAAACCTTTTGCGTTCAAAGCGATGTGTCTTACCCGCTAGGCTACCATTATATGGACAATTACCACGAACACAATAAAATAAAGTAATAGCTGCAGAACACTTTAGTATTATTAAATAGTGATTGGTTTCATTTTCTTTGTTTCATTTGACAGTATCTATAATAACTATTATTGACATGCAACACTAGTGACAAATGACTAGTAATTCTGTCTATCTGTTACGCTTTCACAAATAAACCACTAAACCGATTTTAATAAAATTTGGTATAAAGAGACCTTGGGGAACAACATAGGCTATCTTTAATCGCGAAGAAATGCCTTAAAGGGTTTGAAATAGGGGATGAAAAATCGTCAATGTATAAAAAAAAGATATAACCGACGCGACACTTACACGGGCGAAGCTGCGAGTGACAGCTAGTATTAAATAAAATTCACGGGTTAGCCTAAATGTGTTGTCATACAAGGTGATTAAACAAATTTTTAATAGACAAAACATTAATTTGAAGTGTACTCGAAATATGACAAAAGGCGAGCCTTTTGACTTACATTGAAACCTCCAAAACGCCGACCAGAACCGCCGGTAATCTCGCACTTAGTAATGATACCATAATTACGATGAAACTACCTAATAAACGCATAATAGTCTTTATTCACATAATTATCATCAGTTTACCGGTATTATACCATATTTACAGGTACTTTCACCCCATTGTAACGGTAATGCAGGCTAATCGTTATTTTTATTAAATCCGGCACGATCAGCGTAGTGATATTTAATGTGATGTCTTATTCACTTTGTTATAAGGTTCTATTTTGTACGTGAATAGAAACTTTTATGTTCTTATCAATGTAATGGGTAAGGATTACGGAAGCAGTGTAACTAAATGGTATCTGCTTTTAGTACACGAAGATGGGGGGTTTAAAGTCAATGTCAATTGAACTCACGGGTGCCGCAAGGATTATTTTCAGGAGGCTGCAACTGACTTTCAGGCGGGTGTAAGTGAAAATGTATAGGATAAGTAGGATAGCGAAAGAGATTTATGCAGCGGGAATGACTGGGCAAGTTGGTGGGGGTCGCCCTTAACGAACATTCGCGTAACAAATAGGTGATGTGTTGACTAAGTGCAGAATTACAAGCACCTGTAACCGACGTGTGTGTATGAAAACATTAATGAATGTTGAAGAGGCTAAGGAGGTATGCTAGGATCGCAGCAAATGGCGATCTATAGTCACTGTTTACCCTAGTTATGGGAGAGAGGTGTGAAGTTATGTATGTATAGAGAATCAGTTTATTGACAAGGAAGAACAACTAAATTGAACAGCAACCTGTAGACGCTTTAACTCAAACACTAACTTAAAAAAAATTGCAGTTGCCAGCTCCGCCCACGTGGATTATATCGCTTAATATATTATTATTATGTATATAGTGACGATATTTTATACAAACTTTCATCCCCTATTTCAATCAATTCAACCCATTTTATATCAACCCAAAATATAACTTATGTTGTTCCTCAAGATCTAATATCTCTCTATAACTAATTTCATCAAAATCAGTTCAGTGGTTTCGTCGTAAAAGCGTAACAAACAGACATACGGACAGAGTTACTTTCGCATTTATAATTTTTTCACCATGTACTCCCTGCCCAGCTCCTATGGTTAAACCTTACAATTTTCAATTCCATAAAGTAAATTAAATGTATAATAATGTACAATCTAGCGGTGTTGTATAGTTCATCGAATGAGTCAAATGCTGGGTATCAAACCGTCGCGTGAGAACGACAGTAATGGATCCATTAGGCGTACCTTGTTATAACTAGACTTACTAGACTCAGTTTAGGGAGAAGTTGATGAGACAAATCCATACTTATATTATTTATTTTATTTATTTATTTCTTAGGATCTTCAACAAACGATACACTTCACAGGCATAATAGTAAATAATAATTAATCAAATAATTCAAGTGCTTCTTCAATTACAGAAGATCACAGCATGCAATAACATTATCAATTATTATCAATTAAAACTTATACAAAATGTTAAAATAAAACTAACAACTAATATACAATTAATCAAATATACAAATTAAGACAAATTAAAAAAGAACAGCATTAAACTAAAAGGACATAAAAATCAAATTAACAACAACCATTACAATTGAATTAAATTTAAGGTTACATGGAATAGAAAATAAAATATTATATAATTATAAACTACAAGTAAATTTATTTAAAAAAAAACAACTAATCGATGCACAAAGTAACCTCTTATTTAATTAAAACTTTACAATTTTACAAGAAACTAAATAGACACGAAATCACAACAGTAAGCAAGGTATTAACGTCCGTCTAGCTCTGGTGCTTCCGATAGAGTGAGCTCCGTCTGCTTACACGCCCGTTTTTGAGCCTCGGCGCGCCCCTCCACGTGTTATCGTACCACCGCTCTGACGTCACGTACGTCACGCCCCTTTAGCCGGAAGTTTATGCTAACTCGGCCTCTCCTGACTGCGGTGCGTCCTCGCCCGGAGTTTCATGAGGTGGGAATGCAGGAACATGTACATCCACCTCGACGGTATGACGCTGTACACTAGTAGAAGTGGTCTGCAAGTTATCAATATCATCGTCATCAACGCCACCTGAAAGTTATTTTGTTTCCATTAGTTAACTTATCAATTTACGAAGCTGAAAGTAAGAGTGAGTCGCTTACTTTCAGCGGCTTCGGATAAAGCCAATGAGGCCATCCAGGACGATTGTAAATCACCCTCGAGCCCTCAGGATGTCCAGGACGATCATAAAATCACCCTTCGGCATCCTCAATAAATGCCTCGGAACTGTGCAGAGCCGGATGATACAATTCCAATCGCAGAGCTCTCGAGATGCGATTCCGATCATATAGGTCCCTCGTCGGTAACTATAAGACCATAACTGCAGAGCCCTCAGGATACAGGCAGTACGGGTCCTCGTCAGGTCGTACAACTAGCCAGCGTAGAGCCCTCAGGATACGCTACCAGAGTCCTCTGTCAGGACACTCAAATCGCAAAGGCCTCAGGATGCGACACAAAAACGTTAGTACAGAGCCTTCGGGGTACTCGTGTACCTACTAGTGCAGAGCTCTCGAGATGCACAAATTTGTCACATCGGTATTGCCGCATACATTATATGCCACATTACTTACATTAAAAAAATGCAGAACACACATCGGAGGTCCATTCCTCGCGCCATATCGTCATAAACTCTGATGAAGCCTGGGTGTCTTTCCGTACGAGCCGGTAACTAGCTTCAGCTCGTATCGGCCATGTGGGAGGGCTTGCACGACCTTGTATGGCCCACGCATACAGGAGTCCATTTTTCCTGTGGCCTGGCTCGTCTTGCGCACAAAGACTAGGTCGCCCTGGCAGAACGTGCGCAGGGGTTTGCGTCGCTCATTTACACGAGCGTCTTGGCGAGTGCGATTTTCATCAAGCAACTCAGTTGCGCGTTGTCGTGCCAACTCGCGTAAGGATTCGCGATTTGCATTAGTTGCATCGAAAGCTACATCACGCACCAGAGACCGTATGACGGGCGTCGTACCATCAATACCTATTAACAAATTCATTGGTGAATATTGAGTTGACTTTTGAAAAGTAATGTTCAAGGTGAGTTGCAGCTTCCATAACACGTCAGACCACTTTTCTTGTCTAAAATTTGACTCAATACGGATCATATCCATTACTGTTCTACAATAGCGCTTAACTTGACCATTACTTTGGTGCATTTCAGGTGTTATAAAATGTATCTCACAACCAAGTTCCTTAATCCAATTTACGAAGGACGTACTCTCATACATCCGACCACGATCAGCTACTAACAACTTTGGAGAACCAAACAGAGAAATGGCATTTTCAAAGGTTGATTTAAGTTCAACACAATCTTGCTTACGCATCGGATATAGGAGGCAATATTTCGTAAACGCATCTACAATAAGGACAACATATCTGAAACCATTTGAATCTGGCAGCGGCCCTAAAACATCTGTGTGAATTGTATCAAAAGGGGTAACAGGCTTGCTCCATGACTCAATAGGTTGCAGGGGCTGTCGAGGTGTCTTTTTATGAGAAAGACATACTACACAATGCTGTATGTACTTTCGCACAAATGGTCTTAACTTTGGAAACCAAAAATGTTTCAGTATTAAATCTGTTGTTTTATCAATGCCTATATGTTGATGTTCATCATGAAACACGCGTAGTAAGCTAAGTCGATGACCCTTAGGCACAAAGCATAAATAGCGTGGCTGTTCTCCAACAACGTTCATTTTGTAATAGAGAACATCGTTACGTTTTAAACATCTAGACGATTCTAGGACCCCTTCATTTAGTTTTTGAAGTAATCCCTGCGTTTCTTCATCAGCGGCCTGCGCTATCTGAGCCCAATTTAATGGTTTTCTGATTTCACATATATTCACGGGGTTTCGACTAAGATAGTCAGCATGAGATAGCGCAGCCCCCTTACGGTACTCAAGGTCAAAGTCGTAATCTTGGAGAAACATCCACCACCGAGCAACTCTCGGTAGTAGATCCTTTTTATGTTTAGTCAGTTTCAAGGCATTACAGTCCGTTACCACTTTGAATTTAATACCAATCAAGTAATGTCTGAAGTGCTGTAGTGCCTTGACAACTGCCAGTGTCTCCAACTCATATGAGTGGTATCGTGGTTCCGCACCTTGAGTTACTTTGCTGAAATAGGCAACAGGACGCTTATGTCCGCCATCATGTGTCTGCAATAAAACAGCGCCATAACCAAGTGCTGACGCATCAGTATGTACCTCAGTTGGGAGTGAAGGGTCGAAGATGACCAGGACAGGTTCATTAGTCAAGCGATCGATAATGTCTTTACGAACTGTCTCCTGTTCCTCGCCCCAACTGAACCTCACACCTTTGCGAGTCAGATTAGCTATACATGATGTTTTCAAAGAATAGCCAAGAATGTAGCGCCGAAAATAGCCAGCAAGGCCCAAAAACTGTCTTACCTCCTTTACATTGCTCGGCACACGTGCTTCTACTAAAGCTTTGACCTTCTGCTCGCTCGGCCTTACCTGACCATTGCTGATGGTTCGACCCAGGTATTCCACTTCCGTGGTCAAAAACTTGAATTTCTTTAAATTGATGGAGAACCCTGCTTGTGTCAAAGTACCAAGAACCTCACGTAGCGTCTGCAAACCTTCATCAATTGTACTACAGGGTAATAATAAAACATCGTCAATATATACACAGGCCCTGCCTGCATCTATATATGGACGCAGTGTGTTTGATATAATTCGCTGATAGACAACGGGTGCGTTGGCGAGACCATACGGCATTTTCAGATATTCGTAATGGGCTTCCGGTGTTACAAATCCTGTACGGGGAATAGACTCCTCATCCAGCTTAATCTGGTGGAAGCCTGTTGCCATATCTAAACTGGTAAAATATTTGGCCTTACCTAGTCTATCGATGTGGTCATCTATTAACGGTAAGGGATAGTGATCCTTTACAGTCTTGGCATTCAAGGCGCGAAAGTCTACACATAGTCTGTCACTGCCGTCCTTTTTCTTCACTAGCAGGATTGGACTGGAAAACTCGGACTCAGACTCCCTGATAATATTTTTATCTAATAAGTCCTTTATTATCTCCCTAACACGCAGTTTCTCGTCATGGGCCATCTTATAGGGTCGGTATACCACAGGAGTGTCATCGTGTAATCGAATATTCATAGAACCAGTACTCACAGTGGTTGAAGCAGTACCTACTACTAGGTAATCAGAGAATTCATTTATTACTTTCATAAGACGTACTTTATCTTTACCTACTAACGGTGTGTTAATTACGGGCATAGATGTGTCAAGTATAATATTATAGATGCTATCCCATTGGGTAAGACGTTGAACACCTCTCGTACGTGTATAGGTAACCCCATCCCTATTCAAGACATTAGTACCGATCAGTACTGGCGTATTCATGTATTTGTCGGACACTACATGGAAATCTATTTCGAGAGTTATTTCAGGAAATTCTACAGTTAGCGTAGTACAATATGATGCTTCCACGTCTTGGCTACCAATACCACGTAACACTCGAAAAGAGGGTGTTTGAGTGCACTGTAAGTGTTTCGCAACAGACTCTGAAATCAGGGAGATCGTTGACCCGCTATCTATTAAGACATCCACAGGTACACCTTGTATGACTGCGTTTGTAATATCATTTTGTCTGAATGTGGCAACAGTTTCACTACAAAAGTTTACATTTGACTTACCACGTGACTCGGTACGCTGCTTTGCAAAACAATCATCAATTTTGTGACCTACCTTTTTGCAAAAGGAACATGGTTCCGACTTAAATTTTTGTTGTGTAGGGGTAACAGATCCACTTGATGACTTGTCACTCTTATCACCCTTAATACGTTTCGGACATGTAATTTGTTTGTGGCCATAAGCCCCGCAAGTGAAGCACCTTACCTTTGAGTCGAGGTGATTACGCTTACGTGAAATCTGCGACTGCGTTTCGCCTTTTATACTTCGACTACGTGTTTGGACAGAAGTAACCTGAGCTGGTTTCGTATACTTGGACAAAAAACTCACTAACTCATCTGGCATTAAACTTGCGTCGGTAGCAGCAGCTCTGATCTGAGGATCTGTGATACCTCGCATGATAATTGCCAAGATCAACTCCTCACTCAGACCTTTCACAACACGTAGTCGTAGTAGAGATCGCCTAGCGTACTCCGCGTATGATTGATAATTGTCAGAATCGGCTTTCATTACGTCAAATAGAATATTTGCAAAATCTAAGCGACGAGGGCACAGCGCTTTGAATTCCCTTTTGAAATTCGACCAGCTACGATCGCTGCTAACCCAATCGCTCAGCCAGGATTTAGCGTCGCCTTTCAGACAATTACCAATACGGGATAAACACTCACGATCATCCCATCTATTTAGGATACGCACGTGGTCTATTTCCGAACACCAGTCATCAAAGTCATGCAAAGACGGGTCAAAGCTCGATATAAAAATATGGTTCGATCTTACCGGAATGTTGCCGATAGCATTAGCTAGTTTTTCAGCTACCTCAGTCATAGCCATCTCAACTGCACTTGATTGGCACGAGCTACCACATGGAACCGACACGTGCGTACCCGTACCACATCGCACGGACATGTCCTCGCTGGCTCCGCATGATTGCGCACTAGGCGGCACTGCTAGTAAGCTCGCTCGTTCGCTCGCACATTCTGGCGGCGGCGGCAACGGCGACGTCGGTATTGGTGGATTCACTACTGCATTACCCGAAAACTCGGCACTGTTTACATTTACACCACGAGAACTAGCACTATCTTCCAGCACTCTTAATCTATCCAAAATACACTGTAACTGTTGTTCCACACCAGGTATAGACGTACAAGTTTGTTTGCGACCTTTGCGCGTATTTTTTCCGCTCATATTTCAAAAGAAAATAACGGTTTTTCAAGAATATGAATTTAACTATATTTATAAAACGGGTCTACTCGTGTTAGATTACACCGACCATGGTCACGGGCTGTCAGCCCGTGACCATGGTCGGTGTAATTCGACCGAAACGTCGGGTAAAGAGGTATGACACCTTATAATAATTCTCTAACACGAGTAGACCCGTTTTATAAATATAGTTATGTGTAAAAATCGTGTGAGTTTAAAATATTTAATATGAATTTACACAAAAATTATCTGCTAAACTCAGAATGAGCCGCCAGAGAATGAGATAGGAATCCCACTTCTGAAATTATAAACTACAAGTAAATTTATTTAAAAAAAAACAACTAATCGATGCACAAAGTAACCTCTTATTTAATTAAAACTTTTCAATTTTACAAGAAACTAAATAGACACGAAATTACAACAGTAAGCAAGGTATTAACGTCCGTCTAGCTCTGGTGCTTCCGATAGAGTGAGCTCCGTCTGCTTACACGCCCGTTTTTGAGCCTCGGCGCGCCCCTCCACGTGTTATCGTATCACCGCTCTGACGTCACGTACGTCACGCCCCTTTAGCCGGAAGTTTATGCTAACTATATAGAAACTTACAACAGTAATTCGAAAATTGGCAAATTGGCAAATTATAAATGTGATAGTAACTTTGTCTGTCTGTCTGTCTGTCTGTTACGCTTTTACGCCTAAACAACTAAATCGTTTTTACTCTGCAACTGAAATTTGGTATAGATATAGTATATACGCTATGTTTATCGCGAAAAAATGGTTTGAAAGGGTTGAAACAGGGGATGAAACTTTGTATTAAAAATCAACGTATAAATAGATACATGTTTATGATTAGTAAAAATATATAATGCGATAACTGACACGCAAGCGGGCGCAGCTACGGGCAACAGCTAGTGATATATAAAGAGTGAGGCAAATAATAATGATGTATAATAATATTTTATGCAGATGTTCTTTGAGAGGTTCTTAGCTGAAATAATTAGACACATAGTTTTAAGTGAATACTAATACAAACCTTACTAATTCAATCCAAACTAATATTTTATAGAGAAAAGATTTGATTGTTTGTATGATTTTTGTTTGTCTATTTGACTGTGCAAATACGAATACTCAAGTACTTTGGCCATATAACCCGAAATGAAGACTCGATGGAGCGACTTGTAGTCCAAGGCAGAGTAGAGGGCAAGAGACCTCGTGGTCGATTAAGTCCCTCACTAGCACCACCATGTCCGACTGCTCTCACAACCCCTCAAATAGAGCCGAATGGAGACACATAGTAAGGAACATCATTCGTGAAGACCCACACATAGCCACGACCATTCTGACAAGAGTGTACTAAGAAGAAGAATTTTGTTTTGTTTGCAACGATTTAACTAAAAATCTACGGTACCGATTTGAAAAATTCTTTTACCTTTAGAATTCAATAAATTCAGCGGGTCAGCAATATATGATATATTTTATATTTACATATTCTTTTTAGTCTTTTTTAGAATTACAATATTTAAAGCGCATTCATAAATCTGAATGATGCAATACGGCTATTGCTATGTGATTTTCCTTATAGGTTTGATATAAGATCAAATAAAACTTTTGATACTGAAGCGAAGCGAGAGCGGGCCTCCAGTACTTGATATATCCAATCTTTAGATAAGATAATATTGTTATCGCACTCTATAGAAACCACTAACTAGATCCCAACGATTTAATTTTAAACTGTACGGGCGCGTTCACACACAGTGTCCGTATATAAAGGAGAGTTTTTAATGAATACGTAGTTACTGGAGGATGTTCACAACGTATTTACTATTTACAGAATAGCGTTTAGTGGATATGGAAACTAACCGCTGTTTGTTTACGGATCGGTGTTTTTACTGGATCCGGAACACAGTCGTGTGTGTGAACGTACAACTACATACGCTATCGCCGAATAAAAACGTATACGTAAACTAGCTTGTAAAAGGGACCACTGTGTGAATGCTCCGTACCAATGACAGTCTAACACATCGTTCAGTCCATATGACACAGTCCAAGGTGTCCCTCTGAGCCGTATTACGTGAGCATTATCTTATTCGGGTCAAGTGGTTCTCGTTTGGTTAACTGAAGCACCCTCTTCTGATCGATACTTTAAATTTTAAAGGCTGTATTTTTATGCTATGTGTCTACTTCCTTGATGTTCAAAGGTAATAAAGAGCTGCCATAGATACTCAAGTATCCGGTCTTTTTTTTTACTTGAATACGTCATACTTTTGTCGCTCAATTAAAGCCTGACACTCTTTACGTTCCCATCTATTATGATCCTGGGTCTTTTTAAAAGCATCTCACTAAGCCGCCATAATAGAGGCTACCATACCATTAGTTTGGGCTTTTAGAATTGTGTTCACCACTTCTGGATTCCACTAACTGCTTACCATTAGGCAGAGTGAAGTTACTTTGGTAGGTTAATATAAAATAAAATATAAAAGGCTCTCTCTCTCTCTCTGATTCAATAGAGCTGGTAAAAAGTGTGTGTTATATATCCCTCCTTTCCCTTCTGGCAAAAAAGGCGAGTTGTTGTCATTATCTGGTCGTGCACCCTATAGCCCGATGTAATAGTCATAATATACATGTGTGTGTGTGTGTGTGTGTGTGTGTGTGCGCGTGCGTGTGCGTGTGTGTGTGTGTGTGCGCGTGCGTGTGCGCGCGCGCGTGTGTGTGTGTGTATGTGTGTGTGTGTGTGTGCGTGAGTGTGTTTGTGTGTGTGTGTGTGTGCAATTGTATTGATTTATACAAAATTATGAAGTCAGTCTGCTCGTAATCAAGTTCCGGAAGCCTTTCAAATTTCAAGACAGTTGTTAACCTTATTATATAAGAAACGACTAAGATAACAAAAGAAACGCTTCGAGAAGGTAGTCGAGAAATGGGAGGAGTGTCGATCAACAGAATTGTATCTTCGCTTATTAAGGGGTAATGAAGGATCGTACGTTAATAAGGAGTGCTGTTGAATAAGAATAAATTAAATAGAATTGATTAAAATCTGAAAGTTGGATTTCATAAAAATAAAGATATCGGAAGTCGAAATGGTCCAGTGGATAATGTACCCGCTACGTAAACTCGAGGTAGTGGGTTCGGATCCGGGCAAAAAACAATGTGATTTTTGAAAATAATATTATGTACCTACTTTCAAAGTTTATCTTAGACATTTCTGATTGACGGTGAAGGAAAACGTCATGAGGAAATCTGGACTTAAAAGTCTTAAAAGCGTGGTGATTAATGCTCACGCCTTCTCTATATGAGAAGAGGCATTTGCCCTGCAGTGGGATAGTAAACAGGCTGGTATTATTATAGGTATAGTCCATGGCTATCATAGTGGAGTTCACCATGCCATTTGAGACGATGGCTTTTGGAATCGTGTTCACGATTATATGACAGTTGTCGTGAGATGTTTAATATTATTGATTACGAAACGCGCTAATTAGCCTACAGTTCACTTGATCTGTGTTAATCTACGCTCAAGTAGTTAAAACAGACATAAACGTCATTAAAATATCATTAATCTGATTATTTGGTACCTATTACATAAACACACTTTAATTGGCAAACCAAAATCAAAGTCAAACATTTAATTTAGATCTTAAATAAGTATGATACCTACTTATCTATACAATAGTTTATTGCAGAAGAGTTTGATTGTTTGTTTGTTTGAACGCGTTAATCTCAGAAACTACAAGTCGAGTTTAAATAATCTTTTTGCGTTGGATAGCCTAGTTCTTGAGGAAGGTTATAGTCTATGTATCATCACGCTACTGGCGACGGGAGTAAAGCAGTAACTAAAGATGTAAAATAACGCGGGTGATTTGCCAACAATTTGCTAAAAGAAGTAGAAACATAAAAAGACTCAGACCAAGGGGATCAGATACAGGGAATCAGACCGGAATAACACAATGTTTTTGATCGCATTTCGATCGTACAATTTTTGTTATGAGTTGCAAGTAATCAAAGCATCATACATGAATGAGGTACCTACTATAGTAATTCGACCAAAATAAAAGAACCAGCTATAGAACTTTAAAATATTTAGTACTAGCTGCGCCCTGCGGCTTCGCCTGCGCGAAAATTGCTATGTGTTTAATTAATGTAACTCGGGCATCAGAGCAATTTTGGGGATAAAAAGTAGCCCGTGTCCCGAAACCAAATCTATCTACATACCAATTATCATCGAAATCGGTTAAGAGGTTTAAATTTAATATTAGTGGTTAAGTATTCTTAAACTTTCTAAATCACCGCGCAATTTTCTTAGTTTTTCTTTCATAAGAACCTTCTCCTGACAATAACAAACACAACAAAAAAAGAATTAACGAAATTGATCTAGCCGTTCACGCGTGATGCCATGACCAAGGGAAATAGGGATTCATTTTTATATATATAGATTATTATATTCGTATTTGTCTTATATTTAACTGTCAAATACATTTCGTGATTACCGTTACTAAATGATTTTGTTTAACAAGTAACCCGCGGTTTCCACGCGTTTTTGCTTACTGCTCTGCTCCCGTCGCCAGTAACGTGATGTTACATAGCCTATAGCCTTACTCGAGAACAGGGCTATCATACCCAAAACGAGTGTATACGACGGTATGATATTAAATGAAATTACGTATAGCACGTGACATTATTAAGCGAGACAAAAGAAAATCTACTAAATATCTTCAATAGTTTAGACACAGGACTACTTTTTTAATTTCTTTAATTCTAAACACCCTGTAAGTACGTCAAATGGTCACTGATTTAAGTCATAATCCACGTCGAAGGATAAACGTTGCCGCTCATTACAGGTCAGTGAACTTGTCATAATAAATGGTGTATTACTTTGTTACTACTAAAATATTATTTATTTTGTTATTCAATTTAAAATTATTGTATTTCGTCACATCATTTTTGTGATTAATTTGAAATCATTATACGGAATGCCTTTTCATTTAATATCAAACCGTCGTATACACTCAGTATAATAGTATAAATAAACACTGACCATTATAACCCGTGGTACGGGCTCTAGTGACCTAGTTGTACGGATCGATAGGTCGTTGGCCCGCGCCAGAATGAGTTCACGCGATCACGTTAATTGCTAACAAAATATGGACATCTTTATATTTAGTTCTTTTTGTCTTTTAGTTTTTGGAAAAATTGTTAGTTTTGATTGTTTAATGACTTTGTAACGACGTGATTTTTAGCTTAGTAACAATAGTGAATATATTGGTGTATGCGATGCCAGTCGACCGATTGGCAGAAAACACACCGATATTCTCACGCACTTTTGAGAGCATATTTAGTCGATCCAATTGTATTACATCATTATTATGTGAATAACTAAAATATTTTAGTACAAATTTGTCGTTCAATATTATCACGAGATTTTAATGTTCAAGTATAACTGGTCCATTTGAATGAGTTTCATTTAATCATTGAATGTCGCCGTTGTAATTCGTTCTGCAGTTGAATGGCAATTGTATCATATGCATCACTAATTACTATACATAACTTTATGCGTGTCTACTATTTACGGGGTGAGCAGTATAAGGCCATTTGCTACACACCTCTTTCGCCTGTTAAACATTCATTAATCTCTTACACGCCAGTCGATTACGGGCGCATCGAATTTGGCTATTCGCCAGCATATTACCTATATGGTCGATATATACATTACTAGCGACCCGTCCCGGCTTCGCACAGGTATTATGCTGATACTAAATTATACTACAGAATGTCTTTTTAAACAGCGTTTACAGCTTTTTTCGTCATTAGACAATACAAACACGTTTTCTTTAGAGGCCGCGGGCGGTACCTCTGCAACCGCTATGTCCCTGCATTACATTAGAAACCTCTAAAATTATCAGTGTTTTCCTACTATATTATGCACGTATTATACATATAAACCTTTCTCTTGAATCACTCTATCTATTAAAAAAAACCGCATCAAAATCCGATGCGTAGTTTTAAAGATCTAAGCATACATAGGGACAGACAGCGAGAAGCGACTTTGTTTTATACTATGTAGTGATGTCCGGGAGACGTTCAGGACAATGTATATGTAATTGTAATGAACGGTACGAGTGAAGTAACTGATATGAAGTAAATCGACATATATTATTATTACTTAGCTTCTCGAGGCGCGGTTTCACCTGCGTCTTTGTTTACTGCTCCGTTCCCGTCGCCAGTAGCGTGATGTTAATAATAATAATATAATAATATTCTACCACATTCACACAGCGCTATCTAGCCCCAGATTAAGCAATTATATTTGCTTGTGTTATGGGTACTAAACAACTGATAAACTACTTATATACATTTTTTTTTGTAAATACATACATATTATAGATAAATTACACCCAGACACAGAACAAACAATCATGATCATCACACAAAGGTTTGTCCTGGGTGGGAATCGAACCCACGACCTCCAGCTTAGCAGTCAGGGTCACTAACCACTAGACCAACAGGCCAGTCAAAATGTTACATAGCCAATGTCTCAAGAACTGGGCTATCATACGTAAAAATAATTTTTCAAACCCGATTGGTAGTTCTAGAGATTAGCGCGTTCAAACAAACAAACACTTCCGCTTTATATAATAGTATAGGCTAGAGACCGCCGTGTGTTTGTGTGTTTGAATTCTTTTTGCATTTCCCCAGTTCTCAAGGAAGGTAACATCACGCTATTGCGTCGCCAGTAGTGTGAGCAGAGCAGTAGCCAAAAATGTATAAACCGCGCTGCGGGAAGCGTTTATAGATATTATAACACATAGAATCACACCATTTTTACCCAAAGAGTTAAGCAGAGATGTAGTTATGCTGGGTCCAATGTATTGTAAGTATCATAATATCTTCGACATGAATACTATAAAAATCTAGTAGGAAAAATTCAAGGTTTAAATGTTAGCCGTCGTCATGCGGATATACAACCTGAGTAGTGGTTTACTGCTATCAAGTTTTGGCTATAAACAGTTTTCAATCAATCAATCTGTCTACTACCGACCTCGTCCAATCTGACAGTTACTTCATGCGTATCGATATCTATTGGTATATAATGTAAGTACTTATTTACAACAAATCCGCATTCTAGAACCATATCACAAGCGATAATATACCTTGGGTCTAGATATCACTGTGTAATTGTTCTGTTATTATTATTGCCATTGTTTTCTTTATAAAACACTAGCTGTGCCCCACGCGCGTAAAATATGTTTTGTTGTCTCCCTCGGAAACCAGACCGATATTCGGGATAAAAAATAGCCTATGTCCGTCTCCGGCACAGAATCTATCTACATACCAATTTTCATTGAAATGGGTTCAGCTGTCGCACTTAGTGGTAACAAACACACGCACACACACACTCATACACTATTAAAAACTACTATACATTTAAAATAAAAAAATTGGAGACGCACTGCCATCGAGTACAGGGACCAGCTACCGGTGTTTAGGGCTCCAGAGATAGGAACCTCTTCACAATACGTGCCGTGTCGAGCAGCACTGGCTTCTGGATCTGGCTCTTGACCCATCCACCTAATGGGAGCCTCTTTAGGTGTTGGTCGAGGCTCTTTGCTATTAAACCATTTACGATGACAACTATCGGTACAATGACAGCTAAATCAACGTCCTACATGTGTTATTAACGGTATTACAATTTACTAAGTAACGATATGAGTTACCAAATTTTAACTTAGATATTTTCTAAGTTTATCTCAGATGCTATTATTAAATTTTAAGTGGGTTTCCCCTTTGTGAGGAAAATTTATTACCTCGAAGATGAGGTTTCTGAAGTAACCGATTCGTTGTGTGCAAGCGTGGTGTTACAATAGTGTTTTCTCAATAAATAACTTTTTATTTCAAATTATCAGTTTCCTTTGTTATTAAAACCTTGTTATTCACATACAGTTACTACACTTGTATTAAGAACCCTTGAATGAAGGTATTTAGGAAAATGGTGTTCCATTTTGATAGCGCTATCAAATCTAATATTTTATCAGTGTTCATTTCAGCAATTTTAATGTTTAAATTACAAAATGGATAATTCACGTGCATATGGACAAAAGAAAATTGCTGAGAGGGTTTCTAAAATGGCGCCCACGAGGTAGCAGCACCGATGCGCCAGGTCTAGCTTTCAAGCGCTTTTTAAAAGTTAACCACTGATTGGCCCAATGTGACAATTGAAGTGGCGCCTACTGGTGGCGAAAATTTTCCTAAACACCCTCATTCTGGATATTCTCACTAGTTCGACTTATTAGTTCGATCATCGACATGTTACTTAAACGGCAGCTTTAATAGGTCGCTTGCTACTGAGCGCGATCTATAGTGTATAGAACGAAAAGGCTGATCGACGCATGTGACACGAACCCAAGAAGTTATTATGCTATTTTGTTGTATATTTGATTATTATCGATATTATAAAAGTTTATCGAACTTACACAGTGATTTCTGAATATTTATTACAATACTTGAAGCCTCACGTGTTTAAGTGTTAATTTAAGTTCCTTATCTTAAAATATTCTTATGAGCCGCCAGGATACTAGCGACAGGAGACCTGTGAGAGGAACATTTTATGCAATAAACAGTGTACTACTAAATAATGTTAGATTAAGTCTAAAACAAAACTATAAAAATAAAAAGGCATGAATTTTAAGCAAATATATTATAATAATACCTACTGTGTAATTATACATACATAATATATACATAAGACAGTACCTACACTATAAATACACAAGACAATCAGGTTTTACGTGTGTACTGATGTTTCTACAAATACCCTTATTTATAATAATAATAATATAGTAAAACATTTATTTTCAGGTTGAATAGACCCATAGACCTTACAGACTAACATACACATTATACAATAAAACTTATAAGTAATCAACACGACTTATTTATTTCTGCTTCATGTTACGCTGCGTGGTGTTGTGTAGCCTTCCACGAAAACGTCGATTCATTACTACACCTTTCGGCCAAAAATCTTCTTGTATATGATTCGCTCTTAGATTGGAAGTACAGCGTTAGTACTTTTGTAATTCTCTTTACCGATTCCCCTGGTATTCTAAGCACCCATAGATAAATGCTTACCACAATAGAACAGCGTATTTATTTACCATTTTGATTTAAGAAAGCTTGAACACAATTTAAGGTGTGTTCACAATAATGTTTTGTGCCAGATGGTTCGGTTTTGGAATAATAAATTAAGTAAAGGTCGGGCTGTTATTGACTTTATGTAAGACGGATGTTAGCGTTCCCTCTCCGGGAGAAGTAGCCAGAATATATATGATGTACTGTAAGTCTTCTTTAAGTCCAAACTTAGCGACAGCCCAAATATCTATTCGGTTCTTTTCCTTTTCCTTATTCTAGGACAAAAGTAATGCTAATGGTACTATTGGGATAAATCAGTGCCATTGTACCAGTAATGGTACTGTTCAATGGTACAAGTGATCCAGACGAACCATCAATGGTATTTTTCAATGGTACAACTAGTCCGGAGGCAAATTTTGACTTTTAATTAATTTATAACCATAGTATCTTCTATCAGATTAGTTAAAATTAAGTGCTACTAACTCGCAGCAGTCGCAGCTCGTCGGCTTCGGTTGAATGTCGATTATCGCATTTTTCATACAAACTTTTATCTAATATTTCAACCCCTCCAAGCTATTTTTTCGCGATAAAAGGTTGTTGTTGTTCCTCAAGGTATAGTCTATCATTATACCAAAGGCGGTTGAGTGGTTTAGGCGTAAAAACGTAACAGACAGACAGACACTTACTTTCGCATTAATGATATTAGTACGGATTCCCTTGAAAATATGCATAAACAACGCCAATAAACCTAGTATAAATTGAACTAAACAGGTTCAGCCTCAGTTTCCATAGAAGTTAATGACCTGGTCATTATTTAATCTGACTATACTATTATATAAAGTGGAAGTTTGTTTGTTTGTTTGTACGCGCTAATCTCTGGAACTACCAGTAGGATTTGAATAATTCGTTTTGCGTATGATAGCCCTGTTCTTGAGGAAGGTTATAAGCTATGTAATATTAATAATGGGCTAATAGTGATAATTTTTCGACAGAAAAACCCAATATCGCTTTACCCGACCCGGGGATAGAACCCGAGACCTCTGCGTGGTAATCCTTACACAGTACCACCAAACCATAGAGGCAGACAGAACAGAAAAGTCGATAATTTTAACGATTTAGGTATTTATATGTCCGTATTAACCGATACATCAGATATCATAGAATATCAGTGTTGCGGTACTTATAACATTCGCAGCGTATACTGAGCGATGTCCAAATTTTGGGGACATACAAAATGAACACACACTTTCACACAATACGTACTTTTTTATATTTTTCATTTATAATTTAAATAGTTTATTTCTGCTCACTGACAAATTGGCTTGTTCTGTTTGTTTTTTGTTAAACAATGTACAACGATATTTTGTAACCGAGCGCGTCAGGCGGAAGATGTGGTGTTGCCAGTGAGCATACATTGTTTTTTCTAATTTTATTTAATAATAAGTTTTAGTTTTTTACTTTTTTAATAATATATGTGTGTTTCCAAGTCAAAATCATTTATTCACATAGTTTAATTAAATTAACACATAGGAACTTAAAGGTTACAAAATGTCAGTCAATTGACCTACAGCCAGTTCGCTGACGAGGTAGAGCCATGAGAAGAACTGGAAAGAAACTCAGACCACTCTTTTTAATCGCCAGGTTATTACAATTTATGTATGTTACAATTTCAAGTAGCATGCAAATTGACACAGGCAATACACTACACGCGTTTTGTTTGGTGCACGAAATAAATCTTTTTTATTTTTTAGATGGCTGACCGGCCAAGGTCTTTTGGCTGATATAGGTAATTATGTGGCAAAAAGTATAAAATAACGTAAGAAACATAGTCGCTAGTTAATGGTAATTTGGGTCCAAGTTGTTCGCCAACTCATCGCGTGACGTAAGAGAACTTGAACTTGACCGAACGTTGCCATGTAATAATTGTGAATTAGCAAATATTTGAAGGTTAATAAATGATACAAAAACATTTATTGTTATAAAATCACGGGTTTAATGCTGTGTCTTAATAAGTGCGTACGAATATTTTATATTAGATGATTATATTGTTTTTTTATTTTAGGTTCTTATATGTACTTAATGATTTTATAAATGCAATAAATAAATAATGATTTTGCCTGAGGCAGACAGGAGCAATTCTAGGGACTCTGGGTCATCCATGAGCGACAGTTACCACTTACCATCACGTAGGCTGTTTGCTCAC
Source organism: Parascotia fuliginaria (assembly GCA_963082885.1). Classification (NCBI taxonomy): domain Eukaryota; kingdom Metazoa; phylum Arthropoda; class Insecta; order Lepidoptera; family Erebidae; genus Parascotia; species Parascotia fuliginaria. The sequence goes on along the minus strand of OY720193.1, from coordinate 12,231,826 downwards.
CTGCCACTGTCAGCAATACAAAAAAAAGTCTCAATATAAAAATAACAGTTCCATGTTTAATGTCAAAATCTACATCCGACATCATGTTAGGCCAGTAGAATAGAAACAAAAGAACGTACCCTTTCGCACATATTTAATGATGACCTGAGTAGGTACCTACGCATTAAGTAAATTATTACTACCGCATTAATTATTTCCTTATAATTAATTTACGTCATGAGTACCTACTTATGAGTTATGTCTTACGCATGGTGTAAGTATAAATTTGAATCGGGAAGTGAAGAAAAAAAATTGCCATGAGTTTACGAATTATAGATCGAATGTGGAATACGTATCTGTAGTCGTGGGTCCACTGGACCACTCCAATGCGATTACACATGGAGTAGAGGGCACATTGACAAGGCGTCCGTCTCACGGCATGCGTTCTGGCGTGAGCGGAGGGGATCCAAGGGACCCACAACTATAGTTAAGGGTTAAAACACATTGATAATATAGAAAAAGCAATGACTCCTACCAATGCACATGCTTTTTCTATATGATAAAAGGTCTTACTGTGGCATTATAAATCCATATTACGGCAACGACACAACAAGGAAATAATAATTAAAAAAGAAATAAAGAAAAAACAATTTGCAATTTTAAATCATTTATTAGTTACATAATACGCTAAAATATTTTGGTCATATTTTTTGTTTGATAGACTAAAAAACAAATTATACGTTAATATTTTTAGATACATTACATATAATTACTTTATTTAAGTAGTATATAGAAGTGTATTATACTCATTAATTTATTTTTAAAACAAGTTTGTAAACAAAGTATATTGGGACTTAATTATACGAACATAAAATATGTTATGAATATAATATGTTTTATTTAATATTTCCAAATCCTTCTAGTTTATTTTATTTTATTGTTATTTATTTTCTTTTACTTTTTATTTTTGTGTCCTTAAGTTAAGTGTGCCCTTTTGTGTGACAAATAAAACTTTTTCTTTATTTGCGGGCATATGACCCGTGCAACACATGTAGATTCGCAACATTTTCAATTCACATTTTACAAAATGTTAATAGAAAATGTATGACGAATCTACAATAACGCCTTCAGAATCTGAGCTACAATTTCTTGAGTAAATACCAAATATCACTTTAAACAGCTTGGCAATCGAACGACACTTGACATGCGTGACACTTTTAAATATTAAAGTAATAAAAACAAAATGTTAGCCAATTAACGAATCTCAAGTCATTCTTTTTAACCTCCAGATTGTTACAATTTTGTATAAGCTAGCTAGTAGTAGCCTTAGACTTAGATTTAACTAAACTCTGTAGATAAAATAATTATTTAATCTTGTTCCATATTCTTTCTTTTAGGTATAATCTCCATCTTGTATGAAGTAGTTAACTGTGACCTTGTAAAGCAAAGCTAGATCAAATTCAAATTCATTTATTCAAATAATATTTTTTACATAGTTTTTACATTATGTAGGGATAATATACGAGTACCTGAACTAGGATAAACCTGTATGTAGTCCTATTAATGTTATAAATTCGAAAGTTTATGTGTGTGTATGTGTGCCTAAACAGCTGAACCAATTTCGATGAAAATTGGTATGTATGTATATCTCGAAAACGGTCTGGTTCCCGAGGGATACAACAAAACATACTATACGCGCGGGTGAAGCCGTGGGACGCAGCTAATTATGTTATAAGGAGGAAAAAAAGAAAAATAAATAATATATGTCCTATATAAACTGTCTCACTTTGTATAATCTTTTAAAAGTTACATTTAATAGCGGTCGTCGTCCAAACACAATATTAATACACAGTACCAATTTAGATACGTTTTGTCGAAGTTATAAAACAAGTACAGCCGGTTTCTAACCATTTATTATACGGTCACAAAAAACATTATAAAAACTTTCTCGTAAAAACTAGATACAATCGTTCGTGGATTATATATATGCAATCATTAAAATATGACTAAATATACAGAGTGTATACGACGGTATGATACTAAATGCAATTACGTATAGTATGTGACATTATAAAGCGAGACAAAAAAACAACTAAATATCTTTAATAGTTTAGACACAGGATTACTCTTTTAATTTCTTTAATTCTAAACACTCTGTAAGTACATCAAACGGTCACTGACTTAAGTCATAATTCACGTTCAAGGATAAACGTTGCCGCTCATTACAGGTCAGAGAACTTGTCATACTATAAGGTGTATTACTTTGTTACTACTAAAATATTATTTGTTTTGTTAGAAAATTTTAAATTTTTGTCTTTTTTTCAAATCAATTTTGTGATTAATTTGTAATCATTATACGGCCTAGTAACAGCTGCCTTTTCATTTGTTATCAAACCGTCGTATACACTCTGTATACACGTTGGTCTAGCGGTAAGTAATGATAGTCGCATTACTACTATTACCGTTCGATACGTACTTTTGAACAAATGATACAATTGAACCAAGTGAATCATGACCAAAAGCTCATTTTGTCAATTCATCTAAATGCAAGAAGGTCGAAATTCGCCTTAAGACAGATTTCCTTGGCAACGAGCTTGTTCTGTATCATTTTATAAGACACTGACATTGTACTGAGTACACTGTTGTTATGTTAGTACTAGCTTTCTGCGGCGCGGTTTTACTCGCATCTTTGCTTACTACTCTGCTCCCGTCGCCCGTAGCGTGATGTTCCATAGCCTTCTTCGAGAACTGGAGAATCCGAATAGTAGTTCCAGAGATTACCGCGTTCAAACAAACAAATTTTTCCGCTTTATATAATGGTATAGATTAAAATGTACTAAGTGCATTTTACACTATAGATCTTAAGCCATCTTAACAAGTTTGACAGTTTTAAGGGAAGTATCTGCAAAATAGATCATGATTCAGTTGGTACAATTGTACCATTTTTTTTGTCACTTACCTACTTCTTTTCGATTTATTAGATGAAAGTTTGAGATTGTTGTGAGGTGTAGTTTATACTCGTTATTTAAGGTTTGATATTAGTCTATGACACAATTTACGGCAGTAAATCCTTGATGGTTTCAAAATAAATGGGCTCAATCGATCCGATGAGGAAATACGAGTTGTACTTTTTTCCTTCTATTCTTTTAAAAAAGAAAACTCTTGCACTAGGGAACAAGCCCTGTATCGCGAGGGACCTTACAATACAATTATCGGGCACATAGAACACTCGGAGACTTGGAACAAAGATTTAAGGATCACAAAAAATATTGTCCCGCGTGGAGATAGAACCCACAAACTCGTGAACAGCAGTCGCTAGAGCTTCCACTGCACCACGGAGGCAGTTAAACTTCTTCCTTTTAATGGAACATAGGCGTAATTTTTTTATAGTATTGCGATTTATTTGACCAGTAAGAACACCAGCGGCATTACATTTTTAATTCTCTTTCTTTTCGTTCTCTCATCTTACTCCTAAGTCTCATAGAAAATAACTAGTTGTATTTTAGCATTAATTTTACAATGCTTAGTAAACTTAACCACCTGTACCTTTATTGATATCATAAATACATTGTTAGCTTTGTGACGATGAACATTGTTAATATTAAATTAATAGCCATGTTCTCATGGAAGTGATGTAAATCTTATATGAGAATAAATATCTTTAAACCTAAACCTAACCACATCTATCTTGTTTATCATGAAAATACGAAGTAGCTTAACAAAATACTAAAACACATAAATTATTATATATTATAGCATCCTACTACTATTATAAATGCAAAAGTTTGTGTGTGTGTCTTTGTTACCACTCAGCGCCTAAACGGCTGAACCGATTTCTATAAAATTTGGTATGTTGACATAGGCTACTTTTTATCCCCGAAAATCGGTCTGGTTCCTGAGGGAGACAAACTCATTTTACTTGCGGGCGAAGGCGCGAGGCACAGCTAGTCAGAAATAAATTAAACTTTGATACATAATATTAACTTGTTTTATATTGTAGAACGTTCTCGTCCGTTTTTGAACTTGACCTTGTTACTACGTAGGCGAGTTAGTGTCGCTACGCTTGAGCAACACCTTGACAATGAGCACTGTTCGGAAACTATATTATTTATTTATTTACCGAATAATAATAATATCAGCCTGTTTTACTGTCTGTATTTCTTATATAGAAAACTGTCAAACTTTTACAATCTATCGTTTATAGAGTAGTTTGGCTTTTGAAATGGTGTCCGCCACTTCTGTATTCTACTGACTGCTTACCATCAGGCAGAGTAGAGTCACAAGATAATAATAATAATAATAATAATAATAATAATAATATGTGGACACTATCACACACTGTCGTCTAGTCCCAAGCTAAGCAGAGCTTGTGTTATGGGTACTAGATAACTGAAATATAATACATATACATACTTTTTTTTTGTAAATACATACTTATAATACATAGGAAACACCCAGACTAAAGACAAATACAAATGTTCATCACACAAATACTTGCCTTCCGTGGGAATCGAACCCACGACACCCGGCGTCACAGTCAGTTACACTAACCACTAGACCAACGGTGCAGTCGATAATATTATATATATATATATATATATATATATTTCCGCGAGCTTTCCGCGACGCGGTTTCACCCGCAGCTTTGCTTACTGCTTTGCTCTCGTCGCCAGTAGCATGATGTTACATAGCCTATTGCCTTTTTCGTGAACTGGGCTATCATACGCAAAAATAATTTTAAAATTGACTCGTTGTTCCAGTGATTAGCGCGTTTAAACAAATAAACAAACTTGCACTTAGGGTGTTTTAAATAGGTACTAACTTATCAACAGTGTACTCTGTAAAATGTCAGTGTCTAATCGTTGCCAAGGAAATCTGTCTTCAGACGAATTTCGACCTACTTGCTAAATGAAAGTAGGTCATAATTCACTTGAACGATGGATTGACAAAATGATCCTATTGTGGGTCATGATTCACTTCGTTCGATAGTACAATGTTTACTTTTAATTGATATTGCATTAAACTAACAAGTAATAATACATTTATTAAGATAATAGACAACAATAGAATAACAAAAAAGGAGGAACAAGCTTCTTGTCTAAATGGTATATAAGACTGTATTTTTTCCTATTTATCGAATTGTTCTAAACTACGCGACCACTTTTGATACCGTTTTGACTCTAACGATAGCGTTTAGCTTTCAACCATTTCTTTCAAAAGGTTTATGTATACACGAATGACCGAAGTTCGAGCTGTGGTGTTTCCCGAGCGCCATGACTTGTTCTTCTTCAAACAAGGTTTGAAGAGAGCATTAATATCACGGTAGGCAGCGGCTTCGCGAGCCCCTGACATTGCAGAAGTCCATGAGCAACAGTTACCACTTACCATCAGGTGGGCTGTTAGCTCGTCAGCCATTGTTGGCAATAGAAAAAAAAATGCATATTACACCTATAAAAATGCATATAAATCCTAGGATTTCAAAGACTTGATTATTATTATTATAATGAGCCTAACGTGTCCCACTGCTGGGCAAAGGCCTTCCCTCCCTCCTTTCATCTCGCTCTATTCTGCGCTAGTTGGTGCCAGTCCTTTTCGTAAGCGTCCAGCTCGTCCTCTTCTTCTAGGTCGGCCGCGCTGCCGGAGAATAGACTCTGGGGTTTACTCTGTGTACTTAATTATATCGTAAACAATTTATTTACAAAAAAAAAAAACAAAAAACGACTTCTAACTATACCTTTATGCACAAACTTGAACAAAAGCTAAAATTAGAATTTCTCAAGATTACTTAAACAAACCAAAACATCAACCAAACATCATCTATGTATACCTATTTTTTTTTTAAAGCACTGAACCAATTGTCTTCAAATTTATACAAGACTACGTCTGAAACATGACCTACCTTACAAAAAAGAATTATTAAAATCCATTTATAATTGGGGGAGAAATCGCGGGACAATCACACAAAAAAATACGACCCGAATTGAGAACCTCCTCCTTTTTGAAGTCTTTTATAAATATATTATTACCTGAGGGCCACGGGCATATTGACACGACAATGTTGGCGTTAGTTTATATCAATCCCATACATTTTTATTCTATATATAGACTTGTTTTATTGGTTGTTGCCTATTGTATGCAGTAATCACCTCTTACAAATTGTTTATCACCTCGAACTGTCCTGTCGTGGAACTCTGTAATTGGCTCAGATTATTGTAAATGCAAATAGATAAGTCTGTTTGCATATTTCTTTGTAAATTGTGTTTGTTAAAAAGCTGTAGAGTTTCCTTAAATAAATAAAAAAAAAAAAAAAAAATATATACTATAAAAATGAATAGCTGAATGTGTTGCTAAGCTCAAATCTCGAGTGCAGCTGTACTGATTTCGCTAATTCTTTTTTTATAATATTCCTTGATGTACGAGGATGGTTCCCACGGAGAGAAAAATTAAAAAAATTACCTGAAAAAAAACTTTTCTATATTTCCATACAAAAGTGTCTTTGTTTATCCCAAAATGTTTAAAAAAATGTCCACCCGTGCGAAGCAGGGGCGGGCCGCTAGTCTATTATATAAATAAAATAGAAATCTTTGCCACTTGTCTGTCAAAGGAAGGTTGCAAGTTTATAATTTAAACTAAAAAAAACCCTCACCACAAATGCTGTGGTTTAAAATTTCCACCTATTATTTTCATTAATCACAATTTTGTATAAATATTTGTTTATATTGCATCTTATATAGCTTATTAACATATTAACAGTCATCCTGGCATTGGACAATGTCAATGATATTTCAAGAATTACCTCGCTGTCTGTCTGTGTGTCAAGATCAATATTTCTCGGAAGTTCTACGATATTAATCTATTAACTCATTAGAATAGTGGGTACATGTTTGTTTATTTATAATATGTGTAATAAGTTTATGAGAGTATTACGTTTTAAAGTAACTACGTCAAAATTATACTCAGAGAAAAATTCGAGGCCCGATGCCCGCGATATGCAATAAAAACGTTTTTTATTGTGATGGGATAGTGATATAAGTGGTTAATTGTGTTCAATTACCTTTAAACAGGAACAGAAATACAGTACAAGTATTGCCGATCCGCGTTGAGCGCACGTGGCTATCAATACTCATGTCTTCTCTATATGAGAAGAGGCCTTTCTCTGCAGTGAGGCAGTAATAGGCTGGTATAAATTGTTCTTCATCAGACAATATGTTCTGCTGAACCCCAATAACCTTAACCGATACTAAGCCGTTCTCAGTTCTTCAACTATAGGTCTATTTGTGGGCGGTTTGTTCCCAATATATCATAATTATTGTAACTTTAGAATTTTCGAAAAGTTAAAAAATAAAATGCGATAATTTAAATAAATATTACTATATTAAAGTTATCAACTAGACTACTACCTTACATATCTTTAAAATGTGCATTTTACTTTTTTTATATAATTAGTTCTAAGAACAAATACTAGGGGCGCTGTGAATTTTCACAAAAGTTCACGGTGTCTAACACGTGGTAGAGCAATAAAAACACTCGGTACTTTGATCCGAATCGATCACCTTAACCTTATTCAAGATTGTTTACATTATGTACAGTCATATAAACTATGATAATCGTAACCTCTAAACGCGTAGGTAAAGCCTTATAAATTTTCTTAAGCTATTAAAACTTGTTATAATATATCACTTATAAATCCTTGGTTTTTCCCTTATAAAACGATCAAGGCGAGTTATATATAAGGTCTTATTTTGTACAACATCTCTATATATAAGCATCACACTTTTACTCCAAAAGGGTAGGTTAGGTAGATGTCTATAATGCGTATGTTCCTCCAGCTATATTAAGTTCGATATAACAAGAGGCGAACCTGTTTGTCTTTATCAGTTTTAATTCCACTCCGTCTGATGGTAAGCAGTCAGTGGAATCCAGAAGTGGTGGCCACTGTACCAAAAGCTATCGTCTTAAACTGCTGGTATGGTGGCCTCCACTATTGGGGCGGGGAATGGGGTTAAGGGAAGGGAATGAGGGAGGTGAGAAAAGAGGAAAGGGGGGAAATTGGGCCTCCAGCACTCTCACTCACCGAACGAAACGCAGTAGTAAGGATACTACTACTCTTAAGTCGATCTTCTATGAGAGGGTAGTACTTCCCCGGACGATCCGGCCCATTCATGCTGAAACCAGCGTGGATCTACTACCGTAAAAACATACTTGTATTGTATTGTAAATGTGTAATACATGAGAATTACTTTTATCCGGTTCGGTTTAAATGCAGGAAATCAAGAAATAATTATTTAACATAAAGTTTATTGTTTTATAATCAAAGCACTAGAAAATCACATAAATATAACTTAAGAGGACAACACCTGCAAAAATCCTTAGTACTTCCTAATTTTTTATAATACATTTACAAGCATCCGGCTGACCTATGTTGTTAAGTGCTTAGGTACTGTGATGAACATGGATGTGTTCTTTAAGTATTCAATAATGTTAAAATTACACGACCTGTATGGTCGTGTAATCTTAACATTATATGATTTGTTTAAGGTCTTGAAAAAACAGCCAATAAGTAATAGCAATTGTAATTATTAACATTGTTTATGTAATAATGTATTTAATGTGCCAACAATTAAATTTTATAAAGTGTTCCTACCAATGATATTCTATATAACAGATATGTTAAACACTCACGAAACAACCGAAAAAGTGTTCTGCGCAGCAGCCGTTACACACATACAACATACGTTGTACACATACTTCTTTCATGTATGAATTAAGAATGTGTGTAACTCAGACTAAAGGCAATAAGTCCCAATTAGGACGTTCGTCGGGTGTTCACGATTACGAGTTCATACCATCTGTTAAATAGAATATAATTGGTCCTTACACCAAAAATGGTAGTAGATGTGATACCATGTAAAAATTGTAACACCTCAACGTACCTAAGCTAAGAAATAAATAAATGATTAAAACAATTAAATTTTAAGATAACAGGCAACACAGTTGGCGATCGTGAAAAAACAGTTAATGAGAAAACAGAAAGAAAAGGGGCAGATCAGGGCTCTCTAACCACACGACGAATTTCTATAAAGCGGTACATTATAAACACATTCTATTAGAGGCTCTAAGCCAGCAAGAAGGTTCTACCAAAAATTTCACATAGAGATCAATGAGGGTGTTTAGGAAAATTTTTGCCACCATTAGGCGCCATTTTGGTAAAAGGTATAAAATTTTGACAGTGTTAATTTCGGAAATTATAATGCTTAATTTAAAAATGGAATAATTCACGTGCGTATGGTCAAACGAAAATTGCTGAAAGGGTTTTCTAAAATGGCGCCTAGGTGGCAGCAACGATGCGTCAGATCTAGCTGTCAAGCGCTTTTTGAAAGTTAGCCCCTGATTGGCCTAATGTGAAAGTGAAAGTGGCGCCAACTGGTGGCTAAATTTTTTCTAAACACCCTCATTAAACTACTACATTCTTTATACAGCCCGTAACCGTCATAAATAATCCATGAATACAACACAAACGTTGACTACAATAATACATTTAGTACAACCACCAACAACAAAATGGCAACCCAATTCTACATTTACATACATACATAGCTTTACGCTTTTTATCCAGGAAGGGGTACGCAGAGGTGTTTTAAGCAACCACTTTTCCTATTTTCATTTTAGGTCCCATGTAACAGGGGGCGAGCCTATTGACATTTATTGGGTACAATTCCAAATTTAGAGCTAATACTGAGAATCTTTCGACAGAAAACCCAGTATCACTTTAGCCGAACCGGGGATTGAACCGAGACCTCTGCGTGGTATCCGTACACAGTACCACCGAACCACACAGATAGACTTCATTTCTACTAAAATAATGCTGTTTACGAAAACGGTAACATATCACAACAATTAGAAATCAAGGCCATATAAACAATAACATTAATAATTCAGGTCAATATAACACAGTCACGGTATCAATTATCTATACTAACCAAGAAACTACACTTCCTGATTAACAACAATATTACTATATTTAGTTAAATATTCACTCACTTTAGGGAATATAATTTCACCTATAAACTGACTGTATGTCACATCCATGTGGTTCCATAATGGGTCCTGCACTTCAACTGATTCCACCACATTTGGCAGCTTACTCACCAACCATTTCACATCGTCGGCATCTACTAAACCATCGTTTTGCCCATAAATACACACCGTGGGAACTGTCACTGCACTTAAATTATATTGAGGCGGTTCTTCATTGCCATACAAAGCTAAATTTTTGTCCTTACCATAATCAAATTTCTCAAAATTTTTACTCCTCATACTCTGACCAAATCGCGCCATATTATGTAATGAAGTTCCAGCGGGAAAATGTCCAAATAACACTTTTGTTGTTATATTATTTATAGAATCATGATAAGAGTGTACATGATCGAAAATGTCCATGGATTTCGCACACAATTTTCTAGTAAACTCTGTTACATGACAGAAGAAAGCAAAAAACTCTTGAGTAAAAGAACCCTTTGATAACACTTCTTGAACAGCATAACTTGAAAATGTATTCTCAATTTTTTCCATTGTTTGAGTCAATCCTCGATAAAGTGCTGATTTGGAATTTATCTGTCTTGCGGCGGGCGCTAAACCAATCTTAAGCTGTACTTTCTCACAATATTCAGGTTTTTCGGAACACATCACAAAAAACGCACCACTACCTTGTGAAAACCCCACATAGTTCAGCTTTTCAGACTCTGTATAGTCCAACACATAATCAATCATAGCTGGGATGTCATATCTCCCAATATGATCTATATAAAAATCCCAATATTCAGGATCTTTGTCTGGATTCAGGTGGATATGGTGCCTGGAGTAGTAGTTCCCTCTGTTGTTGCCTACCCAAAGGTCGTAGCAGGCATCGGCAATTAAGTAAGCTAATCCAGAATTTGTTCCAGCGTCGATAAAGGAGTCTGAACTTTGAAGTAATCCATGCATGAGTAAAACTGGTGGAGATCTAGCATTGCCGTGACAGTTTCTGGCCTTCGCTATCCTGAATATAGTTAAGATATATCCGTCTTCAGTGACGACTTTGTGTTCTTCGGAGACGTATCCATATTCCGATGTTAGCTCAGTGAAATTTAGAAGAGAGTCCTTTGGATATCCGAGGAGAATTTTTGTTTCTTTTTTAATAGGCAGCCAAGTAGTCGTTAGTAGGTATGCAAGTATAATTATCGAGATCGACAGTAGTGTGACCGTCGGCGTGTTAGATCCTTTCGGAGCCATGGTATCAACTGCGAGAACAACTCTCAGGTAGACGATTTATACTTGTTTACTATTATGTATTGAAAAATGTTGATGATGACGTTAGAATAGTGATATCAGTAACATTAATGTTTGTCTGTCGGTAATCTTATTAAATAGTTTTTTCTGACCTTGATTTATGTTTAAATTATAAAATAATTAATACTTATAACTCTTAAAACAATGATAATTGACGACTGTGACTATGTTATATGCATGTATGTTATTATAATTTAATTAACTTTTGTTCTTAGATCTTACTTTTGATACATAATAATCTTTGTCTGCAAGCTGTTTAGTCTTGATAAAGTCCGAGCTCAGTGATTTTATTAAAATATTAAATTTCCAATTCTATATTGAATATATTAAGACTTAATTTCTATCGTTATATAAAATATAAGGCAATTCGTTTAGAATATAGTAATTAGTTAATATTAACGACCGGCAAGCTAGACATTATTTATTTTCTGATTATAATTATTGACGAAATTAATTTATACTTAACTAAATATTATTATCTAATCTTACGCTTTAGTATGCTCATATTTGTACTTCGATCTTATTCTTTTTGCTACAGCCGTCAGTTTACTAATACGTTTATGTAATTTTTAAATTATATTAAATAGCAATAATTTCTTAAAATAATGATTGATTTTTTTGCGATTTATATATAGTAGTTATCAATTTACATGTAATTTCTTATTTTATATTTCTCTCCTTTCGTGTATTTCATTCTATTTAAAATCAAAGTAAAACGGCGTCTGTAAACTAGTTAAACTATTACTTTTATTATCGATGACAACGTCACAGCTGTTTAGATAACTTGTTATTAACGCGGCTTTGCTTGTTTGTATTTATTGTATTACTTTGTACCTTAACTTTGTGATAATGAATAATTTTATAGTACTAGGTTAAACTCCAAGGTCAAGTAGATGTTAATAAATTTGTCGTGAATTTCTTTGTCGATATTATGTCACCGGGCAGGATTAAGTTGGCGTTTACAATAGTGAGAAATGCTTTTTTATACATTTTAGTCTTAAGTTATTTTTTATTTTTTTTTATTTGTATTTTATTTTTAAGAAACATATTAAAACAGTTACACACTAAGGATATACATGACAACCAAAATGGTATACATAAAGTTTGTAAGAGTGTAACCCACACCTATGTTTTTTTTTTTTTTTTTTTTTTTTTTTTTTTTTTTTTTTTTTTTTTTTTATATAATAGCCTACCAAAGTGACTCCACCCCGCCTGATGGTAAGCAGTCAGTGGAATCCAGAAGTGGCGGCCACTATACCAAAAGCCATCGTCATAAACTGCTGGTATGGTGGCCTCCACTATGGCGGCTGGGAATGGGGTTAGGGGAAGGGAATGAGGGAGGTGAGGAAAGAGGAAAGGGGGGAAATTGGGCCTCCGGCGCTCTCACTCACCGAACGAAACGCAGTAGTACGGATACTACTACTCATAAGTCGATCTTCTATGAAAGTTCTCGAAGTAATATCAGCAATGATAAAAAACTAAAAACTCGCGCATAAATAGAGAGCGATGGTGGATTACTTCAATAAGTAATAAGCTAATAAGACAGGTTATTTCAACGTTTCAATAGCTAGTCTACGAAATTTTGAGTATGGAAGTGCAAGTATGCCCAATTCAAATAAGTGTGTGTTATACAGTTCAACAAGGCGGTGTAGAGGAACCCGTGCCCTAAGTACCCGTTTATGATCTCATTTATATATAATAACAATATAATAATAATACCAGCCTATTTACTGTCCCACTGCAGGGCAAAGGCCTCTTCTCATATAGAGAAGGTATGAGCATTAATCACCACGCTTGCTCAAGGCGGATTGGCAATTTCAGACTTTTAAGTCCAGGTTTCCTTACGATGTTTTCCTTCACCGTCAGTCAGAAATGTCCAAGATCAACTTAGAAAGTACATGTGATTTGAAAAATCACATTGGTACTTGTCCAGATTCGAACCCACTACGTCGTGTTTACGAAGCGGGTGCCTTATCCGCTGGACCATTTCGACTCATTTATATAAATTGTACTTAATTTCGAACCTCTAGATATGTATAGCTGCTATTGTTAAAGTTAAAGTAGCTCTGTAGTGTAAAGTACCTACTACCTATGTATAGTATTATGAGTAATATGTGTATTTGCAGTAAGACATGCTGTAATTTAAACAACATAACCAACACCTTGTAAACATGTTTTTTGGCAAAATAAATTATTTTTAAGGGTAAAATGGGACCCTATTTCTGAGACTCCGCTGTCCGTGTGTCTGTCACCAGACTGTATCTCATGAACCGTGATAACTAGATTGTTGAAATTTTCGTAGATGATGTATTTCTGTGGCCGCTATAACGACTAATACTAAAGAACAGAATAAATTAAATATTGAATGGGGCTCCCATACAACAACCTTGATTGTTTGCCCTCGTTTTGCTCGATATTGATAACAGCAACAGGTAGACGCTTGAAATATTAGGTATATTCACTTAAATTAAAGTATAACAAATATTAACAAATACAAATATTGTAATCGAAATGATCCAATGGATAAGACACCCGCTTCATAAACAAGAGGTAGTTGGTTCGAATCCGTGCAAGTACCAATGTGAATTTTAAATCTTATGTACTTTCTAAGTTTATCTTGGACATTTCTGACTGACGATGAAGGAAAACATCGTGAGGAAACCTGGACTTAAAAGTCTGAAATTGCCAATCCGCCTTGAGCAAGCGTGGTGATTAATGCTCATACCTTCTCTATATGAGAAGAGGCCTTTGCCCTGCAGTGGGACAGTAAACAGGCTGGTATTATTATTATATTTAACAAATATTTAAAGAGGGCTACCATACAACTTCTTCTATTTTTGCCGTTTTTACAGATAATGGTACGAAACCTTTCTTGCGCGAGTCCGACTCGCACTTGGCCAGTTTTTTATAAATAGCTAACAAATGTCATCCTATTAATATTATAAATGCGAAAGTTTGTGTGTGTGTGCGTCTTTGTTACCACTCAGCGTCTAAACGTCTGAACCGATTTCGATGAATTTGGTATCTAAATAGATTCGGAGACGGACGTAGGCTTTTATCCCGAAAATCGGTCTGGTTCCCGAGAGATATAACAAAACATATTTTACGCGCGAGCGAAGCTGTAGAGTGCAGCTAGTTAACCAAAAATTCTGTAATAATAATATTACTAATTCAATCCGTAAGGTCAGGAACCATCTTTTCCCTAATTAGTATAATTGTAGTTATTTGAGTCAAACGGCCGTGCTCGCCTACGGTTTATGACAAATAAGTGATGGCGGAAACTCCGACCGCATTGATGTCCTTTGAAGGCTAGCACATAATACGGCCGATGCGCAATATTGCGTCAAAGCACATAATAGTCGTAGTGATAGTGCGTTGCGATGCGGCACGGTCCGTCTGTAGTATGCGATAGTTTTATAAAATTAGCTGCGCCCGTGCAGAAAATTGTATGTGTTTAATTAATGTGATTCGGAAACCAGATTTTAGAGATAAAAAGTATCCTATGTCTTGATTAGGTCGCCAACTTAAAATCAGCGCCGGGTGTATTATGTCACCCGGTTTTATGCTGAGTCGGCAACCCTTACGGCGGCATAGGCAGCACACAGCATTATACGCATTGTTTTTTATTTTTTATTCTTCCTGTGTATGTTTTGTTTTGTATATTGTATGTTTTTACTTTTTAATTTTTCTTTACAACATAGAAAGCTGTATGTAATTATGTATCTATAGAGTTAAGTGTATTGCCTGCGTCACTTTGCATGCTACTTGAAACTGTAACTTACAAAAATTGTAATAACCTGGCGATTAAAAAGAGTGGCCTGAGTTTCTTGCCAGTTCTTCTCATGGCTCTACTTCGTCAGCGAACTGGCTGTAGGTTAATTTGCTGACATTTTGTAAACTTTGACGTTCATAAGTGTTAATTTAATTAACCTATATGAATAAACATATATTTCATTTCATATAATCTGTAGGTAATTTTGTAAATCATCTCCTGTGCGCCTGTGACGAATTAAATAAATTTTCTTTCTTTCTTTTCTTTCTTTCATGTCTGTCTCCGGCACCCAATTTATCTACATGCCAATTTTTATAGAATTCAGTTCAGTCATTTATAATATTATTTTTAGTACGGTATTTGACGACCTCTCTGGTTCGGTGGTACTGTATATAGACTGCCACGCGTCGCGCGTTCAATTTCCGCTCAGTGCAAATATTTGTGTGCATGAACATGTCTATTTGCATTGGTCTGATGAATGAAAAAAAAAAGTATTTAAGTATGTGTATCCGCATTCTAGAATCCATAACACAAGCTGTAATATGATTACTTTGGGTCTAGATGGCGTTGTCTGTAGTTGTTGAAATATTGGATTATGTTCTAAAGTGATGTAAGAGGATTATTGATATGCGATGCGATGCGGCTCGCGGTTATTTGCACTAACCTAAGCACAACTCATTCTATGTAAACTACCGCAGTGGTTTGTGGTACTATGTCGCAGAAGCCCTCTAGTTCGACTCCGGGGTCGTGTAATGATTAAGATTTTCAGTTGAGAAACTCTCGTTATTAGCTTGTGAAATTGTGCTTGATAAATGTAATGTTACATGGAACCCAGAACAGCTGAGAGACATGTGTTACACTAGCCCTGCTTACCCCTAGGGTAAAATGCGTGAAGCGTTAATCTATGTTGTATCCAGTAAAAGGTTTTTGGAATACTCTGTATCGCTTTCATTGTTGTTCAGTAAAAGGTTCTGACCCAGGATATGTATATGTAAAACATTTATGTGAGTATTGTATTCACAATGCTAGTAATATTTGTATTCAGATTTCTATTGCTATCGTTTTGTCGCCTTTTCGAACTATCCGATATTTGGATTATTGGATACTATTGGACAAAACGAACTTGAATGAGATATTATGAGATTTTTTCTAGTATATCTTGTTTATATTGGAGTTAATAAACTAAGGCAGTAACTATTTAAATCTAGTGTTTTAAGAAGGTGAAAGGTTAGAAAACATATTGTTAACTAGCTTTGCGCGGCGCGGTTTCACCCGCGCGTGAAATATGGTTTGTTGTATCCGTCGGGAACCAGACCGATTTTCGGGATAAAAAGTAAGCCTATATCCGTCTCCGGTACCAAACCTATGTACATTTTATTTTTTATATTAGCCTAGCAAAGTGACTCCACCCCACCTGATGGTAAGCAGTCAGTGGAGTCTGAAAGTGGTGGCCACCATACCATCTTCTTAAACTGCTGGTATGGTGGCCTCCACTATGGCGGCTGGGAATGGGGTTAGGGGAAGGGAATGAGGGAGGTGAGGAAAGTGGAAAGGGGGGACATTGGACCTCCGGCGCTCTCACTCAACGAGCCAAACGCAGTAGTACGGATACTACTGCGTTTCGCTCGGTAAGTGAGAACGTCGCACTCTTACGTCGATTATACTTCAGTACCCGTAACACAAGCTCTGCTTAGCTTCAGACTAGATGACGGTGTGTGATAGTGTCCACATATTATTATTATGATATTATTATAATGAAAATGTATTTATTCATAATTATACGTTAATTAAATTACCACATAAGAGCGTTAAAAATTACAAAATGTCAGCCAATTCACCTACAGCCAAATCGCTGACGAGGTAGAGCCATGAGAAGAACTGGCAAGAAACTCAGGCCACTCTTTTTAATCGCCAGGTTATTACATTTTTTGTTAATTACAATTTCATGTAACATGCAAAGTGATTCAGTTTAAAATTTCGACTTATCTACTATAATATATTAGTTATGCAGGCATTTTAGATATTAAACCTTTAGGAAGAAAATCTCCAAACGAGGAAAATTTTATCGAAATTCGTTACCTTCGTTATTTGGAAGAAATTAGCGAAGAAATATAATAATAATATATATATATAATATTCTACCACATTCACACAGCGCCATCTAGCCCCAAATTAAGCAATTATATTTGCTTATTTACTTTTAAACTTTCGCGTTGCATGATATAAATTTATAATCATACGGGAATTAACGCGATCATGCATTAGGTATTTACATACCTTATTTTGCTTGACGTTTCGACCATTGACATCGCCTCACCAGTCTGCTTGTGACCACGGCCGGTGTAACCTGGTCGAAACGTCAAGCAAAATAAGGTATGTAAATACCTAATGCATGATCGCGTTAATTCCCGTATGATTATAAATTTATATTATATTTGCTTGTGTTATGGGTACTAAACAACTGATATACTACTTATATACATTTTTTTTGTAAATACATACATATTATATATAAATTACACCCAGACACAGAATAAACAATCATGCTCATCACACAAAGGTTTGTCCTGGGTGGGAATCGAACCCACGACCTCCGGCTTAGCAGTAAGGGTCACTAACCACTAGACCAACAGGCCAGAAAATGACGAAAAAAGTGATTTTGCTATTATATTCATGCTAAAGCTAGCAAAAATAATAACAATCCTAATAATACTATAAATGCGATGAGGTATCAGAACGGAATTAAAGAATAATAATAATCTTAGGGGATCAGATCTGGGGGATCAGACCGGAATTATTCAATGTATTTTACCACTCATGGTAAAATCTTTTTCGACGTAAACGTTTTACAAAGGCTCAAAGAAGAAATCATTTAAATTAATATTTTAATTAATTTCGTAGAACACTGACTAATTAATTTTCTATTCATAATTTTATTAATTTCTAAAACACTTGAGACAGATTTTAATTTAATAACGTCTTTTGAAATTATTATTTATTATAGAAGAAATAGAAATATACTGTACTAACGATCCGCCCTATCTTTGCTCGACTAAAGCTTTTTATGCCAGCTCTGTGACCAAATCCGTTTTTAGTAACTTAGGGAATATAAATGCCCTAGGTTGCCATTGCCTATTTTAGAATAATAATAATAATATCACAACAAATACACCCAACGCCATCTAGACTCAAAATGAGCATATTATACACTATTAGCTCGTTCGAATGCGTATTTGTTACATGTTTTTAAATGGCTGGCTGAACTGGCTTCCCGCAGCGTGGTTTACACGCGCTAAGTTACATCTTTGGTTACTGCTCCGCTCCCTTCGCTCGCAACGTGATGTTACATAGCCTTCCCCAAAAACTAAGCTTTCAAATGCAAAAAGAATTATACAAATCAAACTGTTAGTTCCAGAGATTAGAGCGTTCAAACAAACAAACAAACTTCCGCTTTATTGTATTAGTATAGATTTTAATAACGTTTTAGCAACGTTTACACTACAAAACATTTTATAAACATAAACAGAGACAAAAGATCACGTAAGTCTTTTGAACGTATGAACAGTCAAAAACCCCATCTACTGGTGTTAATATGTTTTTGTCACAATAACTAAAGATTTATTTTATAAATCTTAAAAAAAATGTCGTGTTTTTAGTGACAGTAAGTGCTCTCCGTTTTGTTTTAATTTTGTGCATGTTAATTGTGGACCGCAAACTTTTGGGAAATTTAATTACTAAACTACCTATTATATAATCCCTTTTTTGTTTTTATTTTTTTTCATATTTCTTTATCTATGATTTTAAATAGTACTTAATATTATAAAAATATGACAAGTATACCATTAAGTATATAATATTTGTAAATATATCAAATTTATTTCAAGTTGATTTCAAATTTCCTTTCAAAAATAGCTAATAATTTTATTAAAATGAAAAAGGAGTGCCTTATCTACTATTATTTAAATACTGCCTGACTTCAGGTCAGACAGTATAAATCCAGTGATGAATAAAATAGATTAATTAAATAATAATCAACAGTTAACCTTGGATATTTAATTAGAAACAAAAACTTTGGCAAAGAGATGACCTACCACATAGCTTCACGCCTTTTATCCCCGAAGAGGTAGGCAAAGGTGCTTAACCACCCACTTTTCGCCATTTTTTATTTTAGGTTCCATGTAACAGGGGGCGAGCCTGTTGCCATATATCAGGCACAATTCTAGACTCTGGGCTAATACTGAGAATTTTTTGACAGAAAACCCAATATCACTACCAAACCCGGGATCGAACCCGAGACCTCTGCGTGGTAATTCGTACACAGTACCTACCGCCGAACCACAGACGTAGATATTAATTAAATCCATACTAATATTATAAATGCGTAAGTACCTCTGTCTGTCTGTCTGTTACGCTTTCACGCCTAAACCACTGAACGGATTTTGCTGAAATTTGGTATAGGGATAGATAAGACTTCGGGGAACAACGATTTTTTATTGCCAAAAATAGCTTAAAGGGTAGTAGTACAGTTTGTATGAAAAATCGTCAATGTAAACAGAGATATAACCGATATTCACACGGGCGAAGCTGCGGGCAACAGCTATTTAATTATAATGAATTCTAATACCAACTAAAACACGTCTCTGATGGACATAGGCCGCCCCCAATTTTCACCACCTTGGTTGGTCGTGAGCCGCCCTCATCCATCGGTTGTCCGCCACCCTTATAAAGTCGTCGATCCACCATACGTCTGATTTTACTTAACAGTTTGATATTACACTGAATAAGTACATTTTAAAGTACATATTACATCTATATTTAAGTACCACAATTTGATTTAAAATGCTTTTAGTAAGAGTACTTTCATTAGCTACATTAAAGTGTGAACGAACTTGACATGGTACAGGTAGAAGCGCGATATTTCTAGAAAAAACCCGCGCCGGCTTCGCACAGGTAATATGCTGATACTAAATATACTACAGAAGTCTTTTTAAACAACGTTTACAGCTTTTTCGTCATTAGACAATACAAATGTGGTCGTTGTTTTCTTCAGAGGCCCTGAAAAACATTAGATGTCTCTAAAATTACCAGTGTTTCTCTACTATATTTTGCACGTATTATACATATAAACCTGCTTCTTGAATCACTCTATCTATTAAAAAAACCGCATCAAAATCCATTGCGTAGTTTTAAAGATCTAAGCATACATAGGGACAGACAGCGAGAAGCGACTTTGTTTCATACCATGTAGTGAAGCGCCAAGCTCTTTTTGCACAGAGAAGGCATGAGCATCCATCATTGACTTAATTTTATATTTATATCTTAATTACCATCATGTTGTATCTATGTTTACAAATAAATACTTTGACTTTCATTCTTGCTCTAAATAAGAATAGAGTAGTTCAGCGCTCTCTCTCACCGAACAAAATGACTTTAGTATGCGTACTACTAACCCTCTTTAAGGTGATATTCTGAGAGGATTCCCCGATCAATCCGGCTTATTAAAACTTAAACCAGTAAGGATTTACTACTGTTAAACTTAACCTACTCGTAATCATCAAATAGTTGCTAAAACACGCGGATATTCATCGAGACCGGTTTAACTAGAAGCTGACCGCAAATAATTTTAATATGACCTTAGTTTAAACTAGAGTTTATTCATAAACAAATTGGATATTGGAGTAGTTTTGTGAAACTATTTGTACCAGTCTTGTTAATACCCTAGTAGTTCTTACTGTAGTTTAATTAAAAAAATAAGGCATTAAGAATATAATATGAGGCAATATTCAGAACAGACGTAGTACGAATGATACTTGTCACATGGCATTAAAGATTTGTTTATACATGAGTATTTAAGCATACTGCACATGCATGAAATTATATCAGGAATAATTTACATAAGTAACGTCAACGATCAAATACATAAAAACAGAATTATATTTAAAATACTACCTGACCCGGCGAACTTTGTTCTGCATATCAGTCGATCAACATTACTTTATTTTTCTA